>VXAX01001352.1:1309574-1513262 GCA_013399835.1 Leptocoma aspasia | reverse complement strand
TTTTTTTTTTTTTTTTTTTTTGCAAGTAATGCAATCACCCTGATCATGAAGTCCTGGACTGGAGACTGGATTAACTCCGGGGTTTGCGGTATTTGTCATCTTGCAAATACCATTTCACCTATCTGCCAAAGCAGGAGGAAGGAGTCAACTTGGGCATTGGATCACACCAGCATCAGGCACTGAGCACTGCCTTTAATCACACATGTGCAGTACAGTACCACACAAAAATATGTGGCATTTTTTGTTTTCTTTGATCAACTTCCTCAGCTCTGCATGCCAGATGGAAGGAGAGGGAACAATTTAAAGGATCCCTGATACTGTCCTCTCAGAGAAAATTTTGTGAAGGACATTACTAGATTAGCCTCTCCCTCACTTTTTTTGTCCCTGTTCATTATAATTACAGTTCGTCAGATTAGTGTTTTACAATTTCAATGGGCTGCTAGCCACATACGTATACATGACCACTTTCAGTACTAAAACATTTGTTCACAAAGTAGCTTCTAGTACATTTTCCAATTACCAGTCTAATACCATGGGGTAGTCTGTGCTTATGGGATATAGGTGCTATTCAATAAGAATGACCTACTGTAAAATCTTTTGTAGAAAAATATACAAAAGAGAGTAAGGATGGTGTTGGGCAGGCAGTGTTTTAATTTGATAGTGTTAAATTTTTTCTATTTGATAAAAAGTAGAAAAAAACATTTCTTAGAGATTACTGTTAAAAAACATTATATTTTGAAATTTAGTATTCAGTATTTAAACAGGCTTTCTCCAATTATAAAAAAGGAAACCAATTTGATTTTTGTCTACTAATACTCAGCTCTTCAAATTTGGTCCGTTAAGTATGTTCTTACAAAATGATGATTTTATTTTGGTTTTTCTTAAACTATGCAGAGGTTATACCATTCTTTATGATTTCTATCTCTTTTTCAAAAGCAAGAGCACATCTACTGATAGAATAGCAGATCCAGTCCTGGGCTTGTTTGTAGCTGGATATAGATGCAAAAAGTACCAGCATTTGGTGTTATTTTGAAGGAAGCTTAACTCCAGCAAAGTGCTGCCTAATCTTTTTATTTACATGACCCAGATGAGGGGCATCACATCTCTTCTAACTCTGTAGCTAAACTTAGACACAGCTTATATCAATCAGACCCATAACTTCATGTTAAAATGCTTAAGTATTTATAGAAAAAGATGGGCTGAAAACTGAAGTCAGCATATATTAGAAAAACAGTAATAGCAAAAAGCTTTGTTGTTGTCAACCAGAAAGCTTAGCCACATATTTGATCTAACAAAAACAGATGTGCAGGCACTACTGAAGGAAGTGGGGCACCTTTGATCTGCTGGCTTCTGCTGCTCACTTACAAAGGACAGTTGATTCCATTAATGAGGCTTTTCTAGTTTATTGGGTTCACTGATTTTATGCACCCAGAGCAGAAGGGAAATTGCACTACTCTCTAAGAAACCACTTTGATATCTTGTAAATACAGAGCTATAAAGCACTCATGTCATTCACTTACTGCCTTAAGTGCGATACTGTTGTAAACAGCTGCTATGATTTCTTGATGATATTTTAAGGGTGTGAGTGGTGAGGACAGAGGTAATTCCCTTTCAGATGAGCTGATCTTTGGTTATCTGTAAGGAATGATCTCAGGTGGGAGAAGAAAGAACTCCTTCTTCAGAATGAGTCAGAACTATTAATAATAATTTTTGCGGAAAACTAAAGTGAATGTTATTTCTGGCATACTGGGAAATGCCTACTCGGAACAGATGGCTGAATAAACTAATGATGCCTTTTTTGCATAAGTCAAGGAGGTCCCATTTACTCCTATTAATTACACTTATCAGTATAGTATATTGCATGTAGTTAGCTCATTTAGTCACAGGATTTAATGAGACCTATAAGACCACACACAGTGTCTCAAATTCATGACAGTCCTGACATACATACAAAATATTTTTGAAGACAGTCTGCCAATTTTAAAGTTCAGAATTTTAAAGACACTTGCAGAACCTCAAAGGTCATTCTCTCAGGAGTGCTCTTTAATGTAGCAGCTGCTAAGAAATTGTGAAGAGTCATGCCAAAGACAGATAAAATAAGATTCATCCATGTTGCTGTTTGTTTAGTTTACTAGCTGTGGCTGAAATAGATGGATTATTTAGATTCTTGGTTTTATTGCTGTTTCACAAGGTTTTACAGAAAGCAGTAAGTTAAATAGTGAGCTCTTTTCATTTTCCTCCAGTGAATGTCAATGCTGGATGATTTTTATTTGTGTCTTGTGCTGTGCATGTCATTTTGAGCTTTGCTCTTGAATTTCTCCTTTCACCCTTAATTAACAAAATGACCTAATAGGTATGTCTGAGCAGAGTTTTTTGGGTTTTTTTCCCCTATAGTGACATTTTAGTTTACTACAAATTATTTAACACCACAGTAATATTTAAAACGTGCTTTGAGTTAAAATTAAGGTACAAGTGGCAAACATATAGAAAATTACAACTCAGAAAACAGGCTCTGATTCTCCTGAAAGTCTATTTTGTTGCCACATAGTGTAATTATATTTTGACTATAAAATTTGATTTTGAACCCCACTGTATTTTTTTATGCATGGCTCTTACACCCAGTGAAGCGTGGATGCATTCATTTGCATAGAAGAAATTCAGTGGTAAACCCATCAGCTCACCCTGAATTTGTGGGGAAAAAAGCAGAAAACCCACCTTAATGCTTGCCTGCTTGTAGGCCAAGAGATCAGAATTTCATTAGTCTGTCCCCACAGGGACAGAATAAGGTTAGACTGAGGCATAGTCGCTACAAGCTGAGAATGTTTGTGACTGGCTCTAAAGATTCAGCAGTTTTATTCTGTTCTTAAAAGGACTTATTCTGCCTAAAAAGCTGCAGTTCCAGCCACTGCTACCACTGCTCATCCTCACCTTGAGCAAAGGGAAGGATGGTTTCTAAAGCTGCATGGAGTTCCACTGCTATTTCTATCAACCTGTTGAGTTTAAAATGTCTTCAAAGAAGCAGAGTACTAAGCAGTGTTACAAGGGCTCAAATGTGAGTGAAAATAAAGTTTGAATCCTTTTACCATTATGCACGCAAAAATGCTTCTGCACTAACTTGTGTAACAGACAGTAACTAAAGGACAGAGCTATAGATAAGCATTACAAAATTTTCTCTACGCTCATGTGAGAAGATGAGCTCTCTGGAGCCGTGGCTGTACCCATATCCTGCACACCTACACTGGGAGCAGACTGAGCCAGGGGAATTTTTGTGGGATGATGTCACTACATATGCATGTTGCAGGGAAAGCATTAAGAAAGGAGGTCCTGCTGAACAGCATGGAATTTGCAAAGAACACTCTTCTGGAAAGGGTGGGCTTCCATTAGCTTTAAAAGATCAAAACTGCTGAATGTGCAGATTTTTCCTCTTTGCCTTTCCTTGGACAATTGCATTTCAGGGTTAGAAGTGTTATTTCTGTGTACATATGTGGAGTACTGGAATAGCATCAGAACTACACATGGGGCTTCCAAAATGAAGGGACTTTCTGTATTGATTCTGGAGAAGAGAAAAGGAAGACTTGCTCATGTATTTTGGGTCTCTTCTAGTGTTACTATCACTTTGCTATTGAATATTTGTTGTAACTCCACTAAAATTAACAGTGCTCTCTTTTACAAGAAAACCAGTTCAGTCAGAGTATGGTGCATAGCATGCTTCAGATGGAGTCTGTGGGAAAAGGAAAAATATTTTGGAGTAGGACTTCCCTGCAATATTTAACACAACATATTGGATCATATGATGTTCCCAACCTCAGTTAAGCTGTGGATTATATTAAAAATCCCCTAATGGTGAAGAAAATTCAAATATGATTGAAATTGGTGTCTTGCTAATGAACAGGCAAAGTTTATTTTCTGCTTACCCCAGTTCACCAGTTCCAAGTACTAATTATTCTGTACCCATAAAGTAAGTACTGTTATGTAATGTATTGGGTTTTTTAGTAGAATGATTTAATCTAGTAAACAAATTAAACGGGAGGGGGGAAGTGTGATTTTTTTTCTCATTATAAATTAGTTCTGGTATACTGATTTATTTGTGTTAGTCATAAGTACAAGAAGTGTTTTCAGGATGATGACAAATTCCTCTGAGACTAGTTTTTTGGACAGGTTGCAGATATTTCATGAGACTTTTTTTGAAAAATGTTAGGCAAATGGGAGAGCAAGTCTCAGTCAGGCAGATAAGATTCAGTTTCAGTACAGGAATTTTATTTCAATTTCCTCTCTTTTTTTAATGAGTTATCAGTCTTCTGTTCTAGCTTTCTTCAAAAAGCTATACTGGGGCACCTTTCTGCTGAAAGCACCATGTTTTTGCCACATACCAGGAGGAGTCAGATGTCTCATGTCAATTACGAACCTGAAGTCAAATCCAGTTTTATGGGCTTAGCCATAAGAGTGATGATGACCCTACTTACTTTCTGTTTCAACACTAAGTGCATGTTTTGGTCTTGCCTTTAATTTCATTATATGCCAGCATTCACACAAATAGGAAGAAACAGGAAACAAATCCATGTAGGGACTTTAGTTATGTTGCTAAATGTACAGGAGAAGGGATTTCTACTCCCCAGCACTCATGATGATTTAGAATGATGCAAATAATTGAGACAAAAGATAAAAAGCCCACACTTGCTGGGTATAAAATGCAGTCTGCTTTTCAAGAACAACTATAAATTAATTTTGGTGCCATGGAAATATTCCTAGCTTTTATAAGTTCCTCTTATACTTCAGAATAATATACTATTATTTCTCATGCTTTCTAGTAAGCATTAATGGTAAAACAAGCAGGTGTGTAATCTAACCTTATCTACTTTGAGAATACAGGAAAATATCAATGGAAGTTCTGGTGTACTCCTGTGTGTAGCCAAACATCTGTGCTGCTCCTCATTTCCACTCATGTCCTTTTGATTTAATGAGTTATGACCAGCAAAATNAGATTTTAGTAATATTTAAAATATGATACCATTTTTGTAATAAAGGTAATTGCATGTATTTCTAGCACTAAGAAACTGTACTATAGTCATCTGTGGTGGGGGGGTTTTGCTATGCCTTTTGTGGTACTGGACTTAACATTTTAACTGAACTGTCTTTGAAATATAAAAAAAATCATAGTTTCTAATGTTTTTAATGAAATAATTCCTTTAAATATTCTTACCTATTTATTACCTAAGGATAAACTTTCTTGGTGGTCTAATTCTGATCGCTTTCTTGCAACCCATTTTACAGTATATAAGCTTTCTGCCATTCAGAAAAAAGTCAGGTCTGCTCATTGCTGTGAACCCTCTGTCCTAAAGCAAAATTTCGTCTACAGCGCTGTCACTCTGTGGAGAGATGTATACGTTAGAGAGTGCCCAGCACCTGTTCCAGGCATTGCATGAACATGTGGTGTTGTCTATCCTTGTCACAAACAATATTCTACTTCATATTGTGAACTGGCCCCTGGCAGAAAACTGAAATGGTGGGAATTAAATGGCTTGATGCACTGAAGACAAAGGAAGAACCAGAGTAAATGATCTTAAAGTGGGCAGAGAAGAGTTAAATCCCTGTGAGGATTTCCCCAGGTGGTAAATACTGAAACCTCATGTTTGAAATTACATCTTGCTGTGGTAGCTCCAAAGAAATGGAACCAGATGTGCTCATCATTACCCATCAGGCCACCATGGCAAGCTAATTTTGCCAAATAGCCCAAATATACACAAAGCTGTAATGACCTTTAATTCCTAACAGCTTCAGTAGATCTTATTAAAAGCAGTGGTGGGCTCTCAGGGATCAGAAACTACTGGTTTCAGCTTTCAAACAGGCTGTGTGAGGATGCTAACCCCAATGACATTACAATATAAGATGTCTTATGAGCAAAAGAAATATTATAAATAGTACTAATTAAAACATGGAAGAAGAGGATGAACTTGTGAAAGGAGTAAGACAAGTTTCTTAGCAATCATTTTTGCTTTCTGCAGTCTGAGAAAAAAAAAGAAAGGAGATTGTCATTATTTCCGTTCTTAAACACATAGATCTGATGAATGATAGAACAATATAGGAATTCAGATAGTGGGATAGTGGGAAAGGAATTAGGTTTTATGGTCACCCATAAATGTTGCAATGGCAGTAAAGTGCAAGGGTACGTGTTACAAGCATTTCTACTTTGGTTTGCTAAACCGTTTCTACTTCTCATAGTAGTTGGAAAGATTGAGAAATGTGAACTGTCCTTTTATTGGTCTTTGAAATCTCATCAAAATACCTATCTTCAGTACATGGATATTTTGTTGGACTACATTCTTTCCTCAGTGAAGTTATTGTTGCTTTCACATCAGCAAAATTCCTTATTCCTAGTAAGTCAAAAACTATATAAATTTTCTGTAATGAGAAAGTATTTCAATTTGAGATCATCTAATTTTATTGCCTCACATACAATAGCCTCTTACAAGATACTTAAGACATTTCCCAAGTTAAATTAATTAGCAATATCTACATTTATATCTAATATTTGATCAACAAATTGAGATGTTTCATTTCTAACCTAATATCTCATTTTTTTCCACTTTCACTGAGTGTCCATTGTTTTAAGTGTTCTGCATATTCAGTTGAAGAAAAAAATCTCCAGAGGATTATAACATAGATATACACCAGTCAGCTTCAGTAAGGTTAACATACCACGGAACATAGCTGTGCATATACTTCACTGCACTATGACATTTCTAAGGGGTACAGAAGGAGGTTTCTTTTGAAATTATAAGAAGTCAACATATGTAATATTTGACTGTGTCAGGTTGCAGGCCAAACCCTTAAAGCCTACAGATGATAACATATGCCCATAGAAATGGAACAGTTTTTATCAGGTACTTTCAAAGGACAGACTCAAACTGAAAAGTGGCTTCAAGTTGTAATAAAAGCTGCCATAGCTGGGAAATAAGCTAAGGAATCTGTGTTTCTACAATACTTGTGCTGATGCCAGTGATAAATATTTGTGCAGTCATTTTCCCTCCCGCCTGAAGTATCTGAGTGCTTGTTTGAGGGTCCTAACAAACTACAGATAATTTCATCTTCCAGTGAACAAAAGACTCAAAATCAGATTATAGAGGTTACTACTAGAGTATGAAAATTCAGAAAATATATATCTGAACTAATACGTTAAAATGAACCATATAGAATTCTCAAATGTGCATGTTATTGTGTGAAATTTTATGGGATTTATAATGTAGAAGGTTAGAGCTGGTCAAAGTATTCTTTTTGGCCTCAGAAAAGGAACTGTGGCTGTTCCATATGATCTGAGACACAGAAAAGATGAACTGGCAGTCAACTAGCAAAGATCTCTCAGGGAATTCTGGATTGACCCCAACATAAGATTTAAAGCCAAGGAACAGTCCTATTAGAGAACTTTATTAGACAAATTTAGAGAAATTCTGACTATGAGATTATTTTTGCTTAAGCATTCTTCCTATCTCACTTATTGTAGAAATCCAGAAGATTAATCAACATAGCAAGAAGCATATATATATATGTGTGTGTGTGTGTATGTATGCACTTATTTATTAATATCTACTAGATTGAAAGAATAATATGGAAACATCATCTTCCTTTACTTTGTTGATACAACTGTGAAAAAAACCACTTTAAATCTGGCTAAAAGATTGAATTTCAGGATTTTATCAATACTATAAGCCTCATTAGGTTCTCAGGCTTCTAAAATGTGTGGTACACAGAAGAATATGGTCAGGACTTCTGTATTCGAAGTTGGAGTTGTGGATATGTCCATTCAGCAAATTCCTGTAGCAGAGAACCAAACAAATTCATCAACATAAATGTCTGATTGCAATCCTGTTTGACTTGGTTCGTCACAATGAGAGATTTTTAGGCAGCATCTTCTTGTGTTAGGAAAAAGACAAGAATTTTTCTTCTTCAGATTCATTGAAATTCTTTCACTGTGTCATCAATTAAAAGCAGAAGGAAGCAAAATCAGTGTTCTGCCTGACTTCAGCAATTGTCCTCAAAATTGTTATCCAAGGTTTCTTAGCTTTGAAACCTACCAAACTTTTATTTTTAGTCTGAACTGTCTTATAGCAAGATCACTCAAATTTATATCTCCCCCAAACTGTTAAGCACTCTTAACAAACTAATTGATAGTAAAGTAAACCCACTCTTAATCAAGTTGCTCCATAAATTTGCTTTCATCTGTATTGAAAAATGTTATGCTTTTTGTCTCTGTGTGGGGTTCAGCAAAAATCAGGAATATTTGATGAACTACTGATCAGAGGAAACATCATGGCAGATGAATCTCACATGCCTGTAAGGTTTAATTTACCATCTTTAAATGAATGTGTTTGGGATGAAGAGAAGTAGGCATGGTAGGAGCTACCGTATCAAGGTAAGCACAACACACAAAGAAGCTGTGTACCTCACTGAGGGATAATAGAGATGTCTTGACAAGTAGCAGATATGGAGAGAAAATATAAGATTGAGGTCAGGCTTCTTTTGCACCAGCCTTTCGGGAACGCTTCACAGTCCTGTCTCTGTCCCTCGGCTCTGAATACTGACTACAAGGACGGACAAATGATATTACAAAGCACAAGAAGATGTTATACAAAAATCTTGGAGGGAAGTGAACTGCTCACTTAGCCTTTTGAAATCATGTTTTCTTTTATGTATTTCACAGATAGCTACCTGGAAGACTATCAGACTAATGAACAAAGTAAAAGCAAAAAAGACTATCTTGTATGATATATAAAGTATACATGAGACAACACAAAATTCTATTTTCCTCAGTCTTATGGACCAGCATCAGCTTGAAGCCTTGAGATTTTCTGCTGGCAGTGACTGGCAGTGACAGGCAGGTACCCACCAAACTATTCTTGCCCATGGCTCATCAGGGCAGGCCAGTTGTTCCTTCACCTCATATGGCAGATACTTTGCTACTGCAGGATGGCTGCCAAAACAGAACATCATCAAGAAGCTCTTGCAGAAACTCTTAAAGAATACTGAAATTTGAACAGAATACTGATAGCAACTGAGAGCCTTTTGGAGTATCAACAAAAAGATCATTTAAAGCTGAACAGCCTTGTGTTGGTTCTGTCTTATCTCTGCCAAATGAAATTGTATTGGTACACAAGAGAAATGTGAAAGAATATGTGAAAGAAATGTGAAAGAAGAGAAAAGCAGAATGCAGATTTCCTTTTTCCTTATGCCTTTCCAGCAATCAATTTCTATTAGTTCAGGTGCCTCAGAAAAATGTGCCAACCTCTCATCCCTATTTGCAAGCAACTACAAAGCATAAACCACTCTAATTTCTAATACAGTATAATCCAAAAGCTACAGTCATGGATAGGCGCTATTCCATTTTCACATAAGAGAACATGAGAAATTAAAGATGCGTCTGAAGTCAAATCACAAGAGACATGGGTATGAAGTAGGATGAAGTTAAAAAAATTCTAGCCTTGTAATGTCTTTGCAAATCTGGTCACAACTTTTTAATATATTGCTTTGGAAATAGCTTCTCAGATCCTATTATCTACTTGTGCTATTGTATCTACTTGTGCTATTGTATTTTTTTTCTGCTGCCCAACTAACTGAAGGATTGGCTATTATCAATTTCTTTTGTTCATTCTTTTTTTGTATGTTTAATTTACCACTTGAAGTAGAATCTGCCTAAACATTTCTCTCCTATTATTTTTATTAGCTGCCTCTGTATTAGATTAACACAGGTATGTGCACCCTCAGACAAACACATCCATAACTCAAAAAATAAACTATACTGCTAATTGACCTTCTAGCAGTTTGGAAACACTGGTATCAATGAGCAAACTCCAGTACAGGGAGATACTTCCTGCACTGGGATATTTTGGCCCATTTTCTGTTTTCCCATATTCCTGCAAGCTGGTGAACATGGCAGTGCAGGAAGAAGCTCAGTGGACTGATAAGTTCTCTGCCTGTGCTGGTCTGAGTGGCTGCTACATTTTTTTTGGGTATATAATACATACTTATATGGATTCTGATTTTACTTCCTCCTACTGAACACTGACAGTGATTGTTTAACAGATTATAATCTCTTCAAAACAGGATTTTCTTGATCTCACTTCTTTCACAGTGCTGCAACATTTAGTGAATAAAGGTATTGATCAGTCAGGCAATCAGTGTGCTGTGATGCTTCTGTCTCTTTCACCCCCCTCAAAAAATTTAAGCGCGTGGCTACATAAAATGCAAATGGAAGTTTAGTCAGTTTTTGAAAATTCACTTCAACCTCCTAATAGGATGTACATTGCAAGGAAAGCTGTTCTGCCAGCACTAGTTCTATTTTCAGTGACAAAAAGCTGAAGGAACTAGTCTTTGGAAATGGTTTAAATTCTAATAAAAACAATTCTATAATATGTAGAGAGTAATCATTTGTATAATTAGCAAATATAAGGCATTTGTTGCCACAGAGATACTATATAACTTGGATATGTTTGGGTTTTTTCTGGCTTGTTTGTTAGTTTTTTGGCTTTTTTTTTTTTTTTTACTCCATTTTTTGCCAAAGAATTATTCAGTGAGTTTCTAATGTGTAGCCTACAATATAAGTAGGCTCCCTCCTGTGTCTACTTCAATAGTGGCATTCCCTTAGAGTAATAAATATTCTCTATATGGCAATTAGGCTTAGGCATGATTGTAAATCCAAAGTTCACAAGGTTGCCATTAATATTATCTTACATCCTCATTTCCTGTTGTCTTCATAGCTTAACATGTTTACTTTTAAATTAGAACATAATTAGCAAATCATATAGCTCATTTTTACTGAAAATAGCAGCTTGGTGAAATGCTTCTTATCGTCTGGGGCTGACCTTCCCACAGACTGCACATCCTGGAACAGAGAATTGTAATAAGAGAAATCAGTTCTTTTGGATCTGGGCCAAAGACTAATTTAATTTCTCTGATTGCCCCCCTCCTTTCCAGCTCTTCTCCCTCCTCTCCCCAGTAACACTCACATATGTGAGTTAGAGTTAAGAAGTTGCAGTTGGTAAACAAAACAAAGACAAAACTGCTAAGAAGTTAATGAAAACATCAGTAAGTCATAGCATCTGGATCTCATCATCCACCTCTGACGTAAGGAAGATGTCCAGATGTTAGCAGAACTGTAGCAGTTGAAATATTTTGTGAGCAAGACTCCTTCCAAACAATCAGATACAAAGCAGTTAAACACTTTCAGCAGTTTTTAGGAATGTTTCAAATATATAGTGGTCTTTTAGATGTGCAAAAGGCCTGCTCAGTGCCGAAAGAACATACAATCTGGGGAGCTGGGTCTGGGCATTGTGGGTCTCTGCTTCTGGTAAGTGCACATGAATGTTCAAAGAGCAAGAGAAGATGAGGCCTCCTGGTTATCTGTCAGCACAGACTTCTAGCAGAGACACAATGCTGCTTATCTTGTGGTATCCAGTGTTTAAGACTAGAGTTTAACAATACCAACAATGATGAATTACAAAACTGGGCCTGGAGAGAGCAGACCGTAATTTTCATCTTTCTCACTCATTTTTAATCCCATTTGACAACGTGTACTGCATACAAGCCTTGCATGCTGAAAAATATAAATGATGAGGCTGGTTTCCCAACAGGTGGTTGCCAAGTGTTATTGCATTTTTCCTTCCACTCCTGTCCGAGCTGCCTGATGGAACAGTGATATTTTTCTTATTTGGGTGCTCATTCTCCATGTGCAGAGTGGCACGATTGCTCATTTTCTCTTGGACATGATTTGTGGACGGCTCTGGGTGTGCTCCCTTCCTCCTTGGTCTATGCTAATAAAGAATCAGTTTGGAGTCCCCAAGAAAATAGTGAATTTATTTCTAAAAATTCCTAATTGCTGAAGAGTCTGGGGATTGTATTCTTCTGCACATCCCTAAAATCTCAGGCAGGACAGGACACGGGCTTGCTGGCTGATTGCTGCAGTCCTAGAATTGGCTACAATGACTGCGGAAAAAACCACAACACTGAAAAAGGGGTCTATTTCCATAATCCTCTCCAGCTGTTGTAATTTGAATGCAAGAGGATTTTGTAGCAACCACTTATACAATATGCTTAGTATACTGTGTTCTTCTTATTGTAAACTTGGACTAAACAGCCCCATTGTTGTTGCTTGATTACAGAAATGATGGTGGAGCTCCATGAGATAAATGTTTAAATTTTCTCTAATGAAAGGAAATGGGAAAGTAATATATAAACCTTTCCAATTGTCCAGTCTCCCAACAGTGCAGTTTAGCTCTGTTGTATGAAAATATCTATTACAAATAGACAAGGTGACAGAGTATGCATACGTTCTCTTCCTTTTGAGACCTTCAACCTCTTTGGGTATTAGACTTCAAATTAGATGTGGGAGAGGGTTGGAAACAAGATATTCCAGTAGCTGAAAATAAACACCAGTTTCACACTACAACCTTTTTGGCACTTCTCTACATTTTCATATAGAGAGTAAGAAATCAAGAAACAGAATATGGAATAAGAACCCAATGGTGCATTTAATTCCCAATGCTGTTTTGAGTGAGTATTTTGACTGAAGGACTTTGATTTAAATAAATTACAGTCATTCTATGATTAAAACACGAATACTAAAAAGGCATACAATACTCTAGATATCTTATTGGAATTTAGTGTGGCAATATTTTCAAAAGTTAGACAAGCGTGTTCTCTTTATTAAATGTATTATTTCTGGTTGCATTTGATATCTGAATTTGAAAGAGGTGAAGAATAACAAACTACAAGAATGAAACTGATGTTTTCTCAAAAAATATGCTTACACAATAAGCTTTTTTAGTAATTATATATATAACAGCAAAGCTTATGAGCACTCTCAAAGGGAGGAAACTGTTTATGGTAATGATACTTAACCATTCAACCAAAATAAATTATTCATATGTTTTGCACTGCATATGCTACACTTGTTTCATTACAGATACAGCTCCTTTAGTTATCAGACAATTGTTATTTACTGTTTTCCTGTTTCTTTTCCACAACTTATGGTCTATTTACAAATATGTATCAAGTCAATACCTGATCATGCTCTGCATCATGGTAGGTGGCTATGTTCAGTATTTATATAATAGCCTGAGTAAAGTATCAAACCTGTAGGAGATTGTCTCCAGATTGGGGGTCAGTAATTTCCTAAAAATGCTGATAGAGACAAACAGTGATATATCTAAAGCTATATATCAAGTGGTCTTGGGTTCTGCAATGTATCCATTTTCTAAGACCTTATTTCACCTACACACACTGTAAATCTTTCTCCAACCTCCGAACAAAGCAATCACTTCAAGAAGTAATCTCTCTTGTGCATGAGCATAAATTTTGGGGACAGTTGAAATGTAGTACAAAATTCTTCACTTAACTTGGGGCTTAAAAAAATTTCAAAGGATA
The DNA here is from genome assembly GCA_013399835.1 of Leptocoma aspasia. NCBI lineage: Eukaryota > Metazoa > Chordata > Aves > Passeriformes > Nectariniidae > Leptocoma > Leptocoma aspasia. Next base: position 1,499,849 of record VXAX01001352.1, on the reverse strand, counting down.
GAAATTCCTTTCTTTCCTTCCTTTACTTGCTATAGACAGCTACAGACATGCTTTGAAGTATAAGCAATATCTGGGAAATGTTTAAGAATTATTAGAAAAATATACTCACAGACTTCACAATCTGTACATGAGTATGTTTTAAGGCATCAGAGGGAAGAGGAAAGTATAAGAGAAAACAGCAATTATAAATCCACTAGAAATACAGGGACGTTGATAATGGAGAACAAATTAGACATCAACAAGAACAGAGAGTATGTAGCAGATGCACACAGTGTTCCTTGACAAGTCCTGCAAATTGATAATGGCCAGTAGAAATAAAAACTTAAATATTGGTATAGTTCTAGCTAATCATCATAAATTAAAGAATAAAAGGTCTACCCAAAGGGTCTTGCAGAAAAACTTTTCATTACGAGACTCAAAAATAACCCAGCCTGTACTAAAACTATGAAAACTAGATGAAAGTTGACTGATAGTCTTTTAAAATTAATCTAAATGGAAATGAATTGTTTGATGGGATTACCTTTTCACCAACCCCAGAGTTCCCTCTTTGGCTATATCTTTTGCAATAGCTTACAGGGGCATATAGAATCTTTCTGGATAATTCAAGTAATAGCAAAGTAGGCATAATGAGAAATGGTCTGTAACAGGTCTTGGAAATTGAGTAATTTTGTATTTCTTTGGCAATGAATAGAAAACAAAACCAAGAAAAACAATGGTGGCAAAAGCCCACTTAAGTAGGCTAAAAGGTACAAATTAAATTTATTCCTGGGGTAAATACAATATTGAGAAATTTTAGTGAACTTTAAATTAGAGAAAAAAGACAGTTGAATATGAGAAATGGTATGTAGGTAAATAAAGAATATGATTTCAACTAGAATAGCTGAAAGTTTATTTTTAAAATACCAAACAACAAATTTTTTACCTCAGACTTTCAATGACTAAGCTACTGCAGCAAAACTACCAGCAATTCACCAACCTCAGACTACCTACACATTCTTTTTTTTTGGCTATAATACCAGAATTTCAGAAGACAATGTAACTTTTGCACCATAAAAAAACCCCCTTAATTTAAAAGAGAGGCACATCAGTAGTCAGTTGTACTCAGTGTCTGATTATGCACTCCAAAAAATGCTGGTGAAAATGAAAAAGCCAGGATCTTTAGTCATGTTGTATGGTGCACATGATGGCTCTTAGTACAATGCAGATGAATGCTACATTGGGTGATGTAAATTCAGACAACAGTGAAGGCACTAGGAGAAATCTGTCTAAAATGTTTTGAGGGTGTGTGCATTTGAGAGCTGAAAATGATGCTTCCTGTTCCATGAAAGCTCATTCTGTGCTGCTGCCCTTCTGGTGCATGAAATCCTTTGTCTCTTTGGGAGGTCTCTCCACTGAAGAAGCCAGAATGTTCTTTCCTTCCCAGCTGAGGATGTGGTCTGACATTAGTAAGGGGAATTAACTGGGAACTCCAAAGGAGATACATCTATTTCTTGTGAATGCAGTAACATGAAAAGTTACAATTTTTATATTGCCTATTTAGAGGCTCTGTCAACTTAAGTCTTCTTCTCTCCTTAGTCCTTAATTTTTGCTGTTCAGTTCATTACCTGTTACCCCAAACTTTTTCTCACCTCTAGTGGGCATTTTAGATGTCCCAGAAATCAAAAATATTTAATGATTTACCTAGTGAATAATTTTCCACATTTTAAGATCACCAGATATGATTATATACACGTGTCTATATGTTCTTTTTCTACATAAATCAAGAAGGAGGAAAAAAGACTGAGTGGAAAACCACAATCTGTGCTGCTATGATGCCACTATGATGAGCTGCAGCTCACTGCTCCTCAGGATAGGTATTTTATAAATATATACCATACTTATATGCTATACCAAATGTATACAACAGTAACAATATACCATAATATGGTATAATAATATACCATACTTATATGAGTGTGCTCCACCCCAGCAGGCTGAATCACAGGCTGAATCTGCCACGTGATGAGATGGCACAGGCAGTAACTCAGGTCTGGTGTTGGGGTTTGAAAGCAGCATGAGGATGCTGCTCTACAGTGCCCAGTATAGGAGAGGACACAGAGGTGACCTGGGAGGGCAGTCCGCATTCATTTGCAATCCTTATTCCACCCACTCAAAATCAAAGTGTTTTTAGCTACAGTCATTTAATTCCATACAATTTTAACAACATCTCAAATATTTTTCATACCTTTTGTACAGGACTATTGCTCCCTTCTTTTTTGTGTCAGTAAGATCATAGAATCCTAGAATGGCAGAGTGGTTTAGGTCGGAAGGGATCTTAAAGATCATGTAGTTCCAACCCCCTGCCATGGGAACACCTTCCACTAGAACAGGCTGCTCAAAGCCCCATCCAGCTCTGTCTCAAACACCTCCAGGGACAGGGAGTCCACAGCCTCTCTGAACAACCTGTGCCAGTGCCTCACTACCCTTACAGTGCAGAATTTCTTCCTAATGTCTAGAGCAAACCTACTATCTTTCAGCTCAAGTCCATTACCCCTTGTCCTTTCCCTACATGCCCTGGTGAAAAGTTCCTCTCCAACTTTCTTGTAAGCCCCTTTTAGATACCAGAAGTCTGCTACAAGGTCTTCCCAAAGTCTTCTCTTCTCCAACCATTCTTATCTAATGGAAAAAACATTTTCCATGATATATTTCCTACTTAGGAAGTAGATAGTACTCCCTGTTTGATGATTAAATCAAATTACATTTCATGAAGTGCTATTTCTGTGCACAGGCTAGAAGGATTTTTTGAAGGCAAAACATTTACTTTGTCTTGAATATGCCATGAAGAATGCATATTTCAGATTTTCTTCTTTCTTTTGCAAATAATGTGTTTTTTTAAAGGCGTGTCCTGATAAAACAAACTGCTGATCTAAGAGGATTTCTTCTTTCAGTGTCATGACCCTTCTTGACTATTTTCAGGTAGTCAGCAATTTAAACTGCTGATATCCCAAAGAACAAACAGAACAGCAACACAACTTGCTGTTTTGTTTCTCTTCCTGAATCTCTGTTAATCATGAAGTATTTTCTGGAATACACCCTGATATCTACTCCAACTACATACTCTACTTCTTATTGGGGGTTTATCCTGATGATTTTTAGATTTTCTGACTGACAGCAGCCCAAATATACTAGTGGACTGACAAGTCTACATCACCAGCACAGCCTGGAAAATGGAACTGTCACTGTTTTTAAGGGTCCTCTAACATCTAAGCCTTGTATTGATAAAACTGTGAGGGCTCATAACCAGCTGCCAAGTAGAATAAAAACATGCCAACCCTTATCAGTGCAGCTAAAGGGGCTAAAGGGTTCACGTTCACTCCCCGTTTCTAGGAATGTGACAGAGTCTCCAGAAATATAATTAGCAGTTGTTTAGCCTCCAAATATTTGATAATCATATGCAAGGTTAAATATATACATTTATCAAGTTCTCTTTGTATCCTGATAAAATCTGCATACTTTCATATGTAGGTCACATTCTGAAGGTATAAATTACATATCATTAAATACTTTCCTATGTCAGCTGATGAGAGGGAAAAAATTTTATAGAAGACAGTTGGTAGCAGTTGTTGTACGTGGACACAGGCCAGAGGTACTTGGAGTCTGTTGATGTAAGTGCCATTCTGAACATAATGAGAAATTAAAAAGCTTACTTGAAAACATTCACATAAACATCTCCAGCAGGTAGAATGGCAACGAATGTCAGGGTGTTCAGCTGACCAGGCAACACGCAGATTAAACCAAGGCTGACTTGGCCCTACTGGCTTCCCTTTTATAGATTTGTGTATCATCCATGCCTTTTCACTCAGAATTTCTTTCCTCTCAGTGCTTCTTCCAATGGAGTTTCAGCAATGTCCTGAACATCAGGATCTGTGTTGTGATCGCTGATCCATGTCCTGCAGTGGTTAAGGCTACCGAAGAATCCCAGTTTTATAACACACTTTTTAGAAATGAAGTGGACTGTCGGCCCAGTTCTGTTTGCTGTGAAGAGAGTTTAATGTCTGGTGCTTTTATGACACTGCCATATTTGTCACCACCTACAGAGCACTAAAGAAATATGATGCCATCATCTCCTGTGACCATGAGTTTTTACTGTAAAACAGTGTAAAGTTGAGTTCCTCTGCCTAGGTAACTCACTTTCCTTTGCCATCTACGGGAATAGGCACAGAATTGATCCAGTCGCTTATACAAGTGGGCAGAACAAGGTTTTTATGAGTAGGTCTAATTCAGAGCAGATTTTTGCCCACATGTTTCTTTATAGGCAATGGCCACTCACCTCCTGATTATCCAAAGTAATCAGTTTTGAAATCAGTACTCAACCAAATGTCTGTTATGCACATAGCTACTCTTATTTCTCCAAAATGTAAACGCAAGAGAGTGATGTAAAAGTTCAGTTTACATTAGTAAGCCATAAAGTCTGCCTCTAGGTCATCTCATCCTTGATCTTATCATTATTCACATTTCTCCTCCCTCCTTCCCTCCCCCTGGAATAAACCACCCCCACTGTACGTATACAAACAAACCAAAATGATCCCTCTGGCAGTCACACCATTGTGCATTTCTACTGCCTTTTTTGAAACCTTTAAATGCTGCAAAATAAAAGTAACAACCCCAGCAGGGTGAATGAGAAGCATTCATCTAACAGACAATAATAGAAGAGAGAAATAAAGTGAGTTAAATTTTCTTCTCCAGCCATCTATTATGGTCTGCCACGAGTTTTTGAATATTAGCAAGTCAAAAGAAAAATGTGGAATGAAACTCTATAGATGGCTGGAAATTTATATCTCAGAAGCCTAGCTCTGGCATACCTGATACTCACTTGGAGCTCACAGCACTGAAATCCTTGCCAGAGGAAATACCAGTAATTGCTCAGTGCACAGCCCAGATATTCCAACTGACACACTCCTTGGCTACAAAACGCTCCGTAACGCAACTCACTGAAGCACATCACAGCAGTGAAGCACAAGGTCTGACCTAACAGCAAAATAAAATGCTTCAACACACTTTAGTCTGAGGAGTTTGTGCCATAATACTGGACCAAAATTCACTGCTGTTTTTTCTTTTAACCGAAGTTTGTCTCATCTAGTTAGAGGAGCACACACAGCTCCACCCTAGGCACAGCACAGATGTAACATGACACACAAACAAAAGACTGGAGAAATACTCTGAGACTACATTGACACATATGCAAATGATATCACTAATTACTGTTATAGATTTTGATCCCTTATGAATTTCAAAATATATTTATGTAATGTCTTTCTCACCTGCCAGTCGTCTGTCTCTCGTGTTTTTCCAGATAACATCCAAGGCTCTAGCAGTGGAGTCCCTGATATGATCACTAAATGATCTCCTCAGAGGGGCTTTCACCGGGTGATGCATAATGCAGATCGATCACACATCCAGGTCAAACGGCTGTAGCTTAGCCCCAGGAAAAAGGGCATTCTCTGCCCAGGGATCTGTTTGGATTTGTCTCTGCCAGGCAGGCAGGTTGTTACTTTATATAATTTGTCATCAGCCTTGTGGAGCTTTTCCTTGAAGAGTCAGGCATTGCAGTTCTCACTGCGGATGCAGGAAAGCTCAGACTGCAGCCAGCCTACTGGAAAGCTGCCAAAATCTTACATCTGGAACAGTTTACAAATGAGCTAACGATACAGTCATTTAGATTTGGGGCTTTATTTGTGGATATCTATAGGATTCTAGCTTCCTGTTTAATCAAATAACTTACCAGGCACATACTTGCATGCTCATTTATTAGGATAATATTTCCCTGCTTATCTGATATTTCAGGTAATCTTTTATGTTTGGACATGAAAAAGGTAAGAAATAGAAGAGAGATAGAGTAATTTTAAACATCTAGAAATCAGGTATTTTATTTCTTTACCATATTTTTTTTTACATTTTACCCTAGTTAAGGCAGAGAATAGGGCCCGATTCTGAGTTCTCAATATTTAGTACTTCATGACAATGCACTAATGAAAGGATGGGAATAAAAAAATGAGAGGAAAAGGGGAGATAATAAGAAAGGAGAGGGAACTAAGCCTCCATACCTTTGCTGAGTGGAAAGATAAGTTCCCATATGAAAAATATTTACGAATGTAACTGAGATTATTAGTTATAGTAAATGAAGCCATTTGACCTTGCTTATTTTGACCTGTTTAATTGATTACTGTGTCCTGTGGCTTCCCTGAGGGACAAAGGGAAGAATAAAGGAGTGCCTGAGACTCTCTTTCCCTTTTTAATATTATGTGGTAATGTGTGAAGAGATGAGAGATGCCAGTTTAAAAACCTAACCTTCTCTGTTAAATGGGAAAACAAAACCTGTCAAATAAAATTGTCTTCATGTTCATTCTACAGGTAGTCCTTAATTTTTTTATAGCAACTACAGCTATTAATATTAGGTACCATTATTTTCTTTAGAAGTATTAGCATTAAAATTGATTAACTTCTCGCAAAGTTGGCATACAGAGACCAAATTACAGAATTTAGAGTTTTAACCCTTAACAAAGGGATTTTCACTCCCTTTGAATTCCTTCCTAAAACAAAATAGTTTTTCTTTTCATAGAGATAATTTATTTCACACTTTCTTATTTGTCGTAATTTTTTTCTGGTGTCTTCTCCATTCCCTTCATTTTCACTCATCCTCATTTCCTTTAAGCCAAATCATTATCTCATTCTGACAATGAAAAGAAATTTATGGGATTTGCAATAGTGTAGCTGAGGGAATAACTGGTTTACCATCTATTTAGTGCAGATCATGATTTCTTCCCATCTAGGCCTTAGTCTTTTATCTTTATAGAGCATCTGCAAACACTAATGTCCTGTGTGTGTCTTTGAACAAAACAGCAGCGAGTGATCTCTACAGTTTGCATTTGCTTTCCTCATTATACCCCTCCTTCTTTCTGAGGCCGGATGGAGAAAGAAGCAGCCAACTCTCTAGAGAAATTCAATATGATAACACACTCTTGTGTGGTTGTGTGGATTTTTTTTTATTTTCTTTTTTTTTTGTGTGTGTGTGTTTTTTTGTGTTTTTGTTTTTCCCTAATTATTATTCTTGCAAAAATTCCTGGTAGAGCAAGTACAATGCTTGCACAGGCAAATAGTGACATAGGCTTACATAGGCAAATACTGACATGATGACCAGAGCACAACATATCTGTTTTGAAACTTGTACACTCTGTTCAGATGAGACCTGCTGCTGTTGCTACTAGTGAACAGCTCAGAAGAGCATTATTCATTTTTAAATGAAGATACAGTAAGTGATAACTTAGTCAGGAGCTGAATTTCTCTATTTAGAAGGCAACAAGGGTGAAGAGAGTCTCAACAAAGTTTTAACTACCGCTGGCAGTCAGTAATAGTGCAGTCAATACTTCAGCTATCTTCCAGAATAATTTCATTTTATTCAGTGTTTTCTGTTTAATGGTTGAGATGAAAAAAAGTAAATTCTTAAAAACAGGATGGGTCAACAAAAATATGTGCTGAATCAAAAATAATATGAGGGGAATCTGAAGGACAGGGCTCTGTTGCTGACAAGAGGGGATTGCAGCAGCTGGTGTCAGGGGAGTGAGGTGATAGTACACCCTCAGGAGAGAGACAGATGCATAAGGAGGAAGAATCTTTGTATAATTCCAGAAGCAAATGTTTAGAGGGATCAGACCCTACCTTCCCTGCCCTGGCAGCCCTCCCACCAGTTCAGGCCAGCTCCACCCTTGACTCTCCCAGGGCAGTGTCTTTCCTGTCCCCCAGGCCTGGCCTGCCTTGGGACTGCAATCACTGACTTCTCCCACTTCTTGTTTTGGAAATATTTTTAGAAACCTCTTGTTAGCATAAGCAAAGCTGTGCCTCTCCAATCTTCCTTTCAAGGCTGAATCTACTTGTTAAGTGCTGCTCATCATTCTTAAACACACAATTCTCAAACCAGCCAGGGCAGGAGAAAAGGGCAGGAGGCAGAGGCTAATTCCCTATAACCTTACCCTCTCTCAGCACTTCCAGACGAAGGACCTACACTTGCCAAACCTATCTGTTTTCTGTCCTTTAGTGGTTCCATCCATACTCTGGTCTGCAAAGATAATATCAAAGATCCTTTTTGCTCTTTAAGAAAAGACCAGACAAAATGCCTTGGGTACTAGGATGGACAAGAACGGTGATATTGTTTTTAGTTCTGGTAACTAAGTCCAGCTCTCAGGAAACAAACTAACATTTGTGCAAGCCTCATGCTCTTCAAGCTTGCTCTAAAATACATTGACTTCCCCTCTGACTCTTCATGAATATGCAAATTCTTATGTAAATCTCTGGCTCTTCTGTGTGATTCTGGCCTCTTGGGTCTGGAAGGGTGTATGTATCCAAAATATGCACAGACAGTCCGAGATACATTTTTTTTCTTTAACATGATGCCAGTTTGAGCTTTGCTGTGACTTCTCTACAGACTGCAACAAATGGTGTGGCAAATCCAGAGCACCTTTGCTGAGTGGTTTATGCAGTGGTTTATGCCTGATATGATGCGTGCAAACATCTTTCCTCTTGTTAGAGAAGTAAAAAAAGCAACGCCGTAATTCCCCAAAAGTTTCACAAAACAAAAGAATGATTCAGAATCAGAATTTTATATCTAATTAAAAAAGGCTGCTGGGCACATGGCATGTGTCATTGTTTCATGTCTCAGGAGGTGTCTCCAAATGCTATCTAGGAGACCAGCTGGGAAAGAAGCACTTTGAATTTTGAATTTTATGTGTGCTGCTTTCCAAAAGAAAACATGGTTCTGCAATATCTGCAGTATCTGAGAAATCTCATATGTATCAGGTTAAGAAGCAGCCGCCAATCAGAGCAGACTGGAAAGATTTAGAGAAATTCCTATGGAAAGGCACGGAAATAAAATGTATTCTGTTAAAACATAAAAGTTTCAATAGAAGCTTAACAAATTTCAACAAAATTCTTGGTATGACAAAGCCACATTTTGATTCATTTGGAGTTTTTTTTTTTTTTTTTAATCTCTGTTTTTCAATTAGGTAAAGTAAAAATATCCAGAAGTTTCATTTAGCACATAGGTGTCCTTTTGTAACTGTGCAAATATCTGGACAATTTATCAGTCCATGGACTCAACCCTATGTGGTCCACCATATTTTGCATTTTGACTCATGTCAACACCCTGGTGTTAGCCTTTGAACACCTAGGGGCTAAATGGGTGCAGTTTAGACCAACAGAGGAAGTCTCCTGAGTCCCCTTCATGATGTCAAGAGTGCACTGCCAGGCATCTCTGTATTCTCCTTTTCCATGGTAGGAGAGGTGTGGAGAAATCCCAAGGACAATCACTTTCTCTCCAGGTGACCATAACTGCCTCTGTACACACTGCTTTTGCAAGATGTACATGCTTTTCACCCTCATGCCATGGTCCAGACCTGTAGTTTTGAACAACAAGGGTGTATAATTTTAAGAAAGAAAATGCTCAAAATCCACTCACCCCAGCAGCAGTACGTGATGCAAACTACAGCTGTTGTTGTTTTCATGAAATTTTCAGTGTCTAAACTTTGAAGCCTTCTTCTGGTGGAACACTGAGAAGCTCTTGTCAAAATATCTACCTTAATTAGCTTTTGTTGTGAGTTAAATACATACTAACGGGTTCATGTAAACTGAGTAGCGTAGCCTTCTAATATACATCCATGAGTCTCAAATTAAATGTGATCTCAAATAAATATTAACAATCTTCATGGTGTGATTATGGCCCTGCTTTGTAAACAGCCCCACAGCTTAATTAGAGTTCTACGCACTTCAAAGTGTAAGCTTATCTGGCTGTTTCTGAGCTGCTGTCTCACTATCACTGTGTGCTCCAAGAATAATAAATAAACCAACACAGGAACGCAGAATGCATTCCTAATCACAGCCATAAATGCAAAATAATAATTAACTGACTAACATGAAAGAAGATGTGCTTCCAGTTTTCATTTAACCTGTTTTTAATGTAACTGGTTATAAACTATCCTTACGTTATTTAAAAAAACCCCAAAACTCAAGTTCTGCCCCTGCAGCCTGTTTTCTGAAATATTGCATATTGAAGAAAAAAAAAAAAGAGACATTAGTGCTGGTGCCATAGTTTAAAATTCAAATGAGAAAGGAAGTGTTAAATTTTCATTATGTTTAGCCATATGTGAGGCACCTCCTTAGAGAAGTTTATGGGAGTATTAATCTATGGGAGTGTCCAAACATTTCCAAATATCTATAATTCAGCAACAGAACTTTCATGGTTCTAAAATAGTTGATGGCACTAAGCTGTGAACTGAGATTAGTTTTTAGCATTAGCCATGTGTTATGCTTCACCACAGCAAAAGAGTATTAAACAGCATTGTTTCTCCTTCCTTCAGTAACCTGACAGGCAAATTGCCCATATATAGCTTTTTGTTAGCTGAGTAATACATTACAACTTCACTGGTCCCATCACTGGAATTAGGGCAGGATGAATAAAATTTCATAGAATACAAGGCATGGCAGAAGGTATTTCCAGTGGAAATGCAAATTAGGCTGTATGTGAAATTACAGTAATAGAAAAGTGCAGAATCCACAAAAAAATCCCCAAACCCCAAAGCAAAACAAACAGCCCAACACTTCAAAAAAAAAAAACAAACCCAAACTCACTACTGTTAGTCCCTATTCAAAATCTTCTCTACAATCTTCATAATTGGAAATTTTCCTTCCCTCTCTTCTATTTTTTCTCTTTTCTACTCTCTCTGTCCCTCCTGGTCATACTAAGATGGTAAGTTCCTTCAATTACAGGTCTTCCTCTTCAGACATCTCTCATACAAAATGGCACAATAAGACATCAAAGAAATAAAGCCTTTGAGCTTGTCTGCAGTGACCAACATGAACAATGACTGTGAACAGAGCAGATTTGATTCAATGAGTTCTATATAATCTAATGGTGGCAGACTGGTGCCTGTGTACAGAGCAGGGAGCAGAATGGGAGAGAGAGGAATGTTATGTGAGCTGGACTCATCGAAGTCAGAGGGTGAGCAGGGGATAATTCAGAGTACACAGATCATTCTGAACAGAGAGATCAAAGAGCGGCAAGAAATTTTAAATCAAAGAGAAAGTCCCAGTGCTTGCAGAGAAAGATGGAAAATGCTTATTCCTGAGAAGACTTAGTGAGATTTAGGGATCTCATGTAAGTCATCTTCAATTATCACTGCCCTGTGTAATGTGTGTTTTATTAAGTGATGCAAAGAGGCAGAGCTGTCTTCCTGCCTTCTCATCCCTGCTGCTGCCACTGCAGCACTGTGAAACACAATCTCTGCAGAAGGTTTGTTACTGTGAAGACAAGCAGGATGTAATAACCATCCCTGAATTTGTGGTTTGTGGCCTTATTGGTAGAGAAAACAGCAGAAAAACTGGAATTTTCATAGGGAGCAATGACATAGAAAATAAGATCCAAACTGAATCTAAACTTTCAAATAGGTATTGGACCAAACCTTCCATAGATTTCAAGATTTCACTAATTAAGGCACTGCTGGACAATTTGTTAATGGTAACTTCTCCTTGTGTCATTTTTGTGCAAATGTTCATTTACATAGTCAAATTGGGGATTTATTTTTAAAGCTGCTTAACTTCCTCAGACTCTGTGTTTCTGTCTGAGGTATCCGCCATGCTTTAACTCTGTGTCCTGGAGTTGTTTGTGACATGACTTCTTAGGTGCTTTATCTGTGTATTCATACTAAAACCAGTTTTTCTGGGAAATGAACAAGAGGATATGTTATTTTCTCGACAGTGAGAAATTCTAGCAAGTTATCCCTAAATACTTGACAGTGATTTGGTAAGGCAATTTGCTCTTTTGTAGACATACTCAATTTTCTGGAAGTTCATTTGTTGTAGCCATTGACAAGCCTCTGAGAAATTCTATTTCACAGCAGTTCTGCAGCCTTGGATGTTAGTGGCCAACAGCTCAGAAGATATTTTCTCTCCTGGGCTATGTACAGCCTGGGAAGTATTTGCAAACACAGCTCCAGGCTGCTGCCAGCCCTGCAAGGTGAATGAGGGAACCTGTCTCTCCCAGGCTTGTACTCGCCCCACCTTCATTTCACAGCAGGGTGGAAAAGGGCTGGTCCCTCATGAAATGTTAATACAGAATGAGAAAGTTGTGCTAGGGTCAAGGGGGAGATGGGTACACACTGCTTTGTGGAGAGACAGGAACACAGGGAAATAGGCAAGGAGAGGAGAGTGCAAGTGTATCTGTCATCTATTGTAGTTTTAATTGCATTCTTCCATTCGGGAATTAAAATTCAGCCACTACATAGCTAGTGAGAACTTTCCTTGAGTTCTGCTCTGATGGAAATAAATAAACATAATTTCAAACACTTGGCTTCTCTGGACTGAACAGATTTTTTTTCCCAGAACATTGGCTACAATTAGATTACTTTTTCTAAAAGAAAAAAAAGAATCAAAAAAGCAAACCCATGATTTTCCCAAATATTTCATGCAATTTTGTAGGATGTCTTTTTTCTGGGGTTTGTTATTTGAACAACTGCAGTCTTGCTGACTACAAATTCTAATGCCTAACCTTTAAAAGAGAAAGAATCTAATATTTTGCTTTACCTTTTTAAGTTCAATGTATCACAGATGCAAGTTGAAGCTTTATGGGGACTGTGTTAAATAGAATTATCTGGAAGGTTAAAGTAATCTCATCTCAACTGAAACATGTTGTGTTTTCCATAATAAAGTCTTTGTGAATACTGAATGTACACAGCATACCACAAAAACTTACAAAAGAAATCTAAAAACTCTAGCAAAAATTATTATTAGATGTTAAGGTTTCATATTTACTCCATGAAATTAGCAATACCATTAAATGATATTTGAATAAGACACTCTGGTTTGCTATTCTAGGAACTGGATTTATCCATATCTTTACTTAATTTATTTCACAGGTAATCATCCAAAATTGCTGCTGCATGAAATTTGCTGATCCTGCTGGCATCTCTTTTCAGCCATGACATATCTGCCCTGTGGGAAATCTTCACTTAGAGTTCAGGTTATGACACTTGTATTTTAAGGCTGGCTTTGTAAAAAATAGTGAGCTTGGACTAGATGGTTTTGGGAAAAGGAGGTCGGCAGGATACAGCAGTATTTAGTCTATCTTTTATGTCCTGAGACTAGTTACTAGCTGGCAGGTTCCCCTAAATTATTTTAGTAGGTCATTTTATTAGTATATGTTTAGCAAACTGTACACTTCACAGTCTCAAAAGCAAGGTGAAAATGTGAACCTTGTGTTTGTAGGGCTGGCAGCCCGATCTGTATTTTGCTATATCTGACCTAATATTTTTCTATTGTCAAGTAATTTTGAAAATAGACATATATGGTGGCATCTCCATATAATGCAAATTATCTGCTCTGCTCTTCTTCAATCTGAACATCCTTGTATAATTTCTTATTAAAAAGATATCTAGATGATGAGGTGGGTTACATAGGGGAGCCTAAAATTCTATTTACCTTCCGTAAACTTAAATTATTTAGAGACATCATTACAATAGTAAATTTATGCAGTTCTTAAATAAAATAAGGAATGAGTCTTGTACTCAGGTTCAATGAAAGATATTAATGGCTCTGAAAGAATTGAAAAAATGTGTTTAAAATAGCATCTGCAACACATACATGGAAAAACTACTTACAAATCTTGATGTGCACTAGAATCAAGTAAGTACAAGTGTTTCTTTAAGTGCTTCATAGCAGAAGGGGGTAGGGAAGCAATGAAAGACCTGTTGAAATATAGAAGTTACTTCATATTTATGAGTAGATGATGTAGAAATTTCTTGGAAAAATGTGGTATTTGGAAGACGGGAATAAAACACTCCCAAAGAAGTTGAGGAAGAAAATAGACAAGAAAGCAAGGCTTACAGCTGAGATTGATAGGTTAAACTAATATTTTAAAGACATATTTATTAAAAATAAGGTATTGCAGTAATGGTGAAAGGATAATGTCAAATGTTTGACTGAGAAGTGTGGTAAAATATATGTAATTTCTTCTTTATTATTTCTGAAGTTTTCATCATAACTTTTAAATGCATCTATATTATAAAAAATAACTATTATTTGCTTTTTCAATATTACCATAAAGAGCAACCAGACATACTCTGTTTGGCACAAATGAATTGCTTCCCAAATGCAGTATGTAGTTTTACTCTCTCCAGTACCACAAAGATGTCAACAAGTTTTGAAGGAATTCAGATAACAGCAACAAAAATTATTAAGGGGCTAGAGAGTTTGATTTACAAGAAAAGATGAAAACCTCTTCTGCTCAGCCAAATGACAGCTAATAACACAAGGGAAGAGTAATGATAAGAGCCAACAAGTATTCAAAGCATGAGCACATCAAGGAAAGTGTGGACAAGTTTTAAAGTGGTACAAGGTTTCAAAATGCTGACTTGGGATTGGGGAGAGTATTGTGTTTGTCTATGCTTTTCCTTCAAACTAAGGCTAATTAATCTGTGGAGCTTATGTATGGACAAAAAATATGTGTGTACAAAGGAAAAAGCCCTGTGCAAGTCTAAAACAGAATGACACATCTATCAGCTGTGGTGCAAGCCCTCGATGTAAGTATATATTTAAACACAGGTGTTAGATCAAAATGAAAAAAAAAGAAAAGATTAAATATGACAAATTAGTAGAACGTCATGTTAGGGGAAGCCTATGTCAGTACCATGGTAGAAAACTTCTTTAGAAAGAACATCTGAAAGTAGATTTGCTTTGCTCAGAAAGTTTTGTGATTCCTTGATAACCTGCTACCCCTTCTCTGTGAAAAAGGACCTGCTATTCAGACACAAAATTTGTCATATCGAAACTTCACTCATAACTCAAAGTTTAACTAAAGCCTCGTTGGATGTGTTACTGTAAACACACACTGCTTTTACAGTTCCCAGCAGGGCACTCTCTGCATCAAGGTTACGTGATCTTTATATGCCTGAAAGGTAATAAAAGATGTTAATGCTGGGGACCTCTGTTAGGAATGGTAGCCCTTAGCAAGAAGAGAAAGGACTAGAGCATGGTAACATATCAACAGTCTATGTAAAGACATGGTTTGATTGTGAATGTGTGACATAACTTTGGAAATGCTAAAGGATTGAACAGAAAAATCAGTTCAGCTGGAACAGATTAGGGGACCAATGCAATGGGCACAGTACAGGCTGGAGTGTCACAAAAGGCAGTGGAACAGAGGCAGGTCACATGTACCAAGTCCAGATGAGAACGTCTGTGCAGCTCATACAGGCCAGCACAGCAAACACGAGGGTAGAAGGGGAGATGTTTAGTCTGCAAAAGACAGTCTGTAACAGTCCCAAATTTCTGAAGGGACTCCAAAGTTTCTATTAAATAACAGAGGCCGTTGTAGTACGATCTGAATGGCTGTGTAGCCACATAGGCCTAATTCTTGGTCAGTTAGAATTGCATATTTTACTATTTAAATACATTTTCTATACCAAATTCTCTAAGTTTTGTGCAGCCTCTTTAAGGCACTTATTTCCCAAGACGCTAGCAGGAAAAGGCTGCTACAAGAAATATTTCATTCTTCAAAGTCTTTTTGCCTGTGTCCCTTATTGCACCAAAACGTCCTCTCATATGGTATTGGGCAACTGTTTGCACAGC
Source organism: Leptocoma aspasia (assembly GCA_013399835.1). Taxonomy (NCBI): domain Eukaryota; kingdom Metazoa; phylum Chordata; class Aves; order Passeriformes; family Nectariniidae; genus Leptocoma; species Leptocoma aspasia. The sequence goes on along the minus strand of VXAX01001352.1, from coordinate 1,484,201 downwards.
TTGCTGAAAGTCAGTTCATTAAAACAACTAGTTACTAGTTCAGGGTAAAAAATAGACCTAATGTGAATAATGCCAATGATCCAGTTTACAGCAAATGGTTGAATTCCTGAACTTAGAAGGCAGTGAAATAAAGTTGGGAATACAACACTGTGGCTCACCTTCAAAACAAAGCTCTCTTTCAGGCAGTTACAACTTTCAATCTATTTGTGCTAAGGTGAATCACAGTCTGGCCCACTGAATACATGAAGAGGGATATATATTTTTTGCAAACATAGCAGATTCATGCATAATGAAACCCAGGAATTATTGCTTGAACTGTAAGCCAGACTATAAATTCCATTTAAAAACTGACAGCGTGCATATGAACACAAATCCACATTGAGACATGTAGCTAAACAATTAGGAGAATTTTTAAGGATTCACATGCCTATCTCAACATTTCAGGTAGATGGACTTCCTAGAGGTGACTGAACCTACTACAGCTGATGGCTGTAAAAGTGCCAAGAGATTAAAAATTAAGTATAGACACCGCCAGAATGTGGAGAAAAGTATTCAACTCCCCTTGAAGAGCTCCATGTTCTCCAAGTGGTAATCTATTCCATATGAAATATGAGATAATTAATTGTGCCACCTGATTGCATGTTGAATGAACACTCTAAAAGAACCGTGAAAAAATGCACACAGGAAAGGTAGACAAGGAATACAAGACATACACTTTACGAGAATCAGTAGACTCTATTGGCTGCTATATATATATATGCTGACAGAGGAATGTCCTTGTGAGCCTTTGTAGGCGCTACTGAATAAGGAAGTTTCATCCCAGGCTCTGGTTCAAACTCTTAGCATGCTTTCTAGTCAGCTCTTGCTGGGTAGAGAGTTTATGACAAATAGCCCCAGGGGAGCTAGATTTCTTTCCTAGCTGTGAGGAAAAGGCTTGAAGGAATGGAAACTTATCAAAGAGAAACTATGAATGAAATGAATTGTTGAATAGGTGTCAAGAAAACTTTAGCAGTAGATGGTAGAGTCAAACTTAGTTTGACAGTTTATCATAGACTGAGTCAGTGCTTTCTGATGATTGCACTAGTGAATATGAAAATGCTCTGAAAAATGAGCTGGAAAGACTCCTCCATTCAAGTGACACAACATGACCTACAGTAAGATCCTAAGCTATTCAAGATGACTGGAGTTAAGCCAGAAGTATATATCACAAAAGTAAGGAAAGTGATTCAAGAAAAGGAATGCCGGATTTGTTATTTTTGTTTCTGTGTAAGCTAACTAAAACCAATATTTTTAAAAAATACGAAACACATCATGCTAAACTGGTTGGTTCACTTAAAAGCTTTAGCTATCCTAGAAGAATTAACTGTCCCTTAGAATGAAGATGTGAGCTCACAGTCTGGCAAGCTAGTTGGGGTCAGCTTTGGAACTGGAGGCTGGAAGCAGCACAGGCCTTCCTTGGGAAAAATCCATTGGGAGATGTCTGGGGTAAGGCAGTGAAGACAGAACGGCTTGGAGAGGAGCACAGAGTTGAAGGGCTTGTGGACAGGAGTCCAGCTCAATCCTGATTGTTGAAAGTGGGAACAACGTCCCTATTTTTTATGAAATTCATTTGGGTGTTAAATCCAAAAAGTCTCAAAGTGTCCAGAATATATTAGAAGGGTGCTTAGGAAATGTAACCAGGTCTCAATAAAAATGAATCAGTGACCTACAAGGTTTAGCATATTCCTTCATGAATTAATACTGCTCTCAACATGAAGCACTGCAGTCTAAGCTACAGAGCAGCGTGTGTCCTTTCAGGGTTAGATGTGAAAGGATTTACTGATTCTGGACTGCAAGTTGGGCACTGTGTTTCTCTCAACAGATCCAGAGCAGGCAAAGTAGGAAAGAAAAAATACTGTACTGCACTTTCAAAATCAGTTGAGGATAATCAAATATTACAGAAATGATGATATTTTAATCATAGTGGTATACCTATTTTCTAATATAATTGAAGAGCAGAAATATGACTTTTTGATTTTCTTACCATAATCTATTTGGATGCTCTTCAAGAATAAACCTTAATTTAAATTTTGACAGCTTTTAAATTTCAGTTTGATGATAAGTGCTGCTCTGAAATTATTTTATCCCTCAGTTACAGTTATATAGGGTCAGCTCATGGTCTCTGTGTTAACAGAGAGATATTTCTAATGTCTGGGAATATGAACTAGTTTTTTTTTTTTTTATCAAGGTGACTTGCTCCAAAATTTTTACTATCTATAGCATAAACCAGAGAACACAGCACACTTTTCTTGTTTCTTTAAGGACTATTCATTGAATGGGTGAGCGTCTAATTGCTGCTGGCTTAGGAAAGTAATATGCTTTTGAGTTCACTTGACTGTCACTTGACTGAATCAGTGAAATCTTCTGCCTCTTATCACTGAGATCTGCTGTTCATTAGGAATAAAAGCAAATTCCATCCTGACTCCTGCTGTGTGAGGACATTGGTAAGACAATGCTTACTCAGTGTTGATAGGGTCAGGATGTTAAAAGTGGGGCATTTTGCTACTGAATTAATGTTGAGCCCTGTACCTGAGCTTCTTTATTCTCTGTCACACACATGTAAGGCTTTCTCAAGTTTCATTGATTTGTTGTTAGGTTGCTGATAGAGTGAGCATTCATGCAGATAACAATTTGCATGCAGGCTATAATTATGGCTACAGGGACTTCCACTTACCCCTTTAATAACTCAGCGTGGTTTGGGCGTGATAGACGAGCAGCAAGTGCTGAGCACAGCTCAGCATGACTCTGCCCATTCCACAGGTTTGTCCCAGAGGAGGGAGTACCAAGCTCTGGTACAAAAAGCTGCTCTACAGGGAGCATAATCTGGGACAGCTGCTAATGCCTGCCAGCCACACCTTTCTCTGCAGTTATGCCAGGGATTGCCTTGCCCTGCCATTTAGGGAAGCTGAAAGTCATTTGTGCCCCACTTTCCAGGTACTTGTAACAGAACAGTAGTACAGCTAATTTTCTGGCTCGCTGTTTTTTCTTTTTTTTCCCTCCTGAACTAGTAACTTTTGCATGATAGGTAAACAATTAAAAGGCAAAAGTGCAGTTATCAGATCCAGTTGTCTGTAAACAACAACAAAAAAATTCCTAAATCTCCTTTGCTGTAAAAGTTCAAACATAAAAACCTTGAAGACAGTTTGTCAGAAGGAGGGAAAGTGGAAAGAAGAGGTAGGTGAAAGCAGTGGTTCAAATTCTTATGCTAGAATTTCACTGAGGTGTATTTTCCATGCATTACAAGATGCTAAAGATCTTTCCAGTGAGAGGAGGATTTGCTCGTAAATTCTTATTTGAATCTTCTAAACAAGGACTAAACCTGGAGAAGTCTGTGGTACACAAAGGATGTCAGCATGAATTAATCTCTGACCTTTTTGATCAAGACCACTCAATGACGACGTGTGAATCTCCTACCACTGCTGGTTTCAAACACTATCTGGATCATCTTATCTTCCAAGCATTCGTGGGTCTTTGCTAGAAAACTACCACATGCCATGGACCAAAACTAGAGCAGGAAGCATAATAACTAAAGAACTGGGATAACTCTATGCCAGTACTTGAGTCCTTGTCTTGTTTAATTTACTTTTTCAGATGCTGCTGTGTGACTGTGTTCTTGAAACAGGCGTCCTTTAAACCTTGGTGACTGATTGCTGGATGTGTGCACTCCAAATTATTTTGTTACTTAGCCCATACCTTCTTCTGACAATACATATGAAACAATGTTACTTAGCCCACAGCTCCTTTAAGAGAGAAAAAAATCCCAGTTTTGGACGTACTTTGGTGGTGCTACTTTTTCCTGTCATAATTATATTTCTAAATCTATCTCCTGGATTTCTAAATAGAGGCAAAGAGTACTTGTAAGCAATTGTGTAGCACTATATAGGAAACAACCAGAGGGGAATACAGGAGGCAATTATTTTCTGGTTTTTTGCACTGTGTGCATTTGGCCAATACTTAATTCAGATTTTAAGCAGTGCTGCTTGTGAATATTTCATGGCAAATAGGGGGGATTTTGGTGCTGGAGTGTGTCTAAACTTAATTATATTTGCTAAAAACAGCTAGAAGTCTACAAGAACAAAAAATGTACTTTTCTGTTATCTTTGACAACTACAATTTTTGATCTCACTTCAATCTATTAAAATAGTCCATATTACAGCATGCTACAAAGATACATTATCCTTTTTTTTTTAAAGTTGCTTTATTTTTGAGGATTTATTTTGCTTTGTTTAGGGAAACAGGTAAGGAAGCTTAAATAGCATATCTCAGGAAATGAAATGATCACTATATCTTTAGGTGAATTGGAATGCTCTTCCATTGGAATTGGAATGCTCCTAAGGGATAGGTTTAAGCTAGAGTCATGGGAACTGGTGAACAAAGCACCAAAAAGCATGAAACCCCAACAGAGATGAAGCAAAGATTTTCCAGATGTGGAATTTCTTCTATGGATCAATAGAGTTTGCTTAACTTACTTAAGCTATAACGATTATATTGAGGAAAAAAAAAAGCATGGTTCATTTCTTATCTCTCAGTCTTTTAATATAAATAAATGCAATTTACTTTGCTGAAGATTTTTATCTAGATTTTCTTTATGAAAAGACATCTGTTTCTTATTTGTCTTAGTTTGTCTAAGGTGGCATACATTGCCTCTTTGGAAATGCCTTTGAAACGTGTTGCAAAAGTTAATAAACATAGCAACTTCTTAGACCGGAAACTTGCTTGGTTAGTTTTCCAAAGCCCATTTCCTCATTAAAGACAAAATGATGCCAAGTTTTGATTACAACTGTAATATATACATATACATATATATATATATATCTTTACAGTTTTTAGTATGTTCTTTCGTTATGTTTGTGTTTTTTATATTCTTACGAGATGCACTCATATTTTTCTCTTTGCTATTTATTAAGCTGAAGAATAACATTGACTTACTTTATTCTGATCATTGATTGGTTTTCTGCAAATTTTAAGGTCCCTCTAGCTTTTGATAGAATGTTTCCTAACATGTAGATGTCTTTTGCTGTTGCTGTATAAGTTATATAGGATTCTTAATTTGATGATGGATAATTGGTACTGTTTCCTGGAGAAAAACCATGCCTCTTACAAAAGAAAAGAAACACCCATGCAATGAAAGTATATTCAGTGTACATATTAGGACTGAATATTCAGTATACTTCTACTACAAAATACCAGTTTTGACCCATTAAAATTGAACCTGATATTTAGAGAATGTATTGCATTACTAATTTGGCATTCCAGGCAAGTTTTGATTTGGGGCATAGAGGGTTATGATTTGGGTAAATCCTGCAAAAGTCATTGGTAAGAACTTTTATTAATTTTATTGAAAAAAGGGTTACACTAATTGATTTCTCTGTTACTAGTTTGTTTAGTCTTTTTCTAAAGCTGTGTACAACTTTAGCATCCGTGATCTACTGAGGTGAGGAGCTCCACAGCTCAGCTCTAGATTGACTCCCCCTGTTTGTTTTGAATCTGCCACCTCTATTTGATGTCCTGTCATTTTTTACAGGAAGAAACAAGCAATTGGACATAAAAGTCAAATGTTTATCAACAGAGAGTGATAAAACAAGGACAGCTGTGGTACTGGGAGACAAAAAAAGGGATGAGGTGCAAAAACTAACTGTTGAAAGGAATGGCAGGTATTAAATCTGTGACTGAAAAAGCCAGTATCTCTTCCAAGCTAGGAGAAGAAAATCCTACTCTAACTAGTTTGCCAGGAACAGTGTCTTCTACATCATCCATTGTTATTGTCTGATCCTGCAACAGCTCATTGAATGGCTGCTAAAAGACATTTTTTTCTACAAATGCTAGGCTGGATCCATGGTTCAAAACACAGGATGAGACTTAAATCCTAAGGGCATTCTGTATAGAAAGCACTAGTCTGAGATCTTCTAAAAGGGGGAAAGAAATTTTAGGAAAACTATGTAGTTTTAATTTTCCAGTCACAAATTCACTGACAATGATGAATTTATACCTGATAAAATTGATTAACCTGATACACATGCTAAAGTTTTACACCAGATCAGGTATATGGGTTACAAATGTGGAGCAGACACTTGCTGAAGGTGCACTTGTGCTGACATAAAAAATGTTATCCCACTCAAAGAGTTAGTGTGAGCTACACCACCAAAACAAAGCCTTGGCATCCTTTGAGCATTCTGTGTTTTCATCTCTGTTTTGAGAACCTCCCATGGTAACTACATGAGAAAAGTCTTTCTGGTGCATGGATGGGTTGTTCTGTAAATAGTATTCTATGTTAACCAACTGATAGGTGAATTCTTGATTAAAGTCTCAGTCTTTCTTTTTTCCCTTACAATATGAAAACACGTTCCAGGATAACACTGTAAATTAGACACCTGCCTAGAGGATGTTATGGTTTATTTAATTATTTTCCCTGCCTTTTAACAGATATTTCAACTGTTCTTCTCTAATTTCAAGCCTGTATTTTGATATGTATTAAAATCCATGGTTACTTTACTCTTTGCCTTTCAATTCTGCTCATAGGCAGCTACTGAGATATGATATACCTGGCTAACACTCTGAAATTGGTTACCAAATATTTCCTCTTTTTTTAGGCCAGCTAAAAAAAGTACAGCAGCAGGTGCAACTCAATCCAGAATTGACTGGGATTTAAATTAATGACCTACTAAATTAATTAAAGAAAATATTCACACAGAGAAGCTTTCAGAGAAACCATTTTAGATTGCGATTTAGCAAATCTCTACTTCCAAGCTTAGTCCAAACACATGGGACTAGAATGATCATCTGCAGGAGTAACTCCTTGCAGATTTATAGTTTAGAGACCATTTAGCAGTTTTGTCTATCAATGAAGTTTTTTTCAGTTACTTTTTGATTTGTATTACTTATAAATTAAGCAATCATTTCAAGTAGTTATCTGATTCTTTCCTAAAATGTCATAAAGGGCAAATTCACTAACAGTCAAAATTAACACAGAAGTAGATTGACAGAGGTATTAAAGCATGAAGCAAGTGACTGAATTGCATATAAGAATGCACTGGTGCATTTTAGAGACCATGGGCATCTACCACATGTTAGAGAACCAGCATTTGATTAAATTGCCATTTCCTGATATGTGCAAAAGTAACCTAATTTTACAAGAGTATTTGGAGAGAAGATTTGAGAAAATGGCTAAACTTGATGACTAGACATCACAAGTTATTTAAAATCTTCAGGATGATGGAAACCGCTTTTTGTCAGTGTAGTTGGTATCTTTCAGTTTATAGACAATAAAAGGTCTAGTTGCTCAGGCTGAACACACTATGGAAGGAAGCCACAGGTCTCTCAAACGTGCATTGCTATAGCAGAAGATATTCAGAGCACGGGTTGACATTTCCATCCAGGAAAAAAAAGCCCAGTCTGAGCCACCTGTGACACTGCATCCAGACCTATCATTGTCCTGCCAAGGGTGGTTCTGCATCAGGAAGACACTTGCCTCCAGATGTGCTTTATCCAAAGTGGGCTTTTGGGTGTCTCTCACCTGAGCTTTCAGCATGTCCTTAGAGAAATGTAAATAATCATGTCACAGAATCACAGATAAATTATCATGTCTTCTCATCAGACATCAAAGACCTCTTTCTTTTCCATAAGAATTTTTGAATAGCAACTTTTTATTCTAGTAAAGTGAGCATGTAAGCACCTCAAGTGTATAAGCAACAAAAAAACAAGTCCATGTTCCAGTGGTTTGGAACTGAAACCATTTCTTACCCTTCTGTTTTAACAGATGCAAAAAGAGGTTATCTTGTCACAATTTTAAGTACTCTAAGCTCTTCATATTAAACATGGTTTAAAATTGTTCAAGTTTTTTTTGGTTTGTCTTCAACAACTCTGAAACAATTCAGCAGTTCAAGTCCTATTTTCAAATATGAACACAGGAGCATAATATATTCCAGATGTTTTGAATGTTGTCTAGGAACCCACAAAAGCAAAGAAGAGCATCTTACGTTTTTCAGAAATGACTAGGTGTCATCATAATTTTGTGTCATGTGCAGACTTTACTGCCCAGAATTAACCTTGACAGGGAATTGGTGCAAAATCAGCAGGTGTCACAACAAGCGATTATATTGAGGTAATATATACATATACAAAGAAGAAGAAGAAAATCTTTAGGTACCTAAATGACTATTAAAATTTAGTCAAAAGTTAATTTTCAAATTTGGCTGTAGGCACCTCAGCTTTCCAGAAGCTGCCTCTGTTTCTGGACACTGAAAAAGAAAGACCATCCTGATTTCCAAATCAACAGTTACATCATTATTTTAGAAGCCACAACCTAATGACTGCATGTCAGTATCAATTAGGACCAAGTAAACTAGTTTATGTTTCGTTTGAATCAACACATGTCTTTGCCATGAACTCAGTCTGAAGACAATTAGCCTAGAAATAACTTGATTAATTGGTTATCACCATTCTCTGTTACACTTGTTATAGCCAAAAAAGGGAAGAAAGAACAACTCGATCATGTTTGATTTAAAAGCTATTTTTGGTCAGGCACTATCTCTTTAGAATGTTTCTGATGTCCAATTCAAAAAGAGACTACAATGTGGCCTGGGTAATATAAATGCTACCAAGTCACTGTGTAACTGATACCTAACTTTATACTGAGAAGCCACTTGATTAAAATTAATTATATGACACTAGCCAGAATATACCTAGTACCAGTTTACAGTCTGTTTGGTGGCGTTCTAAAATCTGAACATATCATAATTACTTATAATGGAATACAAAATTGAATTGGCTGAAAGCAACAAATTTGTGGGTCTCCTGCTCTATTTTCTGTTTTGACAACAAAGAGCACAATTTCCACAATATCTTTGCTCCTAAGTTGGGATTTTACAGTCTGTAAGGGTGGGTAAATAAATGCTAAAAACTGTCTGGAGAGCAGCTCTGTGGAAAAGGCCCTGGGGTGCTGGCAGACAGTGAACTGTGCATGAGCCAGCAGTGTGCCCTGGCAGTCAAACGAGCTGGCAGTAGCCTGGGCTGGACCAATAAAATCATGGCCTGTAGATGGAGGGAAGGGATTATCCCTCTCTGTGCAGTGCTTGTGAGACCACATCTGTAACAGTGAGTCCAGGTTCAGGATCCTCCCAGTACAAGAAAGACATTAATAAAAGGGATGTGCGGGGGACAGTCACCAAGCGGGTCCGGGTCTGGATCACTTGGCCTGTGAGCTGAGGTTGCAGGACTTGTTCAGCCAGCAGAGATGGCTTTTGAGGTCCTACCAGCAGCTCCCCAGGACTTCACAGCAGGGCAACAAGCAGATGTAGCTGGGCTCTTGACATTGTGCATTTGAGGACAACAGAAGAGGCATAAGCTGAAACCAGAAAGGACCAGGTTGGACATGAGGCAAATGTCTCCTCTGTGGAGAGGAGACTGCAGTGGAGCACGTAGCCTACAAAGGCTGCTCAGGCTCTGTTCTTGGAAGTGCTCAAAACTGGACTGGACAAAGACTTGAGCAATCTTGTCTGAACTCAGGGCTGGCCTGCTTGAACAGAAAGTTGGAGAAGGAACCTCCAAAGAGAGTTATTCTTTGAATAACTCCTTGAAGAGAGTTATTTGTTTAACTGTATTTCACTAGTAGGTGATGAAGTCTGTGATGAGGTATATTCTTACAATTTATCAATCTATGATGAAATATTATTAATATAAAATATCTTTAAAATAATTCAATGCTAATGCTTGGGTTTTTTATAATCATATAATTTCTGTGATAAAACCAACTTGCGTTAAATAGGAAAACACATGTTGGCTTAAAAACACGTATTGAAAGATTCAGCATGATGGCTGGGAGCAGTAATCACTCCGCTGGTATTATGCAAAGTTTTATTCATATCAGGGAGCTATCTTGATTTGAATAAAGTAATTTTATTACTTAAGAAAAGACATTAAACCTGCAGAGAAATCAAAATTTGATTGCTCACCACAGGAATATAAGGCACTTGGGCACAGCTTGTCTCCTCTAAAATGAAAAATGACATTTGAATATTTATCACATAAATATTTAAAGTTGTTTACAAAATTAACAAAATCATCAAGGAACCTAGAAAGATATTATAACTAAAAGAACCCTAAGGTGTATGATAAAGTATATGTATGTATAATACAATGTAAAAATAATGGCCTATCCTTGTTACTAGCCTGAAATAATTCAGTTAAGCTTATCTAAACATTTAAAAATGTGAATAAATGAGATTATATTAAAGATTTGAAGAAAATTAAACTCCTTTGGAATTAACAACAGCATACTTTGATTTAAGAAGATCTTCCAAAAGATGTAAAAGCAGGTCCATATTAATGGCCTGTACTTTCTCCACAAAGCAGGTGGGGAAAGAAAATAGGAGCTGACTAATTCTGACTAAGGAATTTTATGGACAATAGGTCCTTGCTAGTTCCCAGATACTGCAGATGTACTTAATAGTTCTAAAATTTTTTAATGGAAATTGTTTTAGCCTTCCATAAAACACCTGTTTTCCTGTCCAGGCTGGTACCTGAACTTTTGTGTCCTTCTCCAATGGTGCACAGCCTTCTTATCACTGGCTCCCCTCAGAGCACATTCACACTACCTGGCCCCACCCTTCACTCTTTAAGACTAGCAAAAGTATTACACTAGAGGAAACCATGAGGAGTTTTAAGTGTCATCCTGCTTCTAGTGCATTTAGCATGGTTTAAAGGGGGCTTTTATATCAAAGCTGCAGTCCTAGGACCTGCTGTTTCCTCCAAAACGTAAAGAAAATGGCAACAGCACCTTTGGCTTCACACAGTGCTATGTGGATTTTATAGTTTGTATGTTTATGTCCACATGCCTACAGTGAATATGGTGCAATTTATAAAAGTGAAGTAATTTATTCAGAAGAACAACTACATAAGTGTGTGGTTAATAAGCCACTAAAAATCAAATACCAAAAATCTTGACATCAGCTATTTTACTGCATTTCGAAAAAAATAAAGAAAACTGAACAACCAAAAATGATTAGGAATCTTAGTATGAAAGGTCAGCTTTCAGTATCTATTGGCATCATCATTTTTCTAGTAATAAGATGAATAGCAGTGGAATAAAAATATACCTATTAACATCTATTAGTGTTTGGCAGCCACCCATGCATTTTCTGGCAGAGTTATTTTCTATAACTGTTTTTCAGTATGACAGATTGAAGTATGAGTGCTCATCTGACATCATTATTTAGAAAACAAACACCAAATTTTATAACTGTTGCAACACTGACAATAAAAAAGGGTTACCTAACTTGAAGCTGGCACTTCATACTAAGGTCTCACAAAAACTCTAGTAAGAATGTTCTACTAAAACCAGATAAAACACTTGCTAAATGGAACAACTAATAATTATTTTGCCCAGTTCATTCTACAATACTGGCTAGAGTTATTGTAAGGCAGCCAGAAAACTAGGAACTGTGTCAATTACATTGTATTTCTCTCCAGCTTATGTGGAAATTGATACCTTGGAGCCAAATTGAATTTTTTAATATTTGCTCTAGGTTCAAAACAATTTATATATGCATGAGCCCTTAATGACTTCCTGAAAACAGAGCATCTAGTGAATACTGCTTATAGAAAGAATTGCTTTCTCTGGATCTTGAATATGTTCTAGTGAAGACTGTATTTTTTTCCCCTTTTGATTAGAGCCGCAGTCAAATTAAAAGACCTCTATTGCTAATGAGCCAAGCAGTTGGACTTTTATGTGCCTTGTTATATGATAGTGAACCAGTCGTACTGGATTTTCCAGGTCCTCCTGCTGTGACTTCTCACAGACAGCCCGACCCACCCTGTCATCACTCCATCACCTCCTGTTCTGCAGCTCATCTCACCATGGGGCTGAGCACCAAGTGTCCTCTGCTGCCTGACACTGACAGTTAGAGCCTGTGAGAGGAAAACCCTGCCTTTAAGGTCTCTTTAATCGTCTCTGTATTTGTCTTCCTTCTGAATCAAAAGACAACCAGGAAAATTAACACCAAAGGAGAATAGAACCTGTACTTTATTGAATTGTGTCTTTGCCAGAAATCTAGAATAGATGCAGGAGGAAAAAAAAAATTGTTCACTGCTGGGCCCATATTTTAATACTGACACTGAGGAGCTTTCAAGAACTGTATGCTGGCCAGAGATCCACTGATGATGCTATCTTTTACTGTGCTTCATGTTTTATCCTCTTGTTGCCTTGCTGATCATTGAAATACAGATGAGAAATGGGCTACCAAATCTCTTGTCCTACATATCATGGTCTGACACTTTTATTTATGCTGAAGTAGATCTCTCTAACCTACTAGTTAGAGAGCATACTGAGATTTACCCAAAGAGGCTGTGCACTTTTTCCACAGTATATTTTTAAAGCACAAGGTAATATTTTGATAGAGTCATGAAAATTCAAAAGCATGTTCAAATGCTATTCTCACTTAAAAGAACTTCATATTATAATTCTGAATATTATGGACCAATGGTGTTAATATTTACTTAAAATTTGTTTAGGGCTAGACTAAACCTTTTCCCTTGTTTATGGATAGCACATAATTCCATCACCTCAAGAGAAATAAGCTGTGCTAGTCTGTGACCAGATGTGGATATTTGCTCTACCTCTCCCACTGGCTCTGTTGTAGCAATGTTTCTAAGTCACAAACACAGTTCACTATTCCCTCCAAATATTTGAGGATAAATTGAGAAAGCATGAAACAGGTACACAAAGAGACTTAGGCAATAATTCTAATATTGGCTTAAAGTCATTTCACCTTTGTTTTGAGAACACTGCTCCAGAAACAGAAGTTAGCCCTGAAATAGGAAGCTCACAGTGGATTCATTGTACTGAATATTGGTATTTGTGTCAGGAGCCCCATCTCGAGTGTACAGTTAGTGGAGAGTTAACCAATACCATTCAAGAAGTCTCATATGTGATTCACATCATGCTGACATACAGCCATGTGAACCAAAGGTTCAGATGCTGATTATTTTTAGACTATAAATGGAGTCAACACTACAAAACCTGACACAGACACCTCCATTATTGACAGGTGTGCTAAATTCTCCATCCTTCAAATTTCTTCACAGTTTTTGGACAGAATTTGAGAATATAAATCACAACAGTCAGCAATGTAAGTAAAGACATGCAAATATGTAATTTACTCAAAAGAAAAATAGATGAATGTGAAAAAATAGTGTTTTGAATCTGGTTTCTGGCTTGCATTCTTAAGTAGATGCCAACATTACTAGTCCTGAGTCATCTCTTGGCTTGAACCAGCATTTTCTCTGACTGTGCATACAGCTTGATATTAACTTCTACCTCAAAATATTATTTTGAAAGATTTATTTTTTCAACATTGCCAGAAATGTCAAGAATATTGAGACTTCTTAAAAATGCATTACTCAGAAATAGCTGATGCCACAGTCCATCATTTGCAATGCCCTAATTCCTAAGTGGAAGCAATTGTGTACATGTTTAGGCATGACCAATGTTCTGCTCAATATACTGATCATTTATAGATTTTTGCCAAAGGCACTTTGCAATTGCATGTTTTACTGCACTTTCCACTATTAAAAAAAATAAATTTGTTATGCAACTCTTGAGTTATTAATTGACAAAAGCAACAATGTTTTCAGATGTCTGGCTTTGCTCCAAATCTAAAAATGGTATGTGAGTGTTTTGTTTTTTTTAATAAGTACTCCATCTTATGGAGTTTGCATTTGATGTCAAAATTTACTGCTTGTTGGAAAATATATAAAATTGAAAAAATATTGAATTTCAAGGATTAAAAAATGCTATAAACATAATCAGTAATGTGTGAACTTCTAAGCTGCTTAAGCAGCTTAGTCCATTTAAGGATCTAATTATTTGGTTGCATATAGGAAAAACATTTGAAAATATCAAGGAAATCTGGAGTCTACAGAATAGAAAGTTTTGTTAAAACAGGGGCTTTTTTCTGTATATATAAAATTTCTAAACTATTGAAACATTGTAATAACAACCTTCCTACTTTCTTTTATTTCTTATTCCAGTCCCAGATGGAATCAAATAGTAGTAAGTAGAAAAGAAGGACCTACAAGAGAATATTAGTTCAAATTCTCAAAATGAGAAAACATGTTTCACTAGAAATTTTGAGTGCATTTCTATCCAATTGTAATACAATGCCATTCAGTCTCTTTACCTATGAAGTTATTAGCTTTTCCAGCAATAAACAACTTCTTTTTGTTCTGTAATATTTTCTGATACATTTTAGTTTGCTTGTGATAATATAAACTAGAAAACTTTAGATTCTTGGTATTTCCAAATAAATATCAAAATTAGTATTTCTTTTGTTCTCTTACAACAGATAAGAGAATAAGTTATATTATTTTGAAGGCTTTCACACCTTAGGTATGTCTTTGTCATTCATGACTATAGGTAATGTCATTTTGGTGAAGTGAAAGCAGCAATAATCAAATACTGGCAACTTACCTTGCAAAGCATAGGATCTGACTGTCTGAATCAAGATCCAATTGCATTTAACTAAAATAACACTTACTGCCCCTAGAACCAAGTGGTTAGGCCTGATCTTAGTTACCATCTCCCTCATGCATTCTTAACATTGCAAAATAACCCATCATAACCTCAGAAACTCCTGAGCTGTAGAGTTAAATGAAAGCCAAAACTGATTAAAAGGCAACCACATATTCGTTCTCAGTCTAGCTTGTGCTCATGTGCATGGAAATGTCAGCAAACTGACTTCATGTGGTATGAAGTTCCACTTAATATTTGCAATATTAAATATAATACTGTCCACAGAAAAACATAGCACAGGAGTCTGACCAGAAAGAAGGAAAAGAGAGACAGGCTCATATGCATATGTACAGGTTATAAAGTGTATGTCAAAAATACATTCATTTTATATCATTACCAACACTGACATGATTGGTAGTTTTGACACCAAAAAAGTAAGCTTAGATCTTGGAGTTTTATTTGAAATTAGCTACAAATGGTATGGCCAGTTATAATCAGTTTACATGTTTTGACATAATTTACAACCTCAGAAAAAGAAACACCAAATAATGCTGCCTATGAAATCTATAAAGAAAAATCTTATTAAACATGGGTCAGGGTTTGGGAATTATTTCTGAACTTCAACAGCTAAAGCAGCAACATCCTGAGCAGACAGCTCCATAGGTTTTACTGTACTGACTGTTGCTGTGGACTTTCCCTGAAACTTTTTTTTAACCCATTCCTCTCCTTTCATAAGCAAAAGAAAAGAAACAACCTGAACCAGGGTAATGCAGGAAAACATAACCAATAAAAATCAGATATAAACCTGAATGCCAGGTAGCATTTGGCTATTTTGAGGTATTTTTCAAGCTATATTCAAAGCACAGTAGCAAATTATCAATTAAAATAAAAGACAAGCAACCAACAGTGATTCTCAAGAGTGATAGTGCTGAGTGGAGGGTTCCCTAGTGTTTATCACAAGAATTTGACAGTGTCTAGCAGGCAATCAGTGATAGATTTCACATACCAACACCAAAGCACATATAGTGTTCAGAGGACACATATAACAGAAAAGAACAGAGAAACAATTTTTCAGTATTCTAAGAAGTACTTAGCCAAAACAAATGTTATTATCTCCAGTGAAATACTCCAGGTAACAGATTTCTTGCCATATTTAAGGACAGACAGTAAAGCTTACACCAAGTCAAAAAAATTCCACTGACTTGAGAAAACCCATTTGCATCCATGTTTGTAAATTGAGACATCTGATAAATCATAATACATGTTAACACCAAGTAACAAGTTAGTAACTACAGGAATACTGACATGTAAGGAGCAGCTGCAATTCAACTTTGTCGGACAGTTTCAAACATCTTTATTAATATGACAGAGAAAACTGCACTGCTTTTTAGAAAGAGAAATTACCCTATTCAGGGAACAACAAATAGCCTTTACATGGACATTGGTCACATCTGTAATCCTATATGTTTGAAAGCCCACAGTTGAAGTCTGTCTTTTATCACTTAGTTAAGTAACAGAGTATTCCAAAAACAAATACAACAAGGAAATGAGAAAATGAGTAAATATTTACTCACCAGCCTTCTCCTTCTCTGAAATAACTGGCATAGCCTGAAAGAAAAAAAAATACCACTATTAAAAAGTACTAGAGAGTATTTAGGGGATACCAGTAATATTAGGGAAACATTATGAAATCTTGTGGTAAATTTTGTGAGTGTCTAGAAAATCTGGAAAAAACTGAGGTCTCGTCATGTTAAGCACTCTGGAGAGAAACATACAGTTCCCATTTGAGTGTCTTATAATCTATTGTGAAACTAATTACCATTAGAAAGGACTAAGAGAGAAGGGAGGAGATGGAGTTAATAAGATATTCCTGTGATTACATTTTGAAATAATCATCCTAAGAACACACAATCACAAAATTCCACTGGGAAATTACTTAATAATTTTGAGGGAGGAAGACAAAATCTGTGTGGCTGAAGATTAGACAGAAATGCCAAATCTTTCTTCTGTAGGCTCAAATATGTGCTGTTCTATAATATACCAGTTTCTTACTTTTTGTGTAAATGTTCAGAGACAAGTAATAGAATTGTTTTCATATCAGCTGTAATTGTTTCTGGACTTGGAAAATTGTATGAGACTTCTTTTTTTGCAATGATGCTAATTTTTTTTCATATTATGCTTTTCTTTCAGACTAATATAGAAGAATTTTCTGAGTGTATTTTCCCTAAAAAATTGAGGTTGTAGATTGAACGAACAGTAAAGTGAAATTTATATGTCAAACATATAAAAAGAATTTTAAAATGTGCATATAGGATACAGGCAAGAAAGGCTGGATGAGAAATCAGATTGGGTATTCAATGTATGCAGAACTGCCTCATGAGTTAAGGTATCAATTTTACCTCCTTTTCACTTATGTTAGTCTAGCCTTTATTCAGCAGATTTTCCTGCTGCAGATTCAAAGAAAAAGAAAAAGGGGAGAGATGGACAGATAAACCAACCAGCTTCAGACTTACTATAGAATTTCTCAAAACAGACATTGAAAATTTAATTTCACTTGATTTGTCCTGTTATGTACAATAGTGCTTCATAGAATTTTCTGGATCAAATTTCAAGAAAATTTCAACTAGAACATGTCTTATATGCTATACATTAATGTATGCTTTTTGTGATTCTTTCTGTTTCACCTGTACTCTGTCTGGCTAAATGTGCTTTGTTTGATTTTGACATTCAAAATTATTACATAATCAGACTAATATTATTCAAACCAAAAATAGCCTCTTCCTGGAAAAGCATTTGCCTTGAATTTTACAAACATATATTTCTTCAGAAGAAGGACCAGTAATGCAACAAAGTCTGAGGAAACAGACTGAGGAAAATTAACATGCGAAAGAAACAATAAAATCACAGAGTGAATCAAGGTCTTATTTTTATAAAAGAAGTTGATATAATTTTGAAAATAAGTATGTATTTTTCTTCTCTTTCACAGACTCAAGTGGCTACACTGGCTAAGATGAGCAAGAAAATAAGAAAGAAAACCTCAGATCCACTGTTCACATTACTCAAAGAAGGAAATTTGTGAAGACAGAACTTTGTAAAGAGGAGAAGGTGAGAAAGAAGCAAACAAGAGGAAAAAAAAAAACCTTTAATGGCACAAGAAAGAAAGAAAGAAAGAGAAAATGTTAATGTGAATCAAATGGGAGGGCCAGGACAAAAGAAGGATTGATGGGGACAGGTTAACATCATACTTTAATGTTGAATTTTGTTAGCTAGGAAAGGTATGATGGCTTTCTTTAAGAAAAGCATAGGCAACAACATTGACCGGGATGAAGATGTGGCAACCAAGAGTGTCTGCACTGAAATCATAAGCTGTGTCATGGAAAAGAGATAACAGTTTGATGGGGACAGCCTCTGGAAGGTCTAAAATGCAAAGCCAAGATGAACAGCTCAGGGGAAGCACTTACAGCAGTCACATATCCATGGGGATATCATGACAAATAGAGAAGATCATTTTCTGCTGGCTTTATGATAGACTTTGGTCACATTTATAATTGCACTGCAAGTCACTGGCAGTGCCTTTAGCCTGAATGAACTCTTCCTAAAAAGCTGTCATCATCATTCACATCAACGTGTAGATTTTTGTTCATATTGGCATATCAGATTTAGATATTATTAATAATGCCACTGGTCACATCAATGTATTTCTTGGAAATATACAATATTTATAATTGTTGATCATTAAAACATGTTGATGTACAATGAAATATACATTTTAGTGAATTTGTTAAATGGCAGTCTTAAAGGTTGCTAGGGTTTAGTGGGTTTAAATTTGTTGCAGCCAATACATAAAATCATCAAGCCTCAGGGCAGATGTGGAAGTCACAAGATTTCTATTTCTGTTTAGTAGGATGAAGAAGCACTTTAAGTTCCAGAAAATTGAAAGGTAGAGTGAGGTAGATTGCTTCCAAATATCTGTTTTCTGGAGTGCAGTGCTTCATAATTAAGATGTAAAGTGAGCTGAAAGTTTCATCAGAACATTCTTTTGCTCAAATGCTGAAAGAAAGAAGCCTAAATGGACATAGCATCTCTTGAAAATTTAAAATAAAGTAAACCACAAGTAAATCTTGTTGAACAAGATCTCAGACAGTTCTCCTATTGTTTAGTTTTTTTGTTAATACAGCTACACATGCTGCTTACATGCTGCCCAGTGGGAAAACCTGATTGTTACTTGTGAGAAATTCTCTCATCTTCAGTACAGTTTTGAATTCACTGGAGACCTTCCAATGAGTTCCATATGTTCCAAACGAATTGCATTCTCAGGAAGTGATCTAACATTTCTGGCAATAGAGCAATTAAACCGGATTTTCCTGCTTGACCAGATGGGTTCACTGTAACTTCATATTATTTCTCACTCTCCTCACAGAACTGAAGAACCGGACTAACAATTTCTGTATGATCAGATCACATGTGTTTTAGAAAAAAGCAGACACATACCCTTCAAAGTTTTCAACGAACATTTCCCAAAGTCAGGCTCCTTTCTATGTTTCTAATACTATGTGCTCTTAGCAGCACCAAGAAAGAAAAGGAAACAAAAAAGGAGAGAAGAAGAGGAAAAAACTAGACCACTGCTGAAATATATTCAGCTTTTTCTTCCAAATTAGAGGAAGTGATTTTTAAGTTATGAAAATCTTACTTGAAATGTTATGTGAAATTTCTGTGTGCATCCTTGCTATATCACAACTATGTGAAAATATATTGTATGTGCAAATATGACTATAAAGTGTATGTAAAATGCTATAGAATTATAGAATACTTTGGGCTAGCAGGGACATTTAGAGGTCACCGCTCTGCAATGAGCAGGGACATCTTGAACTAGATCATGTTGCTCTGAGCACAGTCCAACCTGACCTTGAATGTTTCCAGGGATGGGGCATCTACCACAACTCTGGGCTACCTGCTCCACTATTTCACTATCCTCGTCCTAAAAAAATTCTTCCTTATATCTAATTTAAATTGACCATCTTTTCAATACCATTGCCCTGCAAAAAAGTGTGCCCTCATCTTTCTTATAAGCCCCTTCATGGAAGAGATGTTTTCCAGCAAGAAAAAAATGGTGAAAATTCCAGTAAATCAACACATAAAATAAAAATTTCACAAAAATTAAAAGTTTTATTTGACCAAAGTAATTTTTTTTCTGAGCTTTGAAGAATATTTTAGCAGGAAAGAGTTTCAAATATGAAAAAAAAGCCCACAATTTCATAGAGAAACCATTTATTTTTGCCATCAGCAGTTCTTCACTATGAAATCAGGCAAGAAAGAATCCCTCCCTACACTCCCAAATTAGATTCCTTGCATTATAGCGTCAACATTCACACATTTCATCTCTGACCTTGGATAAAAAATTAGAGCTATAGCTTTCCAGATTAGAAATGGTGTAGTCAATAAATGTGTGCAGTGTCTTGGTGGTGAAAGAAGCATCACCTGCAAAGAAGACAGATCATGTTTGGGGGCAATGGTGAGGGTATGCTGGGCTGCAAGACTGCCATTGTAAAAAAGTTAAGGCATACCCAGTCTGACCTGAACACAGCTTGGCTCTCCCTTAAGCGTAGGCAAAGCTAGATTATTTGTACACTGACTCCAAACATGCGGAGAAAGCCACTATGAATAAAATCAAACTAGCTTTTGTTTCGGTTCTTTGCACTCACATAACATAAACAGCTCTATCATGAATGACTGGTTTGCAAAGGACTGCACTAGATGGCAAATATTTGTATAAACTGGCGAGTTATTGCAGAGGAGCATGTATCACACTATTTCTGAAATAACTATCCAGTTATATCTATTTATTGTATTATCTCATAAACACATTGGGATGTCTCTATATTTCAATATTACGAAAAAGATATAGCATCTCTATTCAGAAGTTAATAAATTCATTTTTTTAATTAAAGGAGATAAAGTGCATTTAGCATTACGCAAATGACATTTATTTACTGTCATCCAACCGACAATGGATATGCTACAAAGTCCCTCCATTGTAAATGTCTGTCAGCTATTCAGCTTTTTTTCAGGTATTTGAATAAAAATGCTGGGAAATTTCCTTGCTAGTGATTCAGTACATCTTGATTTGTAAGCATTTCTCGATAATTTTCCATGAGGAGATAATATCTTTTACTGTCCAGGGTGAAGGGAAAACTCCAGGGCAAAGATTATCATATGGGGATTTGACTAGGAAGAGAAAATCCAGCCTTCACAGGTGACACACAATTGCTGACTTCAAGATGCTATAAATGCCTTACCCTATTTTTGGAATCACTTTTATGTTACTCACTTCTTATTCATGCAATTAAAAATCACGGTCTAAATTCTCACCTTAGTGGATGTTTCTGTTATGAAAAATAGAGATAGTAATACTGTGGTTTTCACTGAAATTATTTGCTTCAAGACCAAATCAATTTCTGGATTTCCATTATATTATCTATTATCTATAGAACTAGAAGACTTATATTGCAATAGAAGCAGAAAAGAGGCCAACCTCCAAAGACTGCAAACATAGAAAATGTTATATTTATGTTTTAGAGAGGATCTTTAATTTTAAGACCAGAAACAACTATATAGATTGAAATATATCTCTGTCGTCTTCTTTCTACTCAACTGATCAAAACAAAAATCTAAAATCTTCTCAGTATGGATGATAACATGAAAGAATGGAGGTAATATTATCAACACAATGTACAATTACCGAGGAAGGATAGTGAACCATATGACAGAGAATTCTATTTCAGTAAACAAGAAATAGTTTGTACCTGAAAATGAGGTCAAAAATGCCTAGACAGAGAACAAATTTTAAGCATTATTCAGTTTATCATTAAACAGAGTATGTTCTGTATAATTTGGAGTCCTTTAATAGATTTTAAATTTTATCTTATTTAGAAGGTATGTGCCAATTTTCTTAATTTGGATATGTAGTAATTAAAAATTAACCGGGCTGTTTTACAAAAAGAAAAAATCCATAATCATTTCGGTGGTTTGGAATTGGGAAATACTGCAGTCCATGAGCAGCATTTCCCTCAGTAATTTATCCCAATTACACCAAAATACTGAATAAGTATCTCTACTGGTAAATTCTGATATTTTGAAATTAAAGCCTTTCATGCTAATGAATCAGATTAAGAGAGTAAACATGTAGAAAACCCTTTCAAAAATTCTAATTAATTTAAAGTACCATAATATTTTAGTATTTGCATGGAACAGAAATAGTAGCAATTATATAGGAAAAACCCAATAATAATTAGTTTATCCTTCAGATGATAATTTACAAAATATTTTATTAAACTGGCAGTTTTTAAAACCAAGTTTTTTTTTTCTCCATCTGGATGAGGAAAGAGAAAAAATAAAACCATCAACTTTCAGGGCAGACTAGCTTTAGAAGGGGAATTTAGCAAGTTCTTTCTTTGTGGTCTTTAATATTACTGAAGAGTAGAGTGAAAGGCAATTAAAGTCTGGGCAATTAAAGTCTGCCCAACAATAAAGCTGCATCAATTATCTCATTTTTAAAAAGAAACTAATGTCACATTCAGATGTGTCTGGCTAAGGTTATGACAACACTATGAATTTCATTCTGGTGGAAGTGCAAGGCTGTATGCTTGCCTGCATGTGTTCTCCTCCAGTCTGCTGCATGCCTCTCTACACTTAGTTTGTTTTCCAACTAGATATTTCTGTTTGCATCATCCTCTTTATGCCACTCAGGTCATGCACAGAGGCCTCTTCTAGTTAGTGCTGGGTGGTTGGCAGTTCTCCTTCCATGAGGCAATTGCCAAGAGCCTTCATTTGGGGTGGTCTGGTAATTTCCTCTGTCTTCATCATTCAGCTGGCAGAGTGTGACTCTTGTTGGAATGGAAGCACAGAACAAAGATGCAGGATTTCTCTCTTGTGCTCTGTCTGGTGTTATCATAGACTTCCCATAGATCAGGGTAAGCTCCCAATGCTCTGAAATCTGCCAAGACCACATGAAGCTGGTTCATATGACAGATAAGACAAAAGCCTGTCTGCAGCTTGTCCAGACCATTAAGTAGAGTTTGGCCATAATAAAGAATTAATTTCTTTCTTTATAGGGATACTAAAGACTTCACAGGGTTCCTAAATACCCCAGGAGTTACTGCCATGCATTTCGTGAGAAATTGTTTTTTTTTCAAATTAGCAATTGCTAGACCTCAACTTCTTTATAGATAAGGACTAAGCTTGAAATAAAAGCAAAGATTTAACTTATGTTTATATTTCCCAGGAGTTCGTGAAATAAGGAATTTGATTTCCACTTAAACTGCCCTCTACTTTCTAGGATGGACATACAGTACCTGAAAATGGGGTCAGTTAAATTTTAATTCCATGTTAAGGAACATTTATATAGCTTTTGGAAATAACAAAAATCTGTGCTTCCTTCCATTTCCCCAAACATATGTATCCCTAAAAAAACCCATAACTTGAATGTTAACACCAAAGCTGAGATGTGACACACTATGTCTAGAACTGGAGCAGCCCCAAGAGGGCTCATGCTTTTCATCAATCACCAGCTGTTCTATTAAGATTCATTTACACAGAGAGCTTTTTCCCAAGCTCACAAGTAACTTTTTGGCTAATATTTATCTTATAAAACCTTTTACAATAACAAACATATCAATAAACCCTGCAACACTGGCAAAATGGAGCTATTTGGGAACCAGAAGGCATGTGGCTCTCTATAAGACAACAGTAAAAGATAATTAGAGTCTCATGTTTCACATTAGTTTCAACATCATGTAATGTCTACAAATGTGATTTTTGTCTCAAAGCCCTGGAGTCTGAGGAATGCTTCTATGTGGCTGACAGGAATCCCAGGTGATTTCAGTTTTTACTCATTCCCTTATATATAATACTTACAGCCTTAGAACATGTTTCATGTAGACAAAGAATTCATAGTATCATGTGATGATAGAAACTAAAATCTGTTACGAGTCCAAGTTACAAATCAACCGTGAGCACCTACATGCAGAACAAAATGGAATTTAAACCCAAAAAAACCCTACTATTCCTGTCTTTCCTTAGCCACCTGAAAGAAAACAAAGGAGTCCTTTGCTGTTCATCCTGAGAAAAGTGAGTCACTCTTACTAATTTTGAAGGCTGTAGATATGTAAATGAGGAAGCTCACCTCGTGGCTGCAAGTGCCAGAATCTATCTTAACACCAATGCTGCATCTTCATGAGCTAATTGACAAAAGCTTAGCTGTAGAAATCATCAGCTATGTAAGAGAGCAATCTGATTCTAATGATCTTTCTGATACTCAGCCCACATCCAGTAGTTGATTGCTATCTACATTTTTGTGTTCCACTGATGTTTTTCTCCTGGATTCAGATATCACTGAGGTTAGTGGCCATAACTCTGTGGTAGTTCCTGGAACATTATGTATGAAGGACCAGTATTTATGCTGGTCAAAGAGACCTCACTGTGTTCAGCTTTATGTTCTGCAAAAGAAAACCAGTTGTAGAGCACTGCAGCAGCTGACACCTACTGGGAGAGCAGCAACTACTGAGATTTATGAAGATTGACCCTGTGTGAGTTTGTGCTCTTGAATCTCTGCAGATAATCCCAGCTGCAGAGCCTCTTCCCATTTTTAGCTATAGCTGGCTATTACAAGTGTCTGGAGTTCTCTAGCTAAATAAAAAAAAAAATAGCAAACCCCCGGAAGCTAGTTTTCTAAAACATGGTATGTATGTTTTGGAATTAATCTTGATGCTGACAGTCTCATGGGTATTCAGTCACTGTGATATTACTTTTGTTAGACCAGCTGGGAAAGGATCTAAAGCAGATCGTCCAGGAGGCTCTTGATGTTCAGCTTTATTTCAGGCATAAAAGAATAAATTACCACAAAAATTACATTTCTTCTATGATGATGAAACCTTTACTTTCTGCAGAACCTCACAGTTCTTTGCTCAGAAAGCTGCACAGTCACAAAAAAGTGATGCTAATCATGGTATTATAGAGACAGGAGAAGAGACAGAAACAGTGATGAGTTTGGGAGCATCAAGGGGGTGCTTGATTGAGGAAAAAAAAATCTAACTTTGCAAGGTAGCAGGACTGAGCATAAGAGAATAAGTGTCAAACTAGTGTGTTTCAGTAAGTTATTATCAACCCTGATAAATGCCATAATTATCATATATCTTTTTGGTTTACTAAAAGATAGAGAAACATAGATTAACATAAACCACCCTATTTTCTTTTACAGTGAGAAGAATAATGACAAGCACTAGAAGCACACAAGATGACAGTGGTTTTATCTTGGGCAGGAGGTGGAGGTAAAAAGAAAGGGAATAAAAATTAAAATATGTCACCCGGACCTCATTTGCTTATTTGTCCATATTCTTGGAATCTCAGCTTGTTCGTGCTTCAACGTGTACGTGTAACAAGCACGAGCTTAAAAAATAACCAAACACCAATACTGTGACCTTACTAAGTCAGTATATTTCTAGGTCATTCAAGAGAAAAAGAGATGAAATGAAATGAGTTCTTTTGCTCTTTGCATGCCTAGTCTGTTAACCTTTAAACATTTGTCAAGGTTTTGGGTGACAGTCAGTAAATCAAAGCCTAAGTTTATGGGTGAAAAGTAGAGAACTGGCATTTTAGTTAATTCAAGAACTTCTGTTTCTTTCAATATAGTTAACTTCCAAAAAAATTGAAAAGATATTGCTTGTATGAAAACAACCTGAAGACAGAAAAAAGAAACAAAATCATGTAACAAGTAAACAAGAGAACGTCCTTTCTCTTAAAAGAAATGGGAGCTTTGACTCCAGAAAAGGGCCTGTGGAAAGGATGCAAAGTAGCTTTTTTAATCCATATATAAAAATGAAAGCTCTAAAAAATACCCCAAGACCTTGAAAAACCTCTTTGGAAAACAAAAGATTCATCAGCACAGCTGTTGTATGCTAAAAACCTAATCCCCTTTCCTTTCTTTGAGAAAAAAATCCAATTATAGCCATTTCTATTTTAATATCTAAACTCTGGTCAAACTGAGTATCAAATTTCTTCTGCTCAAAGCCCCAATACCTGGTTCTTCTGGTACAGTTAATAAATCAGAGAAATCTATGTTTCGTCTGCCTTGTAATATCCTCAGCTGGAAGTACTACTGTAAGATCACTGCTCCAGGTCTGTGATATGATCTACTCCGACTACATGTCTTCAGGGTCTTTTAACATCTTGTTTCACTGAGTAATGCCTGAACTAACATTTCCTAGTACCTACCTACATGGAAAGACACCAGCACAGACAACACACACGTTACATGTCTTCCATCACTGCAGTAATTCCATTTTATTCTCAGGTACTCTCTGCCAAGCTGGAATCTCTGGTGCCATAAAAACACAGCAACGAGGAGAAATACATTTGGGAAGTTTTGCTCATGCTGCTGACATATTTTGGAAACCTGGGAGGAAGGAGGAGTTTTGCAGCTGACTGCAGGGGATTCCATTCAATACATTAGTAATCAGCTATATGTGCTGCAGGTTAACGTTAGGATGAGCTAACTGCATGGGTAAGATGGCAGAGTAGTTATTTCTTTTCTTAGAGTAAGACTACTGGGGATAGTCATGGTCTGCTACTAGTATGCCAATAGTAGTCTGACAATCTTTTTTGCCACTTACAAATCTTACAAACTTCTAATTTTTCTCATCTTTAAAATGTAAATAATAATGCTTTACCATTAAAAGGAATGTCTGGGGGCTTTCAAGTTCCTAAAAAAACAATTCTGCAAATATTCTAATTGTTGTGATAGACTTTTCTATGCCTCATGCATAAAAGTGTAGTACTTTGATAGATTAACACATAAAAAGGTTAATCTTATTTTTGAATATATACACCTTTTTCTTACAATTATTAAGCTTTTCTATTCTAATTTACCTAGCATAATGTATCTTGCAGAATATAGCTTGCATTCTGATATCACACGGTTTTCCAGTAAGATGTTCCATATTTTAGTTCAGTTGTTTATAAGATCTTGATAGAATCAGTGAGAGTCAGAGTAGACACAGCTCCATATATGACCGTGATGTATAAAAATGATATTGCAATTTTTATCTTAACAGGTATAATAATATTGTATTCTTAGAATGGCCAACTAGTAGCTGGTGAAGGATATACTTTGTCTGAAAAATCCTTATTTTATAAACTGTTTTTATGGGGCACTTAAAAGTTGGGGATTATTCAATACTGCCATTCATTTATCTAACATAAATTCCAAACATTTTTCTTTTCTATACATGATACATTTCTAATTCATGGGAAAAAAGAGATTTTTACTGATACAGAGCACAATACAGAGCTTTAGTAAGTGAAGCCTCAAGCTGAGGCAACCTGCCTCATAATCTTTCTGTCTGTGTTGTGTCTATTCCTTTTTAAAGACACAGTTCTTTGTAGGCATATATGAATAGGCATAAAAATCTACTCTTAAAATGCAGGATTTCTATCAAAACTTTTACTGATTGCTACATTTACTATGAAGAGAGCCCTTTTAAACTCCTCTCTTTTCCAGAAGTTCTAAAATTGTTCTTCTTTCAGGATTGCTTTGTTTATTTTGTTCTGAATTTTATTTTTGGTTTCTCAGCAAAGAAGTATCTCATCAATGTCTGTGTTCCCACGCTATTCCCATGAAAATCTCACTCAGGCGTGCAGACAGATGCACTGCAGATCCTGAGTACTAAGAGGGTCCAATTCTGTGAAGTGCTGAGCATTTCCTGTATTTCCCCAGGATCATGCCTTGCTAGTGCAGTCTCTTTCTGAATTGTTCCAACTTTCCCAAACTTTGTGTGGCATGTTACAAAACTGTAGTTCACAGTTTCTAAGCTTTCAAAACTTTCCAGAGGGAAACAGCACACAAGAGTCCAAGTATACTTTTGGCTTTCATACCAATACCAGTTCCCTGAGGAGAGTTTGAATTATTCTGTATTTTAGTTAAGAGGGACTATTACAAGTACGAAGCATTTTCTGCCAATACACTTTTGACTGAATCTTATGTTCACACTCAACTCTTCTAGAACCAATTTTTCACAAGCATTTAAAAATCCTGACCACTACAGTACTGCAAAAGACTCTAAAAGTCTGCAAATCCCATTTCAACACACAAAAAGAAGAGGTGCTTTCTTAAAAGCAGTTAGTCTGCTGACCGGTGGAGTAGATTTATGACAAAATAGCTGTATTTCATACAAAAAAAGATTTGGTGGAAAGATTTATATGAGTAAGATAAATATAAAATTTTGTATCCACCCATCTTAATCCCTGGTTTTGCATGTAAATTTAAATTACAGGCTGGCTGCAGGAAGGTTAGATATCTCTTTTTAAAAAACCTATTTCTTTCTTGTGTCTTGGCAGCAAAGTAAGCAGAAATATGGCTTAGTGAAACTAAACTGTCCAACCACCAAACAATACAACAACACTGTACCAATTCTTGTATGAGTGCCTGTTTTTCATTGGAAAGAATGGGAGAATGCAATACCCTTGACCACCCATGTACTTTAGACCTTCAAATTCAGTGTTTGCAACCTGAACTCAGCTCAGGAAGGAATGGGCTGTGCATGCAGCAAGTTGCTGTATCTCTCAAAACAGCAGCATAAAATGAAAGTTCTATTTATATTTGTCTGATTTTTAAGTAATCTGGTGATAGCTGTGATAAACTAACCCACAGATAAACTAGATCAAGATTTTTCAGTCTGCATGTTAATGCATGTTAACATGCATGTTAATGCATGTTAATGCCTATTTCTCCATTGTTTTGTACTTCTAGTCTAGTCAAAATTTGCACTACTCTGATCACTTTTCATAGTCAAATCCTACTCCCTAACCTCTGGGTTTAATATGATTTAGAAAAGAGAGGAACATCCAGATGTGAGGAGCCGACAGGCTAGGGACTATTTGGAGAAACTGAGTGCATTCTAACCTGTGAGACTAAAGGAAATCTACCCAGGCATGCTGAAAGAGATGGCTGATATGAATGCAGGGCAACTTACATCAGTGGAAAATCATGACACCTGTGGTGTGTTCCTGATGGCTGGGAAAGACTTATACCTATATTCAAAGGAGGTGAAGAAGCAATGACTCTAAGCTTGTAAGTCCATCTTAGACCAGAGAAAGATCATGGAGCAGACCTTGGAATCCATTACCAAAGGCATGAGTCACAGGAAGGCAATTGAGAGTAATCAACACCAACTTACTAAAAACAAATCATCCTTGACCAACCTGATTTGTCTTTCAAGATGTAATCACTGGCTATGTGGACAAGAAGAGAGCAGATAATATACCTTAACTTTCATAAGATTTTTTCATTTGAAAGCTGGCAGTATGAGCTGGAAGAGCAGATGGTGAAATGGTTGAAAACTGTCTGGACCAACATAATCCAAAATTGCCAAGCCATTAAAACTGACAACTTTAGTTGAGGTATCTAGTTCAAAACCAGCTTATCTGGCCGAACTAATTTGTTCTGAGATCTGCACTTAGCCTGAGGAAAAGATAAAATTCTATGAAAACTGGAATCAGTGATCTTTCAGGAGTTCCCCAAAATGCAAAGGATTGGGAACCTTTGGAAGCTGATATATCTCCTGCTATGTGCACTGAGTCCTATAAAGTGTAAAAATTTCTTGTGAAGACATCAAAGAAATGCATAAATTCAGGCCTGAAATCAGAGCAGGAAAGCATATACCCTTAGAGTTGCTGCAGATGTGACAGATTGTCTTTAAGTACCTTCCACAGACATCAAGAAAAGAAATAATGGCAGCAGGAGATGATGTTGCCATAAGTAGTAATAAGAAATTTCCGTGGGTTTCCAAGAGGTCTGATCAATTTATGTTTGTGAGAATGTGACAGTATTTACAAGTGTACATAGCTTCAAAGCTACATTTGAACAGAACTAAACAATCCAAACCTTCAGCTTAGTAAACACCACAAAAAATACAATATATTTTAACACTCACTCTCCTGATTGGTGTGAGTGTTATGAAACCTGAATATCCCTAACAGAGCAGTCCTGAAATCCTGGCACTGGAAGCATTTAGTTCTGGATAAACCATAAGTTGTTAGTATATACATAGAAACAACCCTGGCATACAAATAAATACATTGCAGCAAGTTTCCTGACATTTTTTTTTTCCTCCTATGCTGAAAATTCCATAGTTAAGTTGTTAGGAAGTTGAGACTAAGGAAAATATGTCACAAAAGTTTGATTAGTATTTCATTACTAGAGGGGCTCTTCAGGATAGCCTCTATCTTCAACAAATCTGTTCTCTCATATGAAGCTATAGAAAAGCTGCTGCAGCTACAGATTTCTGGCTTCCATTAGAAATCAAAATGTTCTAAAATCAGTTGGATACTGTTCAGACCATCACTGATTAAAAAGTACTGAAAGTGCTGAAAATTATTACTTCCTGTTACTCCTATTTCTTTTTAAGTTAACATACTCATGCATTGTAAAATTTAAAGGATTTCAACAATGTAGTTAGCTTTTCTTCTAGGTTTTTGGTTNAGAAGAGAGCAGCTAGACTGACCTCTATGTCTTATAGACAATTATCTACCATGTAGTTCAAATAAGTAGTCTTCAGGAGACTAAAATATTCAGGAGAGGTTCAGGTTGCAGGTCAAAAGTATTTGGCAGTAAATTAATTTATTAAATTAATGTAAATAAGCCAGATAGAAAATAGAGAGAAAATTTTCTGTAAGACATTATGATGAAAGGAAAGAAAAAAATATCAGTATTTCAGCTGTGTCTAATGAGTCCTCTTGTAGATTTGTTTAATAATGCGATTGCATGCTAAACAGAAGAGAGACTTCATACCATCCCTGGGCTTCTCTGGTGTGTATCTTATTTCTATTTGTGATGAATGCTTCAGACAAAAGTATAGCCAGCCTTTTGCCCTTTGGAAACCCCTGACTAACCAGGGATAATCATTCTGTTCCAATGCCTAGAGGTGATGAAATAAAGTGTAAGCTTTTATTTTAGTTCTTATTTTCCTGAAAAACTAAAGCAAGGAAGTTGCCAACATACTGATTCATGAACATAGTTCAATCTTTTCATAACCTAAGAAAGAAATTACTGTGGATGGGAACTGTTGGAACAAGAGAGACTCCTGAAATCACGTCGCTTCTTTCCAAAGACATGGAAAGATGGATCCAATCTTGTTTCCTAGGAAGTAACCTAATTTGTTTTAAAGACTTGAGATGATACCAATCTGCAACTTTCTCTTGTAAATGGTGTAACAATTAACTGTTCTTTTGCCATTAATGTAATATGAGGTTGAACTTTTAATTGCATTCTGGAGCAAATGACTCAATCTCCTTACGCCTTTGCTGGCAAGACTTGAAAGCCAGTCACTCTTAGATTTCCACATTCCTACATACAGTTATCAAACCACTTGCTATACTTTGGGCTGATTCCCAAGTGCTTGCCAAGAATGAAAGATATGATATACTATAAAAGCATTTACTTCTGAAGTGACAAAATTGACCTCAATTCCATCTGTGAGTATTTATTTAGTTTGAATTACTGGTGGATAAATGAACTTTTCCAGGAGTTATAACTGATCACGATCCTATGTAGAACCCTGAACACAGATATACCACAGTAATTTCGTTAATTAAGCTTAAGAGAAATCAGTGGGAAGCCTTCCTTGACTTTGGCAAGCACTGAATCATTTCCTAGGTCACTGAAGACTATCTTCCCATATATTTTCTGACTAAAGTTGCTAAAGAAATGAATGTTTCTCTGGTCAAATCAATCTCACTTTCATCAGATGCTTTTTTTGCCCTGTCAGTTTTACAACCTGCTACTGAAATAAAATTTGAGAACCAATTTTGGTGCCTGGGAACCAGTTGAACGTATCCCATCAAAGAAGGGTCATGACGCCTGTGTCATGTTGTATCTCATGTGAGAAGGAAGCAAACTGTTGAGCCACCTCATGCTCAGAGAAACTTCTGTCACCTAAGTCACAAATCCAACAAGACAAAGTACATTTCCTACTGCCAGCTATAGAAAGGAGTCAAAGCATTAATTAGCCTTTATAGTGCTTAGTTAGAGGAACCCGATTAAAAGCAATCTTGAACCTATTTTTATATAATATAATACAGCTTTTGATACCAAAACTACCTGAAAGGAAGCTGTAGCAAGGTGGGGATCAGCCTCTTCTCCCAAATAACAAGCAATGGCTTGGGAGGAAACGGCCTCAAGTTGCACCAAGGGAGGTTTAGATTGAATAAATAATTTTATTTAGATTAAATAAAAAAATTTCCACACTGAAAGTGTGGTTAAGCATTCACACAGGATGCTCAGGGAAGTGGTGGTGCTACCACTCCTGTAGGTGTTCAAAAAACACATAGATGTAGTGTTTGAGGACATGGTTTAATGGGGGAACTTGGAGTGTTAGTTTCATGGTTGAATCTTAGATGATCAGCCTTTATGATTCTATTATTCTACTTGAAAGTAATTTTCTCAAAGTAATTTAAGATCTTATTACATGGAATTATTTTCTATGTGTTATAAAAACTTTGGCATGACAACTTATGTATTACCAATAAATGAAATTACCAAAATCTTTTAAAATTCCTTTAGTCCAAAATAAAATAGGCAGCGGAGCAGGAATCCTACAATGAAATGTCTCTCTCATTTGGATGAGAATTCCTTCTGCAGGTGAGGAATGCAGCTCTCTAGCACAGTAGGAACAGTATGGTTTTAATGAACAGCTGATGTGGCCAAGACTTGGGAGAGTCACAGGAAGAACTGGTAAAATTTTCCTCAGGTGCTGCCTTTTAGTGGAAGGACAGCTGCGCAATTTGGGAAAATCTTATTTAGCTCAGAGAGAGTCAATTCCAGAGTATCTAGAAACTGACAGAGCAGATGTGTTTGTTGAAGAGGTGGAAATTAAATGCTTGGTAAACGCCAGAGCTCCCAGTGCTGGACATTGCAGCTGACCTGCACCAGTGCTTGCAGGAGTGAGAACTTCATACACTCACATACACAACCCATGGGACAAAGACATGGTAACAGTGTAATTACTACTTTAATTCTAGCTATTAGAATTCAGTGAAAACAGTAAGGAGAGATTTAATAGCCCATACAGCTTCTGTGGGAACTTCAGATAACCACACACAGACCTCAACAGGAATTAAGAAAGAATTTCCCATGCATTTTATGGAAGCTGCATATTCAATGTGGATTCACACAGGAAGGTGATTTACCAGTGGGAAGGACTGAGTCAATTTCTCATTTTGAAAGGTGATATTGATAGTGTTTTGGAGTATAATTTGCTAATAGTACTGTAAGACCACCAGACAGCAAAAAATGTAATTTTTTGCCTTTTTTTCAAGTAAATCTTAAAGACTATTTGCTAGAACATGACAATGATGCGTGGAAGAAGATAAAGGTATAATTTATTCACATAGATTAATGAAAAAATCTACTCTTTAATTGGTGGAGAGAGAATCTTTAAAAAACCCCTTCAAACTAGGAAAAATTATGCGCAGACTTTTTTTCTTTTTTATAAATTCCTCAATCCATCATGTATCAATAAAAATAGTCTTGCATTTAAATGTTTTACCTAATTTTTCATATACACTTTCCCATCATAGCTACCTATCATGTGTGTTTCTCAAATTATGCTTTTACATATATTTATGTCAGTTCCATAATGTTAAATACAAATTATTCATTGTACCTGCTGTCTAAAACTGTTTTGATTCTCATTTGTAGACATAGTCAACACCCACCAATTTCAGATGAAAATTATCGATCACCATCTTTGTATTTCACCTAACACAGTCCAAATCCGTACCTTCCTTGCTATTGTTTTATTCCCTACCTCCGATCTGAACTCTGACAAAGACTGTGACCATGCTTATTTGTTTCTTTCTCACAGTATGCCTTCTTTCCTGGATCAAAAACATGCTCACAGATGCCTTGTTCACTGGCTGATTTTGTCAAATACAGCCAGTCATTCCATCCAGCAATTATTTCCCCAAAGACTTATGCGTCCCTTCCCATGTCAAATGCTGCCCCTAGCCCACTGTTTTTTGAAGACAAGATAATGAGAGAGCATTTTTTAGAATATTTTACTCATTAAAAATTCTGTGATTTTTTTGTCTGCCTCCTAGTGTGAACTGTCTTACCTTGAAAGATTTAGACTGAAATCTTCTTGAAATAGGACTGTTACTGAAATTAAACACCGTATTTGCAACAATTGTAAAAATAAGAATAATGGTAGATATTAAATAAGATACTGGTAGCCTGCTAGTATTTTTGCTTTAGTTCTCATCAAGATCAGACATGATTACACTTCACAAACATATTTTAAGTAGTGACAACATTATTTGTATTACTGAAGCACTCAAAAGCCACAGACTGGGACCACAACCTCATTGTGCAAGATCCTGTACAAACAGGGCAGAAGAATTACCCATACACCAGAAGGAATGTAACCAGCATAAAGCAACAATCCTCGTGCAGATTGATGTGGGAGTACAAGGAAAATGCTCATTTGTGTAATATAAATAACATTCTAATTTTTCTGGGAACACTGGGATCTTGACTGATATCAAATATTTTCAGATATCCCAGCAAGAGTACAGTACTGAGAGCACTTGGAACAGTCAATGAGAAAGCTTTGCTGATGGATGTGGGCATGACCCTCATGAGGAAAAGCGTGAAGGATTCCAGCCTCCTGTCTTTTGGCTTTTCTCTCAATTGTGAATCTTACCCTATAAGTATTTTTCTGAAGCATCTAGGCTCTCATAATCCTGAACATTACAAAATAGTGAATATTTTTGATCTGCAATATTTTGGTGCTTTTTCTTCATTAACTGTTTCATCTTTTAATTTTTAGTGAAACATAAACTGTTGTTATCCTTCTCATTTCCCCATTTCCATTTTCCTTCTAAAGGAAATTTCCAAATTCAATTTCCAAAATATTCAGCCCCTTCAGTCCACTGCTTCTCCAGCGGTCATTATGCCCTTATGTCTCTTTTCTCTTTTTCTGCTTTCATATATAAAATGATTATGAGAATCACTGACAATTCTGGAGCCTTTGAAGAACTTTTTTATGCAATTTATGTTCTTCATGGACTATACTGAAATGCCTTTATCTTGCAGGAACAAGATCTTTTCTAAAGTTCTATCACTGTCATAAAGATTATATTTGTAAAAAAATTTGTGAACTGTCCAAATATATAGTACAGCTCATAAAAATATGCATTAAAGGTTTTATTATATCATGAATGGCATCATTGCTACATTAACCAACACTCATTAGTAGCTACTACTGGGTATCTTGTTACAGACCACAAGACTGAATCATGCTTTTTGTCAGTGTATGCTAACATGCTGAATTTGTTGCAAGATTAGAGTGTGAAATGCCAGTTGTTTCTCTACAGTCTTTCACAGGATTATGCAGCAATGTAACATACTCATTGTAATGCAGTTATTGAAGGTAATACGAATAGTCAAAGGAGACTTAACAGGAAAAAGGCATTCCCAACAATGTAATCACTGTGACTTAACAAAAAATGATTTAAAATTTAAACTGTGTATGTATGTGCTTACATTGATATCAATCAATGACAAAACACAGTACCAAAAGCATACAAGGTATGTTAACTGGAAGGAATCTTTTGCCTGTGTTGTGATTAACCCCACCTACAGCGTTTGCAAGAGATTAAGGAAGTTTAGAATTGGAAGACACGTGTTACGGAAGGATGGTAGCCCAAAAAAGCATTCTTACAGGCAGGCACTGATGCCTTGGAATTCGTGTATCCCAGCTCTCACTCCACCCTGCCGGTAGCCTGGGCAGGAGCAGCGGGAGATCTGAGCAGGCTCACGTTCTGCAGGGCCCTGCAGCAGAACCACTGATGACCCCCAGTGATTAAGGGTCAACAAACTTTAGCCTGAAGCAACTGTTCTATGAACTTTGGCACATTCTAAGTTGGCTCCTGCTGGTTTGTTGCCTTTGGCCCTTATCTTGCAGTTTAGCAAGGATTGTGAAATTCTGAATAAAGTTACAAGACATATCGGTTCTGTCTCAGTGACTCAAGGTCTTGCTCTTCAAATGTTCTTGGTCTTCAAAATTCCTTTGGCAAATAATCTCATCTATCAGCTAAACATTTTCCAATAGGTGTGTCAAAGGACCCATCAGAAAAAAAAAGGAAAAAAATTGTATAAATATATAAAAAAAGAGGTATAAATATCATGTAGGACTGGGAAACATTATCAGAGTAGCACTTTGGTAGCTACTCTGTGGTAGCACTTTGGAAAAACTACCTGCATTCTATGTATGCACAAACTTCAGCCCATGGCTAAAAAAACTGTTTTGAATTCAGTACTGTGTGTTGTGTTCAGATGGATGAAAGGAATGGCTACTTCAGAAAAGAGCAAATATCTTTGGGACATGAAAAGAAAAAGAGGAAAAAAACAATATACTTTTGGAAGTACTTATAAGCCTAATCCCATTGACTCCCAAACATTTATATTACTTACAGAAGAGAAATTTTAACATAATGTTAATTAGACTTCTGAAAATTTTGTTATGCTTTCAAGGCAGAACTTAGGCTCTTGAAAGAAATTATAAATCCTTCCTTATTAAAAGTTCAAGGAAGAGAACATATAAATCCCCAAACTCCTTAATTTCTTGGCAATATTTCACAATATTTGACTATCATGTGTCTTCCTGAAGTGTAGAATGGCTTCTAGGTAGAGAGGTTCTCTGAATTAAAAAAAAAAAAGTCTACCTTTTCCTTATATAGAATCCATATGCTCTGACTTTTCCCTGTAATTTCTGTATTTCCAAGACATTACCCACAGGATGTGCTAACCTACGTGAGAAACCTGTTAAAGATTTTTTCCTTTCCTAAGAATACAGAGGTTATAAAAAACTCTGAAATCCCTAAGCATGTTGAAACATCACTCAGCGCTGGCAACTGCAAAATGCGATTTTTCTTTAATTGCTTTTGTATTGGCAAAGCAGCAAAAAAAGAATTAGACAAATTTCATATGACTGTAATGAACCTCCACAATGAGCCAACACAGTTCTGTTTTAATGGTTTGAAAGCTGGATATGAAATCTATAATTTTCTGTCATGTTTTTTGCTGTCTGCCTTAACACTATCACCCCATGGATTCTGCAATCAGATACTGAATTGTTGAATTTAATAGCAGAAAATTCATAATTTTAAATATTAAACATTTTAAATATTAAATATTTTAAATTTAAAATACCTCACTGGACGTCTCTCATGTGCAGTTTTTTGTCACCTATCAAACTACTGTGGGAGAATAAGCTTCCCAGTCCAGTACCATTCACATACAGACAATGTTGTCTTCTCAGAATGGGAATCCAAAACTTCAGAATAACTTTGGGAGGTCAAAGGTTCTCCTATCTTTCCATCTCAAGCAGTACCCCACTTGCCTTTCTGTATTCTTCATGGCAATATTGTACTATTATTTTCTATGTAATATGTGCAGTATTATTTAAAATACAGTAATCATATTTCACATTTATTGGGTGGTAGGATACAGGGAATATCAAGTACCATTACAGGTTGTTTGGATTTTACTTCTCTTTTAAAACAGGGATAGTACAAAAATGTCAAAAAGACAGTTCAGTAAGAGAAGGTAAATAGAAAAAACTCTCAGAGCACAAACTATGTGTTAGGGAATAAAACCAGACAAACTAAAAACTTTGCTAATCTCTGTGTAACCTAGAAAGGTTCTTCAGTTAGTTTGAGGAAAATAAAAAAGTGGCAACTGTACACTGGAATGTACAGTTTCTATTTATAGAAAGCCCCACTAACTAGAAGCCCATGCCATTCAATTAACAATTTACAACACCTTCATTGTATAGTGCAGTGTAGAGAGTGGAAGGTTGTTTCATTTCTGTATTTCCAGACGCGTGTCATTTCCAACCCCATATTTAATAGTGTGTAACTGCCTGAAGGGGAGAGATCAGAATGTGTGGCATGTCTCACTGAGAGGAATTTTGTGCATTAAAAAACCCCAAACCACGCTCTTTCAACTATTAAACAGAGAGCTAACCAAATTCCTTGCTACCACCCTGGCTTTGAAGTCCCAAAAAAAAAAAAAAAAAAGGAAAACAAGAAAAAGAAAAGAAAAAGGGAAAGCAAGCAAGCAAGAAGTGAGACATGGAAGAGAGTGAGAGAGAGACGGGAAGAAGGAGAGCTCAGAGAAGAAAATTCGTTACAAGAGAGGTATATGTAAAGGACAAAAAGAAAAGGTTTTCCATGATGTCACTCACAACATGTCTGTGTCTGGAAATGTACTTGCAAAAGGCAGACATGGATTTATTCCATTTCAGTAATGCAAACTATTCATGCCACGTTTTCAAACCATGTTCCAGAAGTAAAGAATACTGTGTACAAGGCATAAAAGAAGATAATTATTTATTCACTGCCAACAAACTGATTTGACCAAGCTGAGCTGACACTTTAGGAATTGTCATTTCCTCTTTATTTTCAGAATCCTTTTTTTTTTTCCCAATTTCCTCCTGGTTCACAGTTCCCTCCCCCTACCCTACTTGCTTTTTTCTTCTTTCATCTCTCACTCCCTTAAGGAAGCTGATGCAAGTTTTTTTCCTTCTTTCCTTATGTGAGTGCTTCTACTTTCCTATGCTCTCCATCTACTGGCAGAAAGATTAAACTGTTGTCACTGTTTTTCTTACTCAAATTCTGTCTTCGTTCCCTCATTCTGTGAGCCTTTATTTGTCTTGGACTCAAGCCTGAAATTCTTTCTTAGATAAAACACAGGAAATTCTCACAAAAGACATATTTACATATTACATTGTTTCTTTCCCCTTTAATACAGCTTTTCTTTCTTGAGGTTTTGCATATTCTCTCTTCAGCTAAATACACATTATTCCCCTCCCCCTCTCCTCCCCCCAAATCACACTTAAAATAACCACAACTGCAAGCAGAGACGTGAATTTATGGAGTCTGAATTCAATACTAGCAAGACTGACAGCATAAACATTTATTAGTGATGTACTTGTCCCCCAGGGGCAATGGTCTTCAGAACATGGCTGGGAAAGCATCAAATACCTTTCTTTGCACTAAGTGTCAATAGTCTACCTTGTTCAACTCACAGGTAGACTTGTTGTCCAGATGTATATTAGAAGAGAAGAAATTCAGATGCTTATAGAAATGAGCAAGACTGTGGCTGCACAACCATTCCAGTGATCTTAATGTGAGTAATCTGGTGAAAGACAGCCATGGAATATGCAGGAGGCAAACTGTACTTTGGAGCAGGGTGGGTACAATTGGGTGTAAGTAACTATAGTGACTTTAGGCAAGATGCAGAGCCAGAGTAAAAGTCAGAAAGGTGGAAAATGTGAAGAAAACAGAAGGAATACAGGAGAAAATGAAAAAAAAAGACAGAAGAAAGAAAGAAGAATAAAGAATAAAGAAGAAACAAAAAATCAAAAAAGGAAAAAGGGAAAAAAAAACAAAAGAAAAAAGAAGAAATAGGAAAAAAGACACTTAAATGATCCAGGAGTGTAGTTAAGTTAAAGTAAATCATCACTGAAAAATAATTCTGATCTTTCCTGTTTTTATATACACAATTATGCCAAAAGGGATTTAAATTTCATAATATCTCAACATGGGCCAAAATCCCATCAAGCACCAAATTTTTGGACATGAATAATAGAGGATTAGAACAACTCCTATTCAAGACAACTTTTTAAATATTAGTTTAAATGGTCACTAATAGTTTGTTATCACTTTGGAGATTACCATAGCAGATACTCAAAGCAGTAGGTTTCTCAGTAATTTTTTGGCAGCTCAGATATGATTGCCTGCAGTCATTGTGTGTCTCACCTGCTTTACATGGCAGTACTGCATGGGACAGCTGGGTGGTTTGAACCCCCTCTTTGAAACACACAAAGGAGGAGACAGAAAGCAACTGCACCCCTAAACCTAAGAATTATCTTACAAATTAACTCCTGAAATGACACTATTTTTTTCCATCTTCAAAACACTCTGATCTTTCCATTCTCCTGAATTGCTGAGGGATAAGGTAAAGGCTCTCAGTCACAAGATGGTCTTCAATCCATGCTATTTAGTTTGACTACTTCTCTCCCAGTGATTTAAGTCCTTGGAGATGTAATAAGTACTCACAGAGTCTGATAGAGATACAATGGATTTCTTCATAGAGCTACCTAAAATTAAAACCAAAGGTGTCCTTGGCAAATTATAAGTTAACAAACAATTCAGCTCTAACAACAGTTTGTCCCAGCTGAAAGTCTTGTGCAACACTGTTGGGCTGTATAAAGTTGCAGCCTTTTGTCACCTATTGGTCTGCTGGCAAAATATTCAAGTTTTTTCATAGCTTTAAAGCCCCTTATCCCCAGCTCCCACTAAACTTGTAACCCAGCTTTCTGCAGCAAGTCTCCTAGTTCTCTTGCCTCCCATCCCTTCCTATTGTCCTGCAAGGGGACCTACTGACCCTTTCTGAAAGTGACTCTGGGTGATTTTGAAGGTATCTTGAGTTATTACTGAACAGGATGGAAACAGTCA
This sequence comes from Leptocoma aspasia, assembly GCA_013399835.1. NCBI lineage: Eukaryota > Metazoa > Chordata > Aves > Passeriformes > Nectariniidae > Leptocoma > Leptocoma aspasia. The sequence continues at coordinate 1,444,084 of VXAX01001352.1, read as the reverse complement.
CAAATGTATGCACACTTATTTTTCTATGGTGTTCATTAACGGCTCTCACGTTGAACATTTTTTTTTCTCATTTTGGCACAGATCTTCAATGCTGTTTTAAGGAATTACATCATTAAAATCCTTATGCTAGTCTGCATGTGGTATAATTAATCCCCCATCATATCCTCCAACTACTTCCTTTCAAAGAGGTAGAATTCTAAAAATGGTGAGATGTGCAGATGTAATAACTGATGCAATATATCTCACTATAATTTTAACAGGAAATTTCAGATTCCTTCTTTTCAACAGTTTCCCAGAAATGTTTGGCATTTATTACTCGCTATGAAAGGCTCTATCAGGGATGAAACAGAGAAGGCATGTGTCACTAGGAGAGCTTATGTTGAGATGAAACTCAGTGCCAGAGAAACAGCTTCCACGTAAGAGAAATAGCCCAGTAAGGGCTTCGTGTACAGCTGTCAGTGGTTCAGAGCATGCCTGTGGATGTGTTGGATCCATCTAGACTCCTTTCCTCTCCCCAGACCTGCAGTAGACTAGAGGATGTGTATAAAAACATGGAAATCCCAATGACAAACTATGATTCCTGAGTAAAATGCAAATCTTGCATTAGGACTTCATTGCATGACTGACATTAAGCCTGTGATGATAATGTGCACCATCTGTTGTTTTGATGGGTTATATACTTTTTCCCAGAAAAATGCCTAAGCACGTTTTGAGATCAATTTACTTTTAAATTCCAAAATATCAGTAATTTTCACAGATTTAATCCTTAAAAAAGATTGTCCCTTGTTTTTAAGAAGTAATGATTACTTGCTTTGTACCTCACCTTTCCAGTCATCATCTCCTGGGGTGTTCATTTTTGCAAGTGTTGGCTGATACTAAAAATAATGCAATTCCATACAGATGTATACACATCTGCATTGTAGCAATTTAAACAACAACGAATTATTAATAAAACTTTTCAGTGCTTAGTGGATTTTGTTTTTCTTCAGAGAAATAAATTTTTAATGCCACTGAAATTAAGAAGCAATTTACATAAGTTGCAGCAATTTTGCACTCACAGGCTTCTAATTGAAAATTATTTAAGAATTTTGCCCATCTTTCCACATGCATGCAATAAGAATGCCATAACTCATCTCAGAATTAAAATTCTTCAATGCAGGAATGACTATACAGATTACATACTGACAGGGAAAATTTGCAAAGCATTTTAAAATAAAAACCCTGGTGATATAAATGTCATGTAAGCTTTTCTTGGCAGGTGCTGAAAAAGAGTTAAAATTTCATACTAACACGCAGTTAAACACATTCAAGCAACTTCAGGAAAAAAAGAGAAGCTTGGTAGGGATTCAACTCAATCCATATGGAAGAGCACAGAAGACAGACTTGAACTAAACTTATCAGGCATTAAAATTGGACAACAAATGAGAACTTTTCATGTAGTGTCTGGCATTCAGAACATATTGTCATGGAAAGTAAAGCCCAGCAAACTCCCAAAAATTTAGGATTGACCAGCTTCATATCAGATTTGAATATGATATCCTGGCATTCTATCAAACCTATCATGTCTAGAGAAACTGAGCCTTCTACTGTTGATTTCACAAGAGGAGAAGGTTTACTGATGAAGAATAATCTTTAAGTTTTTTTTTAAGTGCAAATACACCTAAGTTTATACACAGTATAGCTTTGCTTTCTTCCTTCTCAGGGTTACATCTAATGAAGTAGGCTGAATCCCTGTCCTCAACACTGCTAGTCCACAAAATCAGACTGTGTGATAAAACAGAATATTCAACAAAGTGTTAATGCAGGCCCATGTAGCATTTGCTATTCTCTTTGCTTTGAAAGTTCTATAGGCTCTTTGTCTTAAAACAAGGGAACATCAATGTCCACCCACTGTTACCATCACCCTAATATTTAAGTTAACCCTTTAACCTAATGTTTGGAAATAGCTTTTAGAAGAAGTCATCTGCTCATAATTTTCACCTGGAAGATTCCACTAAATGAGACACTTCAGGCATATCCACAAAACACTGGAAGGAGACAAAGCTGCCAGGAGTCTTATCTGGCAATATGTGTGTCATCATGAAAAACATCTATTTGCTGGAAAGAGGTGCAAATAACTAAACAGTTATTTTATCCATGCATAGTAGATAAAAATCCTTTTTCCCCCCTTGCAAATTGATGTCTATATATTTCTTTATTTTTCCAATATAAACACTGCTTTGGGAACAACTTCTAAGTCAGTAAGTGACTTAGAAATTTTCACTTACAGATTTTTTCTTCAGTCAAAGCATTTTGTTATTGAAGTTACAATATGTCATTTCTAAATATAAACTAAAAATAAATTATGGTAATTAATTTTGATCATTAAACATTTTAACTGTGGCATAGTGCCCTAATTCTGCAAAAACATATCTGCCTATGTCCAAGTGCTTGAGGTCCCTCATGCAGTGCCCCTCATCTAGAAGAGCAAGACACCAGATGGCAGCATAGAATGAAAAAATGTACTTTATGGCACATTTAGTGATGTTACAGCTGAAGAAGTCATAAACTTTCTTCAGTTTATAAAAATGATTATCAAACACAACCAGATGGAGACAGTGTTGAAGACAGTGTCAGGAACTCTACAAAAGTCAGAAAACATGAGGAAAAAACAGTATATAAGTGTGGCTGCTATAAACAAGTTGCAAGAAGAGACAGAAATGTAAATGTACAACTTGACATCTTGGCAAGTCTCAGAAGTCCTCATGCTTAGCACTTCAGAAGCTGGGTATTTATTTAGATTACCAATATTTTGTTGTGATTGAACTTGGAATGGAGAGCAGATAGCCTAATACATGTATTTCCTGGGTCACGCTCTACCTGTATAAAACTGCAAACCTTTCATTGCATTGTGAATTTACATTGGTCACTCATTATTCAATATCGAGAATATTGAGGGAGAGAAAAAGTGGGAGAGAGAGAGAGAGAGACTGTCCTTGACCAAAGCAAAGGTGACACCTGTCAAAGATGTCATAACTGGATTCAGTGATTTTGCTTGAAATTGTAGGAGTAGCTTTCTCGTGGCAAAAAAAAAGAAAAAAAAAAGGCTCACCTTTAAGGTTTACACTACTTAAAGGACTCCACAAAACAAAAAGTTCTGTCATTTCATTTGAGATTAAATAAATACACTTACAATTCACACAGGAAGAATACAGATTCCTTTGGGGAACAAGACAGTCTCAAAGAAAAATTTTGAGAAGTTCGTATAACAAATACAGAATAAACCTGCTGTTTTCTTATACATGATTGACAAAGGTAACTTCATGGTATTTTACTTTTTGTAGGGTAAAATAACAGGTTGTTAAAATTCAAATGAAATAGTGATTGTGTGAAAAGTTAATTTCATAATTAATTCCCTTACCTTGTTTTCTAAAACACTTTCTTTTAAATAGATATGAAAGACAATACTAAATTAATCAACTTGATCAGGTCCTGACAAGACTTTTCTCATCTTGTATTCATAAAAATTATCAAGTTTTAAAGAAACAGTGTTTGAATTAATATTGCATAGTGAGGGTCTTTCTGCCTGATGCTTACCAGATTAACTGTCAGTTTTGCCTGAATGAGTAAAATAAGAATTCAAGGAATACTATAATGGCAGCAAAATTTAGAAAAGTTATATGAGGACTTTGATAAATAAGCAAATATAACATAAAAGTTTAATTCAGAGACCAAAATCTATCTCCTTTCAAATTGCATGACCCACTGCTAAACATTTGTCAGCACAAATGCACTGACAGATTCTGTATATGTTTGCATACCACATAGTTTGCTGAATTTACTATACAACTTAATGCAGTAGGAAATGTAAACATTTCAAACCCTTGAAATAATTTGATAATTCTCTGTCATTAATATTTAATTTGAAATAAAGGTTTCCTTGTACTTATAATAAATTTTATCTTCTTTCATAATTAAAAACAGTGTAGTTAAGTAGCAAGAAACTTGAACTCTTTCTTCATCTACAAATCTCAAAATTATTTTTCACAAAATTATTTGTCTTTAAAAGGCTCAAATTTTAAAATGCATGATTATGAATCAAAAGCACATTTGGTTAAATTATTTTAGTGCATATAAATTAAAAGTTTGCAAATCTGTCATCTAGATAATACAAGTTTCTGTCCCAATACAGTAACGAGATTTGTGAAAGTGGACTCCTGAGCTCATCTTCAGTGATACCAGCAGCTATGCCTGAAGCCCATTCCAGTGCTCAGCCAGACCAGGTAATTTTATACTTGCAGGCATAACTGATGTCTTAAATTACTTTGAGAATTGAATGTGTCTTAAATAAGTCATTATAGCTAATCTGAAAAAAAATCTACTCCTAGGTACCAGCTATTCTGGTGATAATAGGTGCCTGATTACCTTTGTACAGTGGGATTAAGGTTAACTTGCACACTTGGACACTGTTGAAATAGGAGGGATAAGACTGCCAAGGGAAGGAGTAGAAAATAATCATGGCTGGTTTGTTTCACCTGAACAGAAAATAAACAGGCTTTGCAGAGCAGATGTTCAAGGACAAAATTTTGGCCACAACATTTAGGCCTTAGTTGCTGTTGTCCTTTAGCCAAATTTTTGTACAGAGGAAGTAAAAAAAAAAAAAAAAGGACAATGATAATTGAATCAAGTTTTCCTTAACTGACTAGCTTTTAACTGGACATTGGAGAAGGATATGGTAACTTGCCTTTAGTTATTAAAACACGTTTTAAGTACTGTAGCCCCATATTGTTTCTATAATAATAAAACCACATTTAAAAATAAATAATTTCTGGCCTTTATTGTTAAGAATATTTTAATTGTCCAAAGTATAGCATTGGTTTGTAGAGGGCAATGACATGTAGAATATTTACATTCCTTTCTCTCCAAATCCAGGCAAGACACTCCCTTCTTTCAGTGTTTCTCATGGCCGCTGGGGTAAAAGACTGTTGATTTCTTATTTTTTTAACCTGATTTCAACTCTCATGTGATTAGTGCTAGCCAAGTGTATATCCTCAATGTTACTATACAAAAATCTTTGTCTATTTTGGAGACTGATTAATAAAGTCCCAGAACATAAAGATGTGCTAATTATAGAAGCATGAATTTTTTTTTACTCTGTAAACATAAGTTACAAAAGAATGCCAAAACCATTTCTTGCTATCCCATCCTAAATTACATAGGAAATGTATCTGTTCAGTCACATGAATCCTTATTTTTGCAAGGATTGTCCATATAAGCCCCTTTCCAAACATGTACAATTTGTGGCTCAAACACCCTATTAGTCACATGATGCTATTTCACCCTGACCATGAGATGTAACAGGGGCATCCTACATTTAGGATGGTTATTCAGCTGTATGCTTCTCATAAGACCAAAATACCAAGTACATCTGCATATCAAAGGCCCTCGTGCTGCACCCTGCAGAATCATGGAGAAGCCTTTCCATAATGCTCTGTGGAGAATCCTGTTTTTCCTTGTCACACCTGTATTCAGTAAGGAGTTCTGTGTGTGTGTGAGCATGCAGGTGTGTGCTCATACATATGGATATATACTCTACACAGGCATTCAGACTGACAAGAATGGGTTTCACTATCCAGAAGTGAACCTTCACAAAATGTTAAATAATTTGCGCATGAAAATGTACACACATAGCCTTAATTTTATTTTAAAAAAATCTGTTGTTAATTTGCAGAGAAAATTCTAATTGACACTGAATTTTAAATACAATTCTTGTTTAACACTATATAAAATCTTCTCATGAAAATTTAAAATGTCCTGCTTTCCATAAACCAAGGAGTGAATCATTTCCACCAGGACTATCAAACTAAATCCTGGTTATGGATACCCTAACACAATGTGACACTGTTTGAAATTGTTTCCTTTAAAACCATTTGAAGCTGAATGAACAGGAACGGACATGGTTTGTCTGTACACAAATTTTCTATCTATGAGCTATAGCGTGTGTAGTTAATATCTTTTACAATTTCTTTATCAGGAACTAGATCCAAACTCATGTCTCTCTGCCCTGCCTTGCTACTCCCACTACCCACAGGTCTGCATGAGACGTGGTGTTTAACTTTACAGTCTGACTTTGATGCAGTCAACTGTTTGCTATAGTTTGTTTAAAAATACCACAAATCATTCCATAATATAACTAATCACCCTTGCAGTCCTGTTTACATACTATTAATAAACACAACAAAAGAAGTTGTCCTTGGAGACTAAGCATCTGGAATCCTTGGAGATCTGCAGTTACAAACTCCAAAAAGGGAGTAAAATCTTTGAAACAGTCCATTACCATTAAAATGTAGCTCACTGAGTTTCAAGTGCAGAATAATTTTATTCCCATAGCTAGTCTAACAAAAAAATCCCCAAACAAAATCAAAACTAGAAAAACAAAAACAGAACAAAAAATTCCCCAAACCCCAAAAACTACAGTCTCCTTTATAGACTAGACAGAACACCACATTGTGGATTTCAGAGGAGATCACTACATGGATTGCTACAGGGTATGAGGAGTTGCAGACTGCAAAACTTTAGAAGAGAGTTGTGTTTGGAGAAAATTTAACTTCACTTATAAAAAATTATAAGATTATATAATGAAATAACATTTGCATATATGCTCAGCATGATATATTCATCACAGCAAAAGTCAGAAAAATACTTGCTGAAGCTGAATTAACATAATATCTAATTCCCAGGAAGTGACCCACATTTCTGCAAAGCCAGGTGTCAAGAGTTCCCCAGATACTGGCAGGGAAACCAAAATTTAAAAGGCACGTTTAATACCTTAAAAAGTAAAAAAGTTTTTGTGTGCTTCTCAGGATCTGGTAAAATGGGATAGCACCTTCCAGCATAACATATGTACTTATTTGAGAATTTGTGCTGCTATGTATGCAGTGACAGAGTGCAGAGCTCTCTATTTGCTATAGTTATGCACTGAAGATAAATTACAAGTGAATTTATTTTTGTACAAGTGAACAATCCCAAATGTAAATGTTTATTAGAACTTCTGTTAGCCACAATCAAAGGCCTTAGTTAGCTTGCTATTATTGCAGTGCAGTAAATGACAGGTGGCCTCTATTTTACTTTTTATAGACTTGTTCTAAACATATATTTATGCTAACTACACTTTTTATTTTAATATTTTATCCCAGATTTTCTGCTGATCTGGTAACCAGAAGCATTTCAATAAGTGAACAGATGGAGTAGGAGCTTATCATAGGAAAAACTTAGAAGTCTAGATTTCTGTCTTCTTGAGACAGTGGAAAGAGCAAGTTCCAGAGGGAACAGATCAGGAGTTTCTAGGAGCATTTCTGCACACATTGATGGCTGAAGCATCATGAAGAAGAATTCTTCAAAAGATCGAAAACAGCAAAAAAAAAAGAACCATGCTTTTCGTAGTTCTGTGTATCTATGAATGAATATAGAAGGAGGTTCCTTACCATATCTGAGCTCTCAGGCCAGCCTTTCCTCACCACCTAGCATGCACTGGGACCAGCAGAGAAGTGTCTGCTTGCTCAGAGGGTCCCCTCTGGTCCTAAGCATCTGGAACCACTCGCCAAATTTTGCCTTAGAATGACATTCTCAGATCAGAAAGGTAGAAGGTACCTTCAAGAGGACTAGGATGACTGGGTTTGGACATCATAAATCAGCCACAATTTTTCTCTGGCAGCATCCTTTGTGAGATTTAGGAAATGTTCTGAGTGATACCACTCCAGAAAAACTTACCTTCCTAAATAGGATAGCTCCTTTAAATTATTTTCTCATACAAAAACTCAGCTTATTGCAATCATTAGCTGTTAATAGTGTGTTTTTAAATGTAAAACTTCTAGTACTGTTTGCCATTAAAATGGCCCTTTGAGACCACTTTCATTTTTTCCTCAGTGTCACACACATTCTGTTGTACAATCCAAGTAACGAATAGTATAATATTTTTTTATTTCACTTCCAATCTGGAATCATGAGAGAAGTTTAAAAAAACATAACCTTTGTACTCACCCCAGCCTTTGGTTTAGCTCCAGAGCTGGCTACTGAAGAGGGACATGCCAGGTCAGGAGCATGGATATTAGAAGATAAGTTGGTTTGGGAGTGATTTACTGAAGCAACATCCACTCCACTTTCAGAACCAGATTCAACATCCTGTAGAAAAATGTTGCAAGTCTCTTCAGTAAATGTGAATGTGAAATAAAATCATATTTCTACTAGATAATGGAAATATTTAAGCAAGCTCACTTATATATATGCTTGCTGTCTTTTTCAATGGGGTGATTTGCATTAGCTGCTGTTCTGAAATTATAAATCACTACTAACATCAAAGCTATAACTCCCCTAAAGGGTAGAATGCAAGGTAAGAAAAATCAGTTAAGGGATGCAGAAGTTTGACATTTTTCTCTGATATTCAGTATTTCCTGTGTGCTCCCACCTTCTGTCTCTGCAGCACTGCAAGCTAGTGAACATCTGTAAGCCATTACACAGATGAAATGACTTCACTCTCCAGCAGTTTATACAATTCAGAGGTACAGCTCCTTAGTTTTTTTGAATCACCAGACACTTATCGGCCAAATACCATTTCTAGTTAAAATGCCCTTATTTTAATTACATGGATTACATTTCTCTTTCTGAGAATAAAAAGAAGATATACAGTATGTTTTATTGTTGAGGAAATAAAAATTTAGCACATGCTTGATTTACTGCATAAGGTGAGGGCAAGGGATTATACTGTTTGCAGATAAATTGTGATACATGTCTGGCAAAGACTTGGCTATGTGTAGAACCAGCCACATACTGTCAGGATTATTAGCTGAGGTGCAGCCTGCATGAATACAGCTACACAGTATGCAAAAGATCTTTCCTAATGGCAGGTCCCTAGAATAGGTGAAATACGGGCCAGAATCAGGTCAGGGGCAGAGAATCTCAGTCATGCCCCTGAACTGAAAAGATGCAGCACCCTTTGATTTGTTAATTCCAGTTGAGTCTCTGGCCTGCCAAGCCAAAGCTGCCATTTGGACAGGTGCCTATATGCCATGTACATGAGTGTGTGGTGTTCTGAAAAGGGTTAGAAATTAGGGACAAAGCTGGACTCTAGGTAGGACCATGAATTTGAGTCAGATATTTCCTGCCAGTGAGTCGTCTGCAATGTGAAGCACTAGGAAATGCAGCAGAGCCAGGGAGCAGCCCCTGTAGCAGTCAGTTTGGCTACAGCTGCTCTCAGAAGTTTCTGGTTAGCAGAGCTATGCTGCCACAGTGCAGAACCATGATCCCTGCTGCATTACCTGGGTTTTTACATCATATTCAAATGATTTCTTACTATAAAATAAACATGAGCCTGAACTCAATACCTGTATATCTTGAAAACCAGATCTTTTGATCTTCTGGTCCACAACAATCAAAGGTTCAAAAATTCCTAGGAAATCACTGTCCATAGTTAGCATATATTCCATGTTTGATGCAAACTGTCTTTCTTCAAGGCTGCTTTGCAGCATGGGAACAGGTACCACCTCTGATTATCAGGCAGGGTTACTTATACACATTGCCTCCACTCCCTTCATTGCTGTAAGAAATTAGCTAAAGTGCTGGCATGGATTGGCAAGATACAGAGAACAGATGTCAACGTTGTATTTCAGGTTTCCTGTGACATTAGTGTTTAAGGAGATACTGTGAGAACATTGATATTCAGTGGAAAATATTTAATGATGAAAAGTGAAATTATGTGATTTCCTCTAAAAATGACATATTATATAATTTTCAGCTGATCAAACCCAGTGAAATACAGCTTTTCTCACCTGCAGACCACTCACTTAACAATAATGAAGCCTGGCTTTCAAATGAAAAACTCCTTGTTATTTAAAAGAAAATATCATTAACCAAAACAAATTATACAAATGCTAGTCTAGAGATCTTGGGGCAGTGTTTCTCAGGTTTCTTGAATAGAAAAACAGCTGCAGCACATGTGGGTGAAATTAACAGGAAGCCTGCACAGGAATACCTTCGATCAGCCATTTCATGTTCTTCAGAGTTACACGTGTAAACATTTTACAGGAAAAAAAAGAATGCATCAGTCATGTTTGTGAGCTGTCCCATCCCCTTTTGGATTACTCTCAGCAAAGAATGATCCTTTTAAGTGAATAAAAAACCCCCTACATTAAATAATTTAAGTTCTGCCCAGAATCTTACTTTGAATGACTAAGGACTTCTTGCCTTCCCCTAGCAGAAAACAAGACCTGTAGCTCAGACCTACTTTCAGTTCTATGTAATGCCAAATGACACACACTCATGTTCTGAGACTGGGGTGACCCTGAGCCTGTCCTGACTCTGCATTTACAGTAGGTGACAATTAGAGAGCCAGACATTTTCTGAATCTTGTTGATCTCCCTTTGTTTTATCTGGGAGATCTGAAGCTCTCATTTATCAAAGGATGCCAAAAGGATGCCAATATTATTGCCTTCAAAACATATACATATACAAAAAAACCCCCCATATATCTATACAAAAAACATATACATATACACATATACACAACCATATACATATACAAAAAAAAATACAAGACAAATTCTTTACAAAAAGAGCTTTAGTTCTAAACCAAGGAGCTGAAAAATGTGAGGACTGAAAGAAAAAGATGAAGCAAAAAGAGATTCTATTTAGAATAAGCATGAAAAAAATTGACCAAACTGGCTTACAGGTATATGCCTCCGTTTGTATGTCGGGGTGCTGGATGGGGAAGAGCCTGCACTGAGAGCATTTTCAATATCCTGGTCAAGCTGGTCCAGTTTCATAATTAACAGCACCATTGAATCCAGTCGTGAACGATCCCGATCTTCTGTTATTTCCTATGGAACAGAAAATACAATTGATAAATCTGAAATGGTATTAGTTGGAAAGAATAACAATAAATTACGAAAGCTCAGTTTCTTAATTTGCCAGGAAAGCACACTACATAACAATCAGAAATTATTTTGAAAAAAAAAATACTGCTTTTTGTAACCAGCTTACTAAGTATTGATGTACTGCTGGGAAAATATTTTATACTAATATTTAATATATATCTATTATAGCAATTAATTTTTAAAAAAACACAGTTGTTTGGAATAAATGTATAATTTCCTGGATACACATACTTTTAAAACAGCTATGGATTCTAAACACTCCTCAAAATATTCACCCCAAATTAATTAATTTGATTGTACAAGTACAAATGATGAAGGTTCATCTGCAATGGAAACAGGAGACAAGTTAAAAGAGGCCATTTTCCAGCTGAGGATAACCCCAACTTCTTTTCTCAGTGGAACTCATTAATATAGCTATGTTTTATCAATTTCTAGCAGAGATTTCTGTCTTGGCTAGAGATTCTTGATACACATGAGGTACATCAGGGTAATAGTGAACCCAGCATCATAGATTCCCTGACTGGAAAGAGAGCAGCATAAGGGGGTATTCACATCACAGCCTCAAACACCTAGTTTATGCAGCTAATTTCCCTATACTCTGTAGAAAAAGGAGGCAGAGCAGATCCTCAAAAGTGGAACTCAAAGCAAGATCTTTAATTACATAGACTAAGCAATGCTCTCAAGGAGTTCCTCCCTTTCCATTTTATATAGAGACTTAGCACAAAAGTTAGATAACTGGCCTGCCTCAAAATTCAGGACTGTGAAAACCCCTACTAGTTACCGTATGGATTTTCATAATTTGAATAGGGACTTCTCTTGTTAGGATTCCATTAGCAGGATTTTCATAGACTGCTTCAAAGGTATTGCAAAACATGAATTAGATTATTCCTGCTAGAATTAAAGGATATGTATAGAGAAAATAGTCATATAAACCATAGTCTACATGATCTTTAGGTGAAGATAGATGTGATGGTAACTTAACCAAATCTTAGAAAAGTAGAGGTACAAATCTGTCAGTCCATAGCAGAGCTATGAACAATGTACAGTGCAAAGGTCAAACCCAGGGAAACTGTGTGTTTGTTTTGTATTACAACTTGATATTTTGCATTGGGTTACTAAAAAAGCTGCTGAATTTGCAGGATACCCCGATGAATTTGAACTGAGTTTAGAGTGATGGTGAGAGAATATCACCTCAAAATACCTTAGAAATCACCAAAATGGGCTAAATTTCACTTTCTTTCAAATTGAAAACACAATGTTCCAAATGATTAATTGCCACTGCATGGATCTTCATTTTAACTGAGGTTAAATTGAAACCTGAGGTTTACAAATATCAGAACAGTTATTTCATCTAATCTGCATGCCTATAGAAAGCCTAGTGGAGAAGCTGAGTGTCTGCCAATGGAGTAGACATGACCTCCTTTGTGGCAGGGGCCATGTTCTCCATGGTGAGCAAGACTGTCCCCAGTTTACACATCTAGAGGATGTCAGTGCTGTTACTAAACTAGCTTCCTACAAAGTTCCCTCACTGTGTTTTTATTTCTATTGGTTTTGCTTGGAAATACACTGCTGTAAAGGCTAATCAACCTAAAACTGGCACTGGACTTAAAAACCAGAAATTCACTGCACACCGCAACAAAGGAAGTGCTGGTGGTTGGGTGGGGTTTTTTAGTTTGTTGGTTTTGTGGTTGGTTTTGGTTCTTGGTTTTTTTTCCCCTCAGGCTAGAAAGATGAGGTATTTCACTCAAAGACAAAAAAAAAAAGAAAAAACAAACAAACAACTGGAATTTTCCCCTAGCAGATTGCTTGATCCATCCTGCCAAAATAGTATAAACTTGCTTTTGTATGCAGCAGATTGAGACTGCTGGAGAGGAATCTGCTGAAATGGAGAGGTGGCAAAATAGTGCTCAAAGTGATACTCAGGCTTGACATAATGTGCTGGCTTTGCAGGGAAACACTGCTTTCAGAAAACAGTAGTATTATCATTATGGAATTTATCTATTCTGTTTAGAAGTCCTAACTTTGTGGTTCTGGCTGATGTTCACATGAACATGAGAAATGTAACATTTTAACTATAGTTTCTGCTTTTACAACTTACTAAACACCTGTTTTGCTGGGGCCTTATCAATTTGTATACATGCAAGTCTAAGCATTATACAAAAAATTGACACATAAAATAAAAAAGACTAATCTTGAGTTGGAAATTCATCACAACACATTGAACAAATATTATTATAAGATTAATTTATGTTTAGACAGTTTTAGCCTTAATAGCCTCCAATGAATTTCCAAGATCTTTATAACTTATCTTTTGTGTATCTCCTTTTTGTGTATATTCTGAGATTTTACTACAGAAGTATGATATGATATATAGCCAGCAAGGTATTAGCAATTAATTTGTTTTCTTTTGAAAACACAGTATTTCCTTTGCTTCCAGTTTTTTACATTATTTCCCACTGGTAGCTATTTACCTTCCAAATTAGAATGCAAGAATATAAATTAGCTTTATAGAATTATACAGAAATCCTACCTTTACCATTATGAAGTCAAAACTTGGGCATTAGAAGATGTTTGGTCAAAGAAAGCCCTTACAACCTTAATTTCTTCCTTAAGGCATTTGCATGCGGCAATTCAGGCATGCATCACAAATATAAACAGTAGGTCAAACTCGAGATCTTATTTGTCTGGAGATTTTATTTTTAACGTGTCTCCACACAAGAAGGAAATAGTTTAGGTCATGAACTGTAAAGAACAATATTTCTTTTAATTTGTATCCTCACTGGTGTGATAAAGAAGCTAATTAAATTTGAATATATCCATATGTTTAGAACAGAAAACATTGTAACTCTTCCTAGAACGAAGGATGCTTGAATTATGCCTGAATTATAAAACCCCAAATGTTTTTACAAGGAAAACAGTCTACAAGTCATGTTGCTATCATCAGCAAACATTGTTAATATAATGAAAACATTTTTGAGAACATGCCTGTAAATGAGATTTAGTCAGATTTTTTGGTTGTTTTTGTGAATTTGGGTCTTATATCATTATTGACAAGAATAATACTACATTTTTCCACTATGTACTCCCATGTCTTCAAGTGCTTGTGTGTCTTTTTACTACCAAGTTGCCTTGTGCAATGTGTGAGAAGACCTGGCAATTTCTGAATATAATATTCTCTACACGTTACAATTTTTATTTTGAACACTCGATGAATAAAAAACCCTGTGTGAAGGCAGCATTAATCAGAGTACCTCTAGAAAGAACTTCCCCACCCCCTTTTTTATTTATGGTTTCAAGAATTTTATACCCATACTAGCAACACATTACAATTATTTAACTAACTCAAACAAAATAAACCAATCAAAGGTTATGACCCTAAATTTGGATTTAATGTATGCACTCTGTTTTATCCAGGCATGGAAAAATGGAACTGGATGCATTTCACTTCCTTGCTCTCTGAAACCCCATATTTCTCCAAGTGTTTTTTTGCCTTTCACCTCTACCCACTGTTTTGCATAACACCCACAGTCCCTACTGCACCCCCTTTTCCCAAACACTTTTGGCTGAGTAGAGCTGAAGCAAAGGGCACCTTCTGAAAAGGGTGTAGACTGTTAAGTGTAAAACCTATTTTAATTTTCGTAGCAAAAATATTGTACAGAAAAAAAAAATGGTTCTCAAAACTAAGTTTGTGCTCTCTCTTATCCCCCTCTCAGGGGGATTGAGTCATTCCCCCCTTCCCTGTAGGTTCTCCCTTTGAAAGCATCTGCTGATTTCCAGACTGAGCAGACCCTCTCAGTGCCAGTGCAGTCTCCTGTGGTTGAGTAGGGGAGAGAATATCCCACTCTAAACATCCCCCTGCTAGGGCCATCAGGGCACCACCTCCTTCCTGACACTCTTGTGTCAAGATGCTCATAATTTCTTTGGAAAGAAAAACTTGGATTTTAGAGGTAAGATTTTTACACAATTGACAAGGCGAGCTGGAGTGCCCACAAGAGAAAGAGATCATTTATGGAAAGAGCTGGCTGAGTTTTGCCTGGTATTCTTGATCTGCAGCCAGCTGGACTGAGCTAAAATCTTATATTAATGCTATATATTTCAGATGTCATTAAATTACTCATTCTTGTCTTTCCTTGCTAAAAAAATCCTTTTTGAAAAAAGAGAATTTTATTATATATCACTGATTTAATAATGTAGAGGTTTTCATAGGAAAAAACAAATGAAGAATGCAAAATATGCAGTTTTGAAATTATTCTGATGATTTTTTACTACGAGATATGCAAATAAGTTGTAATTTTCATCCTTCTACATTGGATTGCAGAGTTCACAAACTTTGAAAAATACCTAAGAATTTTATTTTTCTCTAAATTTTACGCTATACTGTACCATATACCTGCCCACGACAGGGGATTTGGAACTAGAGGATCTTAAAGGTCCCTTCCAACACAAACCACTAGAATCATAGGATTCTATGATTACAGTCCTATTCATTATGGGAGGCATTTCAGGCAGAGAACATTAAAACACAAGGTAAAGCATTCCGTTCCTTTTTGACATGAGACACAAGGCCTAGATACCAGAAAAATCACAGTAAGATGACTATTATAAATCATATTTAAACTAATATATAGAACAGACTGAAAATGGAACAAATAATGTAGGCCTACACTGGTGTACACACCGCAGGTGAGGAGACATACTCATATATTCAGGCAGTTATTCATCCACACATTCACACTTGCTGTTGAGAGAATAGCTTTTCTTCTCATTTTCCTTACAAGAACTTTAGACCACTTATCAGTTTTTCCAAATATAAAGTATTTAATACCACTAGTATACATGTACTTTTAAACTTCTGTTAAACCCACAAATAAGTTATGTTTGTAAAAGTGAAGTCTACAGAGGACCTTGATGTCTATGTAAGTCCTAATCGTGAATTTCACTACTGTATCCTCAGGGAAATGTAAAAAACACAGCTATATTAGAAAACTAATCTCTGAATAACATATTGGCTCAACAAAACCAATGCCTTTTCTACTTCTAGGTAAAAAATGTGTCTCCTTCTGTAGAGCAGAGTGCTTGCAGGAATAGTGCTGCACTCTTGGGAAAAGAGTAAAACGTGCTGAAAAATGACGGAGAGCACAAAATCCAAAAATACCCAACTAGGAAGGTATAGAAACAAGGAGATTGCAGCACTAGAAGTGAGGTGCAGTATGTCAATTAGTCTAACTTTTCCTAAGGTCTTTCAAACTCATGTGCTCTTCACAGATGTTGTCTCCTGAACTTAACCCGATTTCCGTTGCAAAAACTTGACATCTTTCACATTAAAAGCTAATTTAATCCAAACAAAAGATTTCCTTTGTAGTAATTTCCTTTCTACAGCTGTTTTTTTTTGCCTAAACACATACTCAACCCATAGACTATTTAGTAATTTTAGGGTTTTTTTAGCATTCTAGTTTTCCATGTTTCATGTCAGCTGAGTAAACTGTCTAGCAGAGATGTTGTTTTAATAATGAAATTTTGCAATTTGCTATTGATGATATGGAAAATCACTCAAAAACCGTGGTGCAAAACAATCTGAGGAATCATTGTTGCACAGCAGTGTTAACTCAGCAGGGATGGCAGGCAACAGTCACTCCTGAAGTGGTTGTTCTTGAAACAGAGCAGCCTGTATTAAACAAAGTCAATCAGGATCACTCTATTAACACAGGTAGCTATTAATGGAAAACATAGACTTCTCAGACTGCCATTACTACACTAGAATCATACCAATTTTCCTGTAATATTAATGCAAATAAGTGGTGGCACTAGTTCCAGTAAGAGAAGCAAAAACAAATATAAAATTAACCAACTCAAAATGGTACATCTTGTCCAATGTAGAAGATAATTATCTTATACTTCCACCACAATTTCATAAAGTATAAATGATGTATGAAATCCTGCTCTCTGTCTTTGGAGTTACACTTGATAAAAGTAGGCTGTCTGATTACATCCAGCTCCCAGTAGGCATTCCTGACTTAGCAGCATATCAGGGTTATGACTACAAAAATTTGCCAAAATCAAATTCCATAGAGACACAGAGCACAATATGAATGTAATTTCTGTTCACTGGGTGGAAAAAAGTACCAGTAAACATAATGCAATTAATCATGTTCTTTCCAGCATAAACAAATTCAGTTACTTTTGAGCTTTGTTCTTCTGGATATTTTCTAAATTAGCATTGTAATTATTCTAAAATCACCTTTTACAACTATACTTTAATGATTATGACCTACAAAGTAAGCAAAGAAGCGTATCTTTATCTTTATTGGGCCTTATTTCTGTTTGCTGTGAGTGGGAAGACTTCTGCTTTGTGGAGAACATTATCACAGTAATCTGAACATTAATTATCAGATTAATGGACAAATACTGTAATTAAATAGAAATGTGATGTGAATGTGAGTGATAGATAACTGATGCTGCAGTTTTTTTATTATTAAAAAGTACCTCAGATCTAGAAATTCAGTGCAAAAATCAACAAGAAAATACTTCAGTGATCTTGTTTATTTTCTATTATACTATAAATCCAAGACTGAAACGAGGAAAAATAGAGACCATTCTATTAATCAGCACCAGTGACATGAAACTTAGCTTTGATACATGTTTGTTGGCATGTGTTTTACAAATACACCAATAAGTGAATGACTTCGTGTACTTACACTTTATATGTCTTTATAATTTAGTGCATTTCAGACATGGGAGATATTGTTTACAAATGGAAAACAAACCAACTAGTTTCTGTTTTGCACGGCACCGAATACAGTGCAAAGGGAATGGAGGAAGAAGAATGAATATAAAGCCTAGTTTGTCCTTCAGTTTACCAGTGAAAACACAGAATTTAGAAAATGCTTGGTATCTATGTAAAGTCTATTGCTGACACTCTACCCTGCAATATGTGAAGACAGAGCAATAGCAGTACTGAGCAGCCTCTTGAAATTATTGCAACTCTTCCCACAACTGCAATGGACTTTGAATCAGGCCTAATACAGACACGAGAATTAAAACAAATCTCTGCACATTCTAAATAGGTGAGAAACAGGAGTTGTCCTAAATGGTTTTCATGCTACCCTAGTAAATGAAGAGCTTTGAGAATACAGGTTGCACTGTCAACTCAGTCTTTTTAGATAAGATATATTTTCATTCATGATTGTGACATCAATAAATGAAAAAACAGCCTATTAAAAAGATAGAGCACAATGCCCCTGCTAATCATACCTTAACAATTTGCATATTATTCATGTGTGGGAGTGTGGTGATGGTGAAGATTCACCACCGAGTGTTTCAAGTCCAGTTAACACTTAACAGAAAATTTCCTTTATTCACTTTTCTTTATCCTATAAAAATCATTAAAAAAATCCTCATACAAGAGGAATGGGTTTAGGTGGTTATTTGAGCAGAGAGATTGGTTGGCTCATTATCAGGAGCTGACTGAGAATTTTTATATCTTGAATGACAAAATGTAGGAAGACTTTGTCATAGCCTGCAACTTGTAGAAATCAGCCCAGTGCTTATTTAAGTTAATAAGCTGTCTAAGTAGAAACAGAAAAGTCTGCATTTATCCTTCTGGTTTTAGTAATTTTGCTCAGGTTAGCATTTTACATGAGAGATTCACTAGGCTTCTGTGCCAGACATAAACATTTTCCAATACATCTCATATCTGGAGGAGGCCATTAGAAGACAAGGAATCAAGGAAAGCTGAGATATGGTGCATTCGACAAGGAATCTTTTCTCCCCTGTACCCTGAAGTATGACTAGATTATGAACACCTTTGTAAAGAAGAAAGAAATAAAAAATGGAACTCCAGAGTTGGTAGTAAAAAGAATAAGAAGGGGATAAGTTCTTGTATGGAAAGCTAGAGAATATAGACAAGTATATATCAACCCTATTGAATCTCATGGAGCTGAAGCAATCTCGTGTCTGAAAGGACACACAGGATCAAGACACAAAAGGTATCAAGCCAGGTGCATAAGACCTACTTTAAATGTATCACCAGTTAATCCGCTCTACTGCAGAAGGGACCTACTTTGTTCAGTGGAAAAAGTATCAGAGCACCACATAAAAATCATAATCCATAAAGCACTCTCCCCCTTCTTCCAGGTGAGAAGCAGAAATTATTGTCTTAGACAGATAAAATGCCTAGATGTATTAAATGAAGAGTTAAATTAAGAATGGAGATTAAAAGAGGTGAGTCTATGTGATGAGATGTGTGGTGTTCTACATATGATATGACAAGATGTGATTATGATCCCATTGTCAGGATGGGCAAAATGTAAGACATAATTTGGGCTGGTTGTTTTGTTTAGTTCTTTGTTGTGCTGCAAAACTTTCCTGCACTCCTGCACAGACAGACAATTGTTTCCATGCAGAGCTGTTTGGAAATCTCTTTAAATATTTTGGTGCTACATCTGGTTAATTTCATAAAAAAAACCAATGCACTAACTGAAGATTTTTATAAATTCATGCAAGAGACCTGGGAAAACTATTTAAAGAATTTCTTAGTGTGGCAAATGTAGCAATTTATGATAAAGGCTGTTGCAAACTTCCAGAAGTTATAGCACAGTCTTGTTTTTCTTGTGCAGACATTTCATGACAAATAGAGAAGCTGAGAATTTGAAGTTTTCTCTAATAAGAGTGAATTTGTTTAGAAAGAGTGAACTTCAAAATAGCACTGTTTCTTTCAGATGCAGAATGTCTTCTGCAACAAAACCACTGTGGCAGATTCTCAGAATGCTACTTACCCTTGCATATGACTTTCATGACACAATTGGTTTAGTTAGAATCAGAAAATCATTTTGGTTGGAAAATACCTTTAAGATTATTAAGTTCAACAATAAACCTAACCCCTTCAAGTCCACTACTAAACCATGTCCCTAAGTGCCACATCTACATGTCCTTTAAATATCTCCACGGATGGTGACTCAAACACTTACCTGAGTAAGCATACAGCATACTGAGGGGAAAGACAAGGATCTGAGAAAAATACATCCTTTATCCATGGATGCATCACTAGAATGAAGCTGGATGAGAAAACAACAGGGAAAATAAACCCCAAACTTAGAGAAGTAAGTGAGGCCTCTTGAATCCCACAAGATACTTCAGGCTACTCAGCTGATTCTCTGAGATACCAAATATTAGGCAAAGACAATATTCAGGTAAGATATTATTCTGCATTCTTATCAGAATATTCAGCATTTCATACTCTTAGGTTATAAGCACCCTGGGTGTATGAGATTACAGAGCTGTAAATTATTACTATGAAGGCACTGAAAATCAATCCATTCTCTTGTTGCCAGACAAACTAATGGATGTTTGCTACTGTATAGTAAATCCTCTATAAAACCTTACAGTAGACAATGACTAAAAATATACTTTCACCTTACATGATATTAATAACAGTTTAGCATTTCAGAAATCAGAGGTGATCAGAAAACAATTGATTAGTGAATTTGTACTTTATTCTGTTTATAGCTGCACTCCAAATTTAGTTTAAAAAAATAGATATCAAAATCATTACCTGATATAGGTCATGGTTACATGGTTACTTTAATTTTCCCCAAATTCTTGGTTCTAACAAGTTCTTGTTCTCTCATCTATTTGCCCAGGCTACCCCTCCGTTCTCCTTGTTCCAGCACTGGTTTCCAGAAAGTTCCAGAAAGCTATTGGGGGTCCAGCTGAACACAGTCCCTGGGAAAGGTGTAGTGCCTGTCAGGGTCTTCTGTGCAAGCCTACAAATGTCAGTGCTGGCCAAGGAAGACTAAAAAAGTCAGGAAAAAAAGCTGTACTTAATTTTATTTTTTCTTTCAAAAGCTTGGAATTTAATTACCAAGTGCAAAGCGATCACTTGACTGTAACCTTGGTTTTGGTGGTGGGGTTAAGCTGATTTTACAGATATTGTAGGGTCTTGACATCTTCTCAAATGTTTTTCTTCAGTATACCAAAACAAAGAACTTAGAAAGTGTGTACATTAGGGTACACACTTGCTGAGAGTCTGAAAGAAAGGTGTATTGTCAAAAAGCAGCAAACTGCTGTCCTCTGTCTCTTAATTCACCTGTTCATTCTTTAGCTTTGCCAACATATGCAGGTGAAGAAATGCCAGAAAATTTTTTTTGTCAAAAGTTTGTAAGAGAACATGATAGCATGAGAAAAACCCTTGCTAATTTTTTAACGTTTAAGTGCTTTGTTTTCTTGGGAAAGAGCTCTCTTTTTCCCATGTGAAAATTATATTGTCCCAGTGACAATTACCTTCTTACTAAATTACTTCTGCATGGTGAAGTTTAAGCTAAGGTTACTTTTGTATCACAATTCACTGCACACTGATATTTATGAGAGCTGTAATTGGCTACTGAGGAAGTGGTAGCAAAACTTTTGATCTTGAATGGGGATAAAATTTTTGTTTGTGAATAAGATGTTCAGGTTTGGGTTAATGACCAATAAACTTAAATGTTCAGAACTTGCCTCAATAAAAGGGTTTCAACAAAAGGGTTACAAGATTAGATGTTCATATCAGACTTAGTTTAACTACATAGAAGCTTAGTCACAAGCAAAACAAGCCCTTCATACTGGGATTATGATCAAACATGTTGGGAGTGGGAATGTTGATCAAGGAAATTGTTATTCCTTTTCAGCCACATTTAGAAAGATTCTAGATAGCTCAAAAAAATCTTCAAAAAGCACGTTTGCTCTTTCACTTTGAATTCTTAGTAAACAGTAGTGAATGGCAATTAGAAGTTTTGAGAAAAATACAGAATCAAAGGAAGACAGATCATCCTTTATATGTCACACACCATATTTTACAACTAAGATGTTTCTTGAAATAAATAAACAAGATACTTCAGTCACGCAAGCTTTTCTAAAACTCTGCAACAATTACTGCACCATCTCTGCAGAGATGATTCTGAAGAGCTGATAATGGTCCAAATTTAGTAAAACAATACCAAAACTCTCTTGTTTACCTCAGACATCCCTTAATAGCATCTGTCTTCTGTATATTGTTGTCTGAAATTCATCAAAGCTAAGTGTCTGACCATGTGGTAAGTGGTTGACTGGAATTTTGGAGAAGTCTGTGGTTCAGACAAGGAATTCCGCTTTTCTTTATAATATATTCAGCTATTTCATGTATGCCTTTGAAATATGTTTATGCACACTGGAATTATTCTAGCTATTAAATGTTACTTAAGGGGACAGTTCTGTGCACAGTGCCCAGCATTGAAGGCTTGCTCAGACATACACACTGGCCTGTAGACTAGCCTTTAGGGTTCACTCTCCATTCAGATCAGAGGACAGAACCCATGTAACACAGAACCAAAAGACAAAGCCAGTCTGAAAGCCTGACTCTTCTGCAACTACCTTTCTGAATCCTTGAATTCATTCTCCCCTAAAAGTGTGTGGCTTATATGTTTCTGTCATTCACTTTAAATACTCATTTTCCTTTTCCATTTCTGTCCTAAATCTTTAGGAGGCCCAAAGTTGCAGCACATAATTGCTACTTAAGCAATTTTTCCATAGGCATTTAAATGAATACATTTTGTATGATCATTTTTAATAGTCACAGTTTTTTTCAGCAGTCAGTTCAGCTTCTCAAGACTAGTGACTATTTTAATCTGAAATCATCAACACTAACTACTTGAAATATTACACAATAATCAATATTGCATATTTAGATACTCTGTTCATGAGCTAACAACAGAAAGTCATAGAATCATAAAATATACAACTGGAAGTGATCTTGAAATGTCATGTCATCTGTCTCTCAATGACAGGGCTGTCATATTTAATGTACAGTTCTCCAGCTCTACTTACAAACCACCAAAAGTGCCCTGAGCAAAAAAGGTATTATTCCAGTGTTACCATCCTTAGTACTAAAAACTTAATTCTAACATGGAATCACAATCTTTCCCTAGCTTGAATTTATTAATTCTTATTTTTGCCAATTTTTGTTCTGCATGGCAGACTTTTCTTCTCCTTTGAAATGATATTGTGTTCCCTCCATCCTCTTATTCAGGTGCATTACTTTCCCTCCACAATTCAAGTGCAGGGACATCTTCCATCTCTGGCCATTCTCACATCAATTCTTTAGTCTCTCTTGGATACTCCTCCTGAAGAGCAATTTGCAAAACCCTCTGCCTTCACTGCAGGTGAAGCTGATGTAAAAAGCACATCCCTAGGAATGGAAAAGCACACTATTCTCAGGGCATTTTTCTGTTGTGACAGCAAATAAATGTCAGTTGAAGCCCTTTCACCTCACAGCATTTGTGAGGTCAAAACTGCTGGCAGCTGACTGAGACATGCAGGTAGCAACAAGCAAGTGAGATGAATGATTGATTGCCAGAAATGACTATGGTATAGCCAAACTTTTCTTGGAGAGAAGTTCTACAGGCTGCATCCTTAGAGGCTTTCAAGACCCAACTGGATAAAGTTCAGAGAAACCTGGTCTGATCTCAAATCTATTCCTGCTTCAGCAGGCTCCTTCTGAGGTCCCTTCCAACCAGTTGCTAGGGTTTTGTCTTTAATTTTTCCGTTGCTGAATGGAAATTAATTATTATCTACAGAAATTACTGGTGAATTCAGGTTGAGTAGAAAGAATTGTAACTGAATGCAGCTAAGCATTTTGCTCAGTGATTTACCTCTTTACTGTATTCCACTTAGTGTTTGTATTGCTGTTGGATAGGTATTGCTGCTTTTGCTTGTGGCCTTCACACACAGAGTATACTTGCCAGGTATGCCCCGGAGCCATACCTTCCAGCAAATGAATCATACTACATTATATGACAAATTATCTTATTTGGAAAATAAGACAAATACCTTCAAAACTGAATAGTGTGGTATAATCTTTTTAAAAGCACCCATAATTTATTGCAACAAAAGTGAAAATTCAGCACCAATAGCCTTCCATGAGGTTATCACCTTGTTGTTTTCTTTCCCAACATAGTTCAGACGTGATCAGTATTGTGTGACGTATACAAGGACTGTTTGATGATTTTCACTTTCTCTATCAGCAGTAACCAAAATATATGACTCCAAATTATATGCATCAGTATTAGAAAGAAAACTCAGATTTTCTTACTATAAAAACCGAAAATATCTCACACAGATGTACAGAGGTGAGGAAAAAATATTAAAGGAAAAAAAACACATAAGTAATACTGATGTAACAGATTATTGTGTGTCATACCTAAGTTCTTAACCTTTATCTAAAAAACATAGGCTGCGTTTACACTGTCAATCAAGAGAGTAATAAGGAGTAACTGCAGTAAATTACAGTCTGAGCTGAAACCTGAGCCTCCTCCCCCAGGGAGAAGTTACCTAGAGATGCCCTAGCTGTACTTGAGTCCAGCTGAGACTTGGTTGTGGCCACAGCCTTTTCCTTTTTCTTCTTGTCTCTGATATTTTCAGCCAGGCTGCAGCAGGTAATGGCATTAGTGCTCAGCTCTGACAGCTTAGAGGAAGGAAAAGCATTGTGCCCTGCTCTGGAGCCAGCTGGGAGGCGAGTTCTTGCCTCCCAGCTCAGCCTACAGCACCTCTACGTGCCTGCACATCTCTCCTCCGTTTTGGTGAGCTGATGACTGACAGCTTCCTTTCACAGCTGCTGTCTCCCAGGAATGGAGCAGCAGAAGTGCCTGCAGCTCAGGAAGGACATGCTGCTCAAATTGGGTTCAGTCGGTCAGCCTGTGTGTCAGTGTGTCTGTCCACAGGGGACACAGCAGACTGATTAGGAGCTGGGCAATTTGAACGGGAGGTGAGGTTGGTTGCAAGTTCTAGTTTTGACTAACACCCAACATATTTATATTGTAAATATGCCCACAGTGCTGCAGGAGACACACACACAAACACACACGCATATACAAACATTTCTTATACGGGCATGTAAAAGATGGGAAAATATTCAGAAGTTAATGTTATTTCCAAGTGTGACTTTACCAAGTCAAATAGGAGGTGTGAGTTCAAGAGTTATCACAAAGAGGTGATAGAATAAAACAGACAAACATATCTGGGCCAGGATTAAATCACATATTTTAACTAATGTTCAACAAACTTGGATTCAATTCCAAATTCTTCTCTAAGACAGTTATTGGGATAAACACAATTTTATAAGGCCTAATAGAAAGTAGCATTCAAGACAGGAAGATAAAAAAGAATATAAAATTCATAATTTTGGTCTTTCTGTTATTCTTCACAAGTTGCCTGACATTTCCTGTGATCAATGAAGTGTTAAAATGTTCAGATATGAACATCAAATAGTGAGGGATATTTTAAAAAAAAGTGAACATCACTATTTTGAGTAGGTATCAAATAAGACTCTTTGCTTGAATGTATTGCAGGGGAAGTTTATTCTTCTGGATTTAGTTGCATCTGTTTGGGAAACTCAGCGTGGTGTGATTGCCATGTCTTAATGGCATGAAAGCCATATCAACAGTTCAACTCAAGACAAGTAAATGAATAAAAGTACATAATTTTTTCAATAATTTTCAAAATTCTAGCTGGCCCATAGTGTAATTCATCCATGCTTCAGGCCAGTAGAAAAAAATCTTTAACATTGCCTACTGAAATGAGCCCACTTGACTAAACAAATCCTTAATGATTCACATGATCTGGCTGAAGGGCCAGTTGGCCTAAGAGTAACATACATTGCAAAAGCTCTAAGACTAATAGGCAGTGATCACAAATTGTGGCTTTTTAATTCAGCCTTCCTATCCTCAAGTGAATTCCACAATAGTCTTCTCTTTTTTAAGGAAGATCCCAAATGCAAGGAGAATTGCACAATGAACTTCCCTTTCAGTTCCTCAGTTTGAAATACAAAAGAGAGTTTCTGCAAAATAAATGCTTCTCATGAAGCATATAACTATCAAAATCTCAAAATTTTGAGAGCATTTCAAGAGTGCTGAAGGAAAATCTTTTTTCTAAGTCTATTTTGACTGTGCCTCCTAGACTCTTTGAGTTATATGCTCTAGGAAAAGTCTGTATTGTGTCATTGAGAGTATCACTGTCATTTATGGTTTATTAATAATTTCATTATTTAATTGCAGAAAGATTTAAGAAAAATGGGGTTGTTCTGAGAAGAGCTACCAGTTTTCAAAGGCAACCACAGGACTCAGGGAAACACAGAGACTGAGAAGGACAGGCTGGTCAGCATTGTCCAGAGATGTGTCAGCTGGACTGGGTATAGACATGGTCACTGTGGGCACAGGAGGAAAACTCTTGCCAGGTCCAGTGTGCAAGATGGACCTACTGAGTCAGTCATATCTCTTGTGTTCCAAAGTTAGTGTCTGATTTAAACCCCAGCTGATTAAAAGCTGAGTGGAAAATCAGTGAGTAAAGCAGTAGAAAGGCATATGATCAGTTAACTGACTGACCAGGATATTTAATGAAGAATTTAGGCCTCTACAGTATTACTTACATTTCAAACAGCGCAAAAAGTTACTGTAACTACAAAAGGATGGGACAGATAATAGTAGATCTTAGAACTGATGGGAGTAAAGGATGTAAAAATATTTTCACTACTGTTTTTGGGCATCATGGGAAGGCCCCTACCAGCTCTTTGAAATCCAAATACATAGCTTTCAAGGATTCATAATGTTATAGTTTTGGATCTTTAGTGGGCTTATATGATGTTACCATTAAATAAAATTATGGCACTATAGAAATTCAATGCATTTAGAGACTGGTGCTAAGTAAAAGTGGTGAAACTAGTGTAATTCTGGGCTTAGCAGTAATATTAAGGACTATGTCTCCTGGCCCTTAACTATTTAAGAGTATGATACCCTAATTGATCTTATAAGATTAAAGTGTAAGAAACTGCAGAAGATAAGAAGGATCAATTTTTTTGTTGGAACTATAAAGTGAGAGTTAAAAGTCCAGCTGTTAACCCGGTCTGATTTTCACAAATCCTCTGCTTTTGTTTGAATTGCATTTTCAGTAGTTCAACCCTTCAAGTTAACAGAATAAAACAATTTCCTTGCATTTCCTCCCAATTAGTGCTACGGAAATCAGTGAGACTAGACTCTGAATATGATCTGGTGAATTAAATTCAGGTTGGTGGAATCTGACAATGAGAGACACTACTGACAATGGAGACACTATCATGATCAGATGCATACAACAGATATTCGTAGAACTGATTCAGAGAGCGTTGGTAAACTGAATTACCAAAGAATAACAAAGAATTACTGTGGGGTAGGAAGCAGCCTGTATGCATTAGAGTTTCCTATCTGCATATCTCCATATTCCAGCTTAGGTGGATTGCAGTAAAGTACACTTCAAATATTAAATATTTTAAGCAAAATTTTATGCTCATATAGCCATAAATGTCAAAGTCTGGATAATATTTTGCATTTCTAATTATATTTGCAGGGAAATGTCTGATCATTCTGTTTTTCAGTATCTTAACATGCACAAGCACATGCTATTTTAATTATTAAGCTTTTTTAAAAGCAAAACAAAAATGAAGTTTGCACACTTTTATTTCAGCTGGATTTTGCCAGGTGACTCATTCCCTTTTGAAGCTATGCAATAGACAGCCTAGGGTATATCACTGTCTGCTTCCATGTACAGAAAAGAAGACATGACGCAGTAACAATAGCAGGTCTCACCGAAAGTTATAAAGCCACCACAGAATGGAGTACACATATTTGTTTAAAAATATGCCCTAAATGGAAGCAGTTATATAATTTTTTAGCTTTATTTTCCTTTATCATAAAATAATATTTTGTTGATATTAAGCTGAAAGGCCTCTCTTAATTTTAGGATCAATCCCTTATTTTCTGGGTTAAAAATTGACTGATCTCACTATGACTTACACCTCAGAAAAATGAATATTTCAAGACTCCCAGTGCGATATAGTGACCCTTGGCAATGGGATATTTCTTGAACAGATTTTTTTTTTCCAAACATATATGTACATATATCTCATACTCTTTACTTAAAAGTGCAAATGTAACACTGTACACTTTTGTGAAAATAATATCTACTGGTTGGATCTTTGAAAATTGCTTAAGTCAGCAGAGTAAGACTTTTTCTATACCAATTATTTCTACATAGGTACATAAGGCAAACAATACCCATCATCTCCAGTAAATGTGGTGAGGAATGAAAGAAACTGATACATTCTTGATTGAAGCTTCAGTAACTTCTTTAAAAATAATACATCTTTTCCATATGATGAAACACTAACATTGCTATCTTAATACTTCCCTTATATTCCCCTATATAAGATAACCATAGAGCTGTTATGGTTATTTATTCTTCACAAAGCTAGAAATAACTAAACATTTGCTACACTTTTAAAAAACCTTTTTAGATGTGAGGTTTCTTAATATTAAAAGAAATAAGCACTGTCACTATATTTTGTGACAAAAACATAAAACATCTTTAAAGGTCAGCATAGCTTTTGCATGAAATATGTCTGCAGAGAAAAAAAAATTGCTTGAGAAGGGAGAATGAGACTTTCAGAATAGTTAACTACAGAACAGCTGGCACAGATTAGCCTATGTCCTCATACAATCAAAATGTTTCTATTAGAGAACTTGAGATAACCAGCTTGAGAGCATTTAAGTATACTCCAGTATTTTTTTTTCCTGAATTTAATCAAGCATTATCTCATGAGGTATGACTGCATTATCCCAGAGGAATTAAAGAATTACCAACCCTACACTGTTATATATATATATTTAATATCAGGTTATTTGGCTTGATATTTATCTGTGGTAGAAGCCAACTTTTACTGACTTAACACACCGTGACAAAATCAGCTCAGGGGAAGAAGGAAATGCATGAAAACTCTAGCTACTGATGCACTAGTGAGGCCAAAAGAGTGAAACCACAGTCTCAGAAGCACATAGCAGAAATACATGTCTGGACAAAGGACCTGACTCAGGCCACAGCCAGCACTGAGACCAGATGTGGTGAATTTCTAGTCACCACCAGCTGGCCTCCCCAAGGAAGAGCTGCACTGAGAACACTTCAAGTGCATTCAAAGCATCTGATGGTGAGTGGTGCTGGACTAGGGATTGCTCAATTTGAAGAATAGGACATTTGCAACCTAAAGGTATTTCTTCCTGTACAGAAACTTAATGTTGAAACAAATGTCACTGTTATCAAACACATCCTTCTGCATAGGGGAGAAAGAAAAAAAGCATAATTGTTACAGAATTTCCAATAAAATTGGAACTGCAGTTCCATCACTGCTTTAGTTAAATCCTGCTTCCTCTGACTCATAATAATGTGAGACATAAATGACAATGTGGCTGTTTCACTAAGTCAGTGAGTTTATTAACTCACTGTGTGAGTTTATTAAGAGCAAAATACCATTTGACTCTTCTTTTTTTTAAATATGAGATAATAGATTTTATTATCAGGCTTAGGCAACTTGATGACTATTGGTAAAATCTGAGGCCCTACCTGAGCCCAGGTTTTGCTAGCAACAAAATTAGGATTTCACCAATCTGATTTGCATCCTTCTGCTGTGTCTGTCATCCAGGTCAAACAGGACAAGCCTTTGCATTCTACGACTTTATTTTTCTCATTTCCAGGGCACAGTTGCTCTGCAGATGTTTATGCTTAAGAATATAAATATCTCTAGATGTGAAATTAAGTTGAATTTTTATATTGATACAACCTCAAAAGAGGCTGAGTCCTGAAAAGAAGAAAGACATATAGAGAGCTGAAAGGAACTGCTCATACAGAGAATGACAGAAAATGCCATTGGAAAATGCAGTTTCCTAAAGTTAGTGTATGAAGACCTCAGAGAGACAGAAAGCACATGCAATGAGTAAGGGCACACCTATAAGATATTTTACATGGAACTACTAAATTTCATCTAAATCTGATTTTAAAGCACAGGCACTGTAAAAACAGGAGACTTGTCCTCACTGGGAACAAACCATGAGGTTTAATACAGAATAGAAGGAAGTGCAACAGGCAGGAGTTATACTGCAGCTCTAAAAGATTTTAAGGCTCCTGGGGAACTTTCACCTGTGTATCTCAGGTAATTGCAAAGTTCTTATTACAACATTTCTGGGCATCTTTAATACAGCTAAACTCACATTACAAGGGAAAATATTAACTCCATTTTAAAGATGTGAAAATGACAGACAAGGTAAGTATTTTCCCAAAGCTAAACAAGAACTTGAGCTAAGTAACAATGCTGAGTACCCTTCTGTTTCGAACGCTCCTTCTCTGGTCCACCCAAGGAGTGGTAATATTTGAAAGTGTATTTAATGCTTTGGTCAGTGGGATAATGACTGTGTTTGCTATGATTTTGACTGCTGGGAATGCTTCATTATGGCTTTTCATGTTTCAGGCTCAGTTCTGACAGTGCAATTAAATTGGAAAAAATATAAATCAGAAGGCTTTTTTTTTTTTGTATTTATTGAATGCATGTATTGTCTTGCTACATTTAACAAGAGAAGTTTGGTTTTTTTCATGTTTTCCCCTGCTCCCTTTATCTCTAGAGACTTCCAAAGCAACTCTGTTTAGCTCTATGTTTATCAGATTTTTTTTCTCCTTTTCCTCTCTGAGACAGGAAGCTGAGGGTTTTGACCTCATCTGCATCTTTCCCAGTGTCAGGAGGTGGTCTGTTCAAAAAGATTCCATGACACTGATCTCTTTCTGATTTATCAGATAGCTAGGTCAATAAATAGGTCTCTACTGTTTTTTCCACAGCTGTAAAATAACCAGTGGAGTCCTCTGAGAGCTAATTATCAAATCTTTTGAGTTTTTCTTTCAAGGAACAAGCGTTATCTTTCTGGTTAGTGAATTCCATTGCAGTGTACTTTAGCAAAGACTGCCTAATTGTAGGAACTCTGGCTTACATGAGGCAGTTCATTCAAATAAAATGCTAAGATCATTCTTATTAAACTTTTCTGTGTCCTTTTATCAATATATTTTGTCATAATCATGAAACTTTTACTTGTTAAAACTGGAGACCTGCTCCTTCTTAATAAATTTTTCTAAGTCCTTCTATCAGTGTATATTGTCATAGCCACAAAACCCTTTTCCTGTTTATAAACAGATTGTAGAGCAATTGTCAAACCCAATGAATCCAGCAAATGACAAAGAATAGGATTCTTCTGTATGACTTATGTTGATGTGAATGGTCAAGGTACGGTAGTAGACAATAAATGGTTACCGTTTCAGTTTTGTAATTTTTTGTCCATATCCTCCTCACCAATACACCCAGTTTTTGTGCTTCTGTGGTGAGTAACCATATTCTGTCCCAGGTGAGGTGGTTTGTTTGACATTAGATATACAACCTATCTGAAATATCTCCATCACTGCTTAGAAAGCATATTTTCTGACTCTGTTTAAGGAAATGTGGAAGGCTCCAGCAACTGCCAAGACAACTGTCTTTAAATATCTGGGAAAAGTAGAAGTAATCAAAGCACTCCTAAAAGATTCAAAGAATATCATAGAATGTCATAGAATCATAGAAAGGTTTGGGTTGGAAGGGACCTTAAGGATCACCTAGTTCCAACTCCCTTGCCATGGGCAGGGACACCTTCCACTAGAACAGCTGCTCCAAGCCACATCCAACCTGACCTTCAACACCTCCAGGGATGGGGAGTCCACAGCCTCTCTGGGCTCTCTCTCTCTCTCTCTGGTCCAGTGCCTACTCACCCTTATACTAAAGAATTTCTTTCTAATGCCCAATCTAAGCCTACACTCTTTCAATTTAAATCCCCTCCCCTTGTACTCTCACTACATGTTCTTGTAAGACATCTCCCTCCATCTTCCCTGTACATCCCCTTCAAGTACTGGACGGGTGCTACAGGATCTCCACAGTGCCTTCTCTTCTCCAGGCTGAACAACCCCAGCTCTCTGTCTGTCTTCACAGCAGGTGTTTCAGACCTCTGAGGATTTTCTCGGCTTCCTCTGGACATGCTCCAGTGGGTCCATGTCCTTCTTATGTTGGGGAGCACTTACATTGCATCCAGAACGGGATGCAGTTCTGCAGGTGGATATCTCATGGGAGTGAAGTGGAGGGGGGGCAATCTCCTCCCTTAACCTGCTGGTCACACTTCTTTTGATGCTGCCCAGGGTACAGCTGGCTTTCTGGCCTGCAAGTGCTCATTGCTGGCTCATGTTGAGCTTCTTACCCACCAGCACTCCTAAGTCCTTCTCCTCAAGGCTGGTCTCCATCCATTCTCTGCCCAGCCTGTATTTGTGCTTGTGATTGCCCTGACCCAGGTTCAGGACCTAAGTTTCTGGCTACAAAAGGCCAGTCAATAGGCTGAAGCTTGCAAAAAAATCTCCAGAACACATCCAAACTATCTTTCCACTGTCTTTGTGATAGTTTTTGTACATTATATAATTTCAACTGATATATTTCTTTTATAAGTTACATATTGATTATTATTCTACTGACTACTTAAAATATGCATAATAATAATTATTTTGCCTGAATGCTATGTTCTTAAAGCCTATTGAATATTGGAATTCAGGGAACTGCCAAGTCCTAAAACCAGCTCTGCCTTTGACTGAGAATATGTAATTTCTCTGGTTTTATTTATTCATGCTTGTACTGATACTGTTATCAGGAACTCTTCTCCCAGACTTCTAACTTTTGGTTATATTTCATAAACAACAAATCAAAAAATTCAGGGTGTTTACTGGATAATATGTGATAAATATTATATACTGTTTTTAACAAAAAGCTTCTACAAAGATTATTTCTTGCAATTCTTATGCTGCTTTTAAAACACAAATAATACACAGATAGATATCATTTATACAGAACAGAAAAAACTAGAACAAATGACTACTTATCATATTTCCCTACAGAACACATGAAGCAATAAAATCACAAAACAACTGTTCCACATACTGCCAAAAATGATCAAAAAACCCCTGCCACATAATATCTGTGCATACAACATGGGGACTCACAGAGAAAGGCAAAATTTTATGCTTTGGTCATGGTAGGAAAGACAAATCTTACTATTTGTCATGGAGTAATGGGAATCACTCAAGCAGAGAATGAACAACAATGTTATCAAGTAGATGCCATAGATTCCTCTTGACACAGAGCCTCCTCATGCATTACTGAGCTAAGTCACACTCCACATTTTCTCTGCTTGCTGAAACTGTGGCCTGGGTGTAAATCCCAGCTGATGTTAAATAAGAAGGAGCAATTCAAATTAGACAAGTGGCCCAAATTCAAAAAACCCACTAAAAACTACACTATACTATTACAGAATCCTATCCACAACAGATTTTTCCCCGTCTGTACGGAATTAAATTTCAAATTGAATCCAAGAGCTGTATACCAATGAATGAAATGTTAGGCTTCACCACAATAAACAAAGATTCCTAAAATACTTTGTGCACAAACACTTCCTTTGCATTTTTGATTAGCACAGACCCATACAACCCACCCCCAGCTGCCTTGGGATGACCAGAGAGTACAACAATTTCTAACTGCTAAATTTCTCTTTTGTCTTGAAGAATTAGGGACAGTACCAGGGAGAAAACCATCCCTATTTTCAGCTCTCTTAACACTTGGTCTTTAACAATCCCACAAGCCATTTTTGGTGAAGAACATGTTCCAAGAGGGAAGAAATCAGTTCATTCTGTTTCAGTCTGCTTGTACACTTTCTATTCCCCCTGTACAGACCAACTTTACCTTTGATGCTCATAACTCTGTCCTTACTAAAGACTGAAGTTAATATCAATGGCAATGGTGGGGTATATTATTTGCTTTACTATTGGGTCCTATTATCAAGGGCCTAGGGAAAGGAACCAAAGGGTTCCTTTCTACTGTAGGCAGTAAGAGCAAAATAAAGGTCATTTTGTCAGAGACCAAAAAACTCCACCAAAACCAAAAACACAAAACCAAAAAGCACCTAAAAACCCCAACAAAAACCAAGCAACCGAAACCCTAGTACAAAAGACAGTCTTGCTACTTCTATTTCAAACACACATTAAAAGCATTTCAGTGCTTATACTGTGTAATATATATTTCTTCACCCCTCACTGAGTTTATGTTTACATTAGATTCCCTGTCTAGATTCCCAATAGTACACAGTTTTTCTTTCAAAAAAGTTTTATACTGAAGTGGAAAAGGACATTGACTTGTAAAATGCTGGGAAATGCACATCAGGAGGATGCATTCATGGAGAGCTGAACAGCTGGCCAACAGAATGAACACATTACCACAAGACTGCTGGGAATTAGTGAGAGAACTAGAAAGCACAAGTACAGGAGGAAAATATTCTTTACTAGTTTTACCTTGCATCTGATATATTTCAGACAGATAAAGCAAAACCTACAAAATCTCAAGAGACTGCCTAGTTTGTTTAGGGGCTAAATCTATATTCTATAGATAGAAATCTATATTCTTCTAGCAGAGAATATTTGTCAAATCCACCTAAAAGTAAACTGTGTTGTACTGATCTATTTAAAAAATCTGTCTTCAGAAGACTTTTTTTTGGTAGTCATTGTTCTCAAAGTCCTAACGATTATGTATCTTGCAACCAGCTTGTTTGGGGTGGAGGACAGAGTTTGACATTTTCACATTGCAAATGATGGGAATGTAAAATCCTATGACCACGCCTTTCAGTTCATACTTCTTGCAGTGTGCAGATATGAATCTGCTACCCTCTGAGGTACATTTTTTTTCCTAATATCTGACAAATTTTCCCTGACTATTGATAATTCCAAGATACATTTTCTATTTGTGAATCAATGCATTAGGTCTATCAAGTCTACCTTGCAGCTATCAAATCAGAGAGCGCACACTTAATCTCACCATCTGATAAAATTCATCACTCATACTTTATATCATGTCAATCAGCAAAGTCCCTTCAAAAGAATGCTCCTGGCCCAAACTAAAACTAAAACATGACAATGCATGTGTACCTTAATCCACTAGCACAAACCTAACTAAAACCTTCTGTTTCCCTGGGAAGTGCAACTCACATTTTAAATTTCAGGTTGTTGAATAGCATTCAGATGAATGCTGATAATATAAATTGTTATTTCCTCTTTTTGGGATTGTAGGTGGTTTAGCAGCAGCAAGAAAGAATATAGAATGGCTTAAAACTTAGACCCATTCATTTTCATAATTATATGATTTTGCTGAAACAACAGTATCTTACCTTACCACATGCAGACAAATACAAAAGTTATACAGATATCCAAAATAGATAAAGTTTAAAATACAGATTTGAATTACCAGATTAAAGGATTCAGTAAGAATTTTAGTTTAAAAAAAAAAATCACATATCATACAATTTTGCTAGTTCAGAGGCTCAGAATTATGAAAGCAAAAGCATCTTTGATAGGCCTGTTTAGGATTAAGCACCTTCGGTCAAACACCCTGAACAGAGTGGCAGGCAAAAATAGATAAGGCAGAAAAGCCCTTCAATTATAATAAGAATAGTAGATAGGTTTTTTAAATTTTTTCAGCAAATCAGACCTCTGAATTGAGAGGAAACTTTTGACAACTGCCTTGAGCACCAAGCTTGCTAGTCACACAAATATTATTTTGGTAGATGGGATAAAAAAATCCATCTATGC
This sequence comes from Leptocoma aspasia, assembly GCA_013399835.1. Classification (NCBI taxonomy): domain Eukaryota; kingdom Metazoa; phylum Chordata; class Aves; order Passeriformes; family Nectariniidae; genus Leptocoma; species Leptocoma aspasia. Next base: position 1,408,631 of record VXAX01001352.1, on the reverse strand, counting down.
ATCAGCTAAGAATCAGCCCCCATAGTTCTTGAGGATTCTTGATGTGCATTAAAAACAAAAGTAAAACATATCCACTGAATACATGAAAGAAAGAAATCAATGCAGAAGCAACAAACAGAAGTTAAGCTTGTGTACTCTGACATCTGTTCCTGAACTCTTTTTTTCTGTCTCCCAGCAACTGTTAGCATTGGTTTCTGGACAGTGTATTCTTATGAATACTCAGAAGTGATATTCAGATTTACAGACAGGTTGCTTCATATTTTAAAGGACTAGAGTTACTTCAAGAATCAGTGGTAATATTTATGGTGGTGGCACTTTTTATTTCTTCGTAACTTTTTCTTCTCCCCCTGCAGTTGCAGAGCTGTGAAATTAAGGAAGTACATCTGTACTCAAAGTAAATAAATTGCTCAAGTGACTACTGTTTTTAAAGTCAGTACTGTAATATTAATTAAAAATGGAATTTTAATTAAAAAACCTAATAAATTTTCAGCTATTAGGTCTGTGAGGTCATGTCCCCCAAGTGACATGCTTTAGCAACAGTGAGGTGACATTATTAGAGGTCACAATCAGAACTCAGAGTTTGACAGATGGTCTATTAACTGAGCTACCCCTCTTCCGAGAGCACAAAAATTTCATAAGTTTTTAGAACACTCCCTTAAAATGGAAGTCAGTGGAAACCATTGGGACGGAAAATCTGTTGCTATTTCAGCTGTGTATCTGGTAGATGGAAAATTTTTCAAGTCTACACAGATGGTAAATAAATTTCTGCTACATGAGGCAGTTCCTGGAATAAAGAAATTTTCTCAAATAACAAGTGCCAATAGTTTTTCAGCAAGACTTATTTTTAACTTTCCCAAGGACTTGTTGAGAGAGCTGGAGAAGTGTCCTTTCACCTTCAGAATCCTGGTGTAACTCCAGAAATAGCTTTTAATGTTGTTCTCAGCATAGATGAGTTTTCTTTACTCAAAAAGACATTTCAAAGCAAAGATCAAAGCTCCACAATTATATGTTGATTCTGGTAAACATCCCCTCTGAACAGAGTGGCTAAAAAGTAAGAAATTTCTATTTAAACTCTAAGACAATCATCGGTGACTAATAGTGCTGACATTTAAACTGTCATTATGTGCTTCATGAGGCAATGCTGTTGACACAGGAGGGTTTGTCCTCCATGAACTAAGCATAATGGAAAGGACTGAGAGAGAGAGAGAGAGAGAGAGAGAGAGAGAGAGAGACCAGAATCGGTGACAAAGTCACTGCAGACTCCACCCACTAAAGAAGCTATGAAAAAAACACGTAATAATTAGGATTGAGTACACATTTTGGGCAACTGAATGAATGCTGGACAAGAGGTCTAGGAGCCACTGCTACTACTGCAGAACTGGCATTTTAGAGTGTTTGGGATCACCCTCCCCTCATATCAAAGTGGAGCAGAGTCGTGGAAGTCACTCACCCATTTCACCAACAACTTCATATTCCCTTCCTAATCTCTGCATGTGACTACAGAGCTCTGCTTGGCTGCTGCCTTGAAATCAAACCCTGTGAAATGATGACACTTGCAAGGAATAAAATATACATTATTTTCATGTCACCAAGTAACCTTTCCCTTATATGCACATAAGCTCCAAATGGCTAAATTTCTCAATATTTCACTCAGCTTTGTGTGTGACTAGGGGAAAAAAACCTCAAACAACAAAACATTTGTGAAAAGGCAAGAGTAGAGGGAAGAATCAATGTTCTTAACACCCTGACTAGAAGACTTTGGATGAAAAAGGATTTTTTTGTGTCTGACAGAGAGTGTGGATGACCTAGAGAAAAAAAAAATTATGGACATTCTGATCTAAGGCTACTGTTACTATTCCCAAGAGAGAAAAATTCAAGAATATATGTATTTCTTCTGAATCTGATTAAAGCTGGTTTCTCCATTGTCATAACTATTCATGGACTTCAGTCTGCAAAAGCACAATCCATCAATTTAAAACATATCTTGCAAAAGAAGCTACAGTAAAAATTAAACCATAGCATTTCTAAGCTTAATAAAATGTTTATGAAATGTGATAAATTATGAGTCCTGCAGAAGATTTACGCACAAGAATATTAATCAAGGTACTAATATAGAAGAACTTCTCCCCAAACTATCTTTGATACTAGTAATATTGAAAAAGACCTGGAAACAGGGTGGTCCACTGGGAAGAAGTGGTTGATTTTCATGAGCTGAGAAAACTTTATGCAATTAAGAGCTGAATTATCACCTTACATAGAAAATCAATTGCTTTCCACATCTTTATTTTCTAGTCTTATCCCACCTCTAAGACAGTGGAAAAGGACAGGTCTTGGGAGACTATCTCTCCTCTTATTCTCTGGCAACTTTGCTTCCTATAGAAAGCTGAAACAGTACAGTGTTAATTTACCATTTAATCATCTTCTTGTCATCTACCAAGCAGTAGAGTGTTTGTAAAGAGGTGAGTTTAACACGCTGGAACAAATCCAGTAGATGCATTGAGGTGTTATATGCACATAGAATCACAACTATATCTGTGTGAGATAAATACAGTTTGGCATTTATCAGAAGAAAAGTGTTTCTCAGGGAATCTGGGTGTAGGAAAGTAGTTTGATTTAGATTACCAAAGTTTGGCTTCTGGCTGTGCTTTTTCATTCTCAGTGTAATAAAGGTGTCAGCTTTTAAAATATTTTGAAGCTAAAATTACATGCAATGCAAGCCATGAGCTTAAGCACTGTTGAATTTTTCCATGCCTTCATATCAAACAGCCATCATATCAATGATTAGTAGTGCATGCAAAACATCTTTTTTTTAAGAAGGATACCTTCCAAGAGATTAAAGCATGTAATGCAAGAATATAATCAGCTCCTTAAAGACCTTTTTTGTTGGGTATATAAGATAATATATGATCAAAATATTCAGGATATTCAAATAGAAACCTTTGTTTAACTGGATGTGCTGTGTGAAAAAAAGGTTTAAGAAGGAGGCAACTTACAGAAAAGGATAGTTAGACCTCTATTTAACATAAATACATATTGTGTTTTCTATTCTGAGTCTTACATAAGGTGAGAGTGCAAAGAGAGTGCGAAACTTCAGCTATGACAGTTATTGCTATAATATTGAAGGACACTTCATGTTACAGTGAGCCAATTTCTCATTAGCATTGTGTGCATAAACCAAGTTCTTATGTTCCATTGTTGTAAGAGCTTTAGATATCAGCTGTGACAGAGTTATGTAGAGCAGTGAGGATCTGGTATACATTTGCCATACGTTTACCTCAGAGCACAGATGCTCACGCATGGATTGCTGCATAGATATTTTTTTTTAAGGAGAAAGAATATCTCTCTAAATTTGAATTCATAACCATTTTTGGCTATATCCTCTGGAGCTTGGAATAGCTTTTGGCAGCAGAAGCAGTATTGTTTCATTTTGTAAAGCCATATTCAATACACCATGTGTATTTTGTGTGGCATAAACCTCCTTGCCTTTACAAACCTCTTATGTCACCTTTGAGGGAGAGCAGTAAAAGTCGATAAGCGTGAGCAATGCATTTTAGATGTTCCAATCGTATGTACTATTATGATGGGGAGCAAAAAAAACCCAAAACCCAAACAAAAATCCCAACCAAAATAAAACGCCAAGAAAAAAATACCACAATAAACTTTGCAGATGGCTTCCACCTTGCTCTGTGAGTTTAACTCACAAGAATGGTTCTCTTTGTTTGCTTTTAACTATCGCTTGGGAATTGGTCAGATACCTGTGGACTAACCCATCACCAAACTTCTATGGTCAAGTGCTCCTTGGTAGCAGTGGCAAAGACTACATTGCTGTAAAGCCTCAGCTCCCAGAGCTGGCCAGGATAGGCTGTTCTTCTCTGTCTCCCTCTTTGACACAGCAACACAAAAAACCTTTTACTTTTAGCATAGGTCATGTCTGTAATAAACAGTTGTGCTTAAAAAAGCTGTTCTGCCACTGCTATGGCATCAAAGGCTCTTTAATATAGGCAGCAGTGCCCTAATACTGTCTTTTCTGATTACTGCTGTAGTACTGGTTTTGGATGGAAGTCGTATCTCAGTGTGCCTCTTAGATCTCTGTGTTTTCACTTGAAGGTTAATTCAAAGTGAGCATTATGCTTGTGAAAGTACGAGAGAAACAGCTCTAGGAAGCAAATTCCTTTCTAAAAAAATTATTTATTTAACCAACAGAAAAGTGTGTTGTGGACAGTGATGTCATGTAATCCAGGGTGTTTTCTCCAAGTGTTGTAGCTCCACTTCCTGTTTGTCAAAGGTCTTATGTACTATTCATTCCTTCCAAAACTGGTTCCCTCAAAAGTTTGATGTTAATTAAAAATCGGGTGTCATTTTAGCAAGTGGTCATTGGCCCATTTAACATGACCTACCACTGACAATTTATAGAGTGAAGACAGTAAATAATTGGCCATTAAGGTGTTTTTAAAGATTCATTTTAAAAACAAAATGAAAAATGTTTTAGAAGTTTTCTTCCAATCAGTACTGCAGAACTGGACGAAACTGGGAATCTCTGAGTACACACTGCATGAAACTAAAGCTCTCTCGACTGGTCCCTAGAAGCATGTAGATGATTTTGGTGAAGCAGTAGTGTGTGACTACAAACTGCTTATAAATACAAATACTGTCATGACCATTTTAGGTAGCTCAGTTCCGAGCATAATTTGATGTGCAACAGTCTCTTGGTTTGCAGTCTAGACAACACTGCCGTGAAAATTTATTGCTGTACACTCTCACAAAAATGTGCCAAAGTAAAATTTGCATAAAGGTTATACTGTATTGGCCTGGCAATCATCCCATCCTGTTCTGAACTTGTTTTAAATACTTTTCACATTGTTTGAAATACATCATACTTCAGTCCAAACGTAAAGGAAGTCTGTCGGAAAGCATTCTTTAGCTTCCCAGGACATAATATTTATGATATATAGTTTTGCGAAGGTAATGGAGAAAATTCCTGGTCATGTAACCACAATAATAGGAGTGCTTTATGACCACCACTTTCTACTAATTACCATAGAAAATACACATAATTAAAAAAAAAAGTAAATCCAACTGTTTCAGTCCATTTATATTTTGGAACCACATTTTCATTATTAAGTGGTAAATTTAGAAAGCAAATTTTCAGTGCAGAAAAGAGAAACAAATATTCATGACAGCCAAGAAGGTTTCATTTTTTTTTCAAATAAATCCTACTATTTGTTTTGTTTCACTTGCATCTCTTGCCAGATTCTTCCCAATGCCTTCAAAACTATGACCGTTTAATAGCAATGTGCAAAAGCAGCAAATTCCTTGTGGTGAAGCAACTGTGGATTTCAGTAATAATTGCTCACTGTACTAATACTACAGACTGAAGCTCTGAGTTGTGGGTAGGAGTTAATCTTTCAAAAAACTGTTGTGGCTTAAGATTTCTCATCAATTTTTGATGGTGCTTATATTCACATTAAGGATTCGGATAAACAGATCCATGCTCTTCTCTAAAACCTTTAGAAAGTATGAGAATCTTAATAAAAATCTATATAAAGTTTGAAAATTATAAGAGATGCAGAAATGGAACAAAAACAAATCCAAATTTCACATCTGATAAAAGGGATTTCTGCTGTTTGAAAGATCATTTTTAAAAAGAGATTATCACATTTCCAATATTTACATTTGTCATTGTCCTTTGCAAAACTAAGAAAATAATGTCCTAGATGCCAAGATAATATTATCTATCTCTATATATGAAAATGAAGCTACTCTGAATTGTGCAGGTCTGAACTGTACAGGAAATATACATACAGTTAGAGAGCTGTATGATTTGAAGGTAATTATACTATGATAATACCTCTATAGTAACTAGCTTCTGTTGTCTCCAAAGTTACAAATTATTATAACACCCAAGTTCAGCAAGGTGCTTAGGCACACTCTAAGAAAACAGTAGTTCCACTGACATCCATTAATTGTTTTTCAATGTCTAAGCAGCTGGGAGTTGGTCTTTCATGACCATAATGAAGGACAGAAACTTTGGTCTTCTAACAACCATCCAAACAACATTCATGACTGTCCACACTTTCAGAATTTCTAATGATTATTATGATTTTAGAGGACAGTTTGCTTCCCTGGTTGTTGGATTCCTCCACTAGATCATTTGCAAGATGACTATCTTTCAAAATGCTCAATGGAAAAACAAACTGTGAGAAGTGACTGCATTTATTTATCATATTTTGCAAAGGAATAATTAAAGATAATTGACTCAGAATATCACCAACTTTTAAAGCTGTCATCTTCCTCTGACTGACGTGCTTTTGCATATTGCATCTCAGAAAAAGGTAAATTTAACTGCCGTAATTAACAACAAAATGCATATGTCCATTTTCAATTAACATTTCCTGCACATTCTTATGGTTTTTATTCTTGCTTTTATCTTCTATGTTTTTTTTTTTTCCTATGTTGATCTGTCTGAGTTATTGTTGCTGTGCAACCCTAACAAGCCTACATCCTACTACTTAGTTCAGGATGGATCCCTATGAAACCAGCTTCTATAAAATAGAAATAACAAAACAAGTGTAAGAATCTTTAAAACTAAATTTAAAAAAATGTAAAAAAAGAATGAATCATTAAATAATCACAGTTCAAAAAAGACAGAATTGAGGTGAAGGGAGATTAAGACTTTGAAAAGACATACTGGTTATAGGGCTGGAAACTCCGGTATACAAACTGCAATAAAATAAGAAAAATACCTACAATGTTTGATATTATTATTCCCAACAAAATCATATTACTTTTAAGGGCTTATTTGAAAAGGATCATACAATGAGAATAGAAGAGATGGCACAGAAAGAGTTGCAAAGAAACAATTTCAGTAAAACGGGTACCTCCTATGGTTTTTTTGTGAAGTGTTCCTACTACCTCTACCATGTGCCTTAGTATGAGCCAGCAAGCAAAGCTCTGTAAGTTTTCTGTAAAATTAATTTATGGTGATACAAACAGATGCTTCTGGAAAAGTCTAACTTTCTAACTTGCCCCAAAAATCATAGTCTTAGCATTGTGAAACAAAATATAATTCTGATTGTAATGGAAGGAAGTCAGCCTTCACATCTCATGGACATGCATGATATTAAAGAAGCAAATATGGATGGAAAAGTCTGAATTCAAGTAAGTAATTTTTTTTTGCTTTCTCACATTAGCATAATTATAATTGTTGAAATAAAGAAATAAAATTTATTGCAACAGTACAGGAAATGTAAAACCGTGTTTTAAAAACTCACAGCTTTCCTGAGGGGAAAAGGCACTGTTCCAAAGACCTGTGTCATTCCAGGTAACATTCTACCCAGGTTTCTTTCGACATTTGCTGCCAGTCTCCTGTTAATCTTACTCTTAAATTAATTTTCAGCTTACTGACACTGGCAGCTGCTGTTATGCTGACATTAGCTGTGTCCTTAAGCATCCTTTGCGAGTCACACAATATTTGATCTAGAAATCTGAATTAAAGTAGTAGCAATAATAATGAGCATTGGTAATAGCCCTGACTGTTATATTCTTTGGCCTTGCAGGAATGGCTTTGAGATTACATTATCTATTTGAAACTGGAAAGCTTCTAAGCAGACCGCCATGAGGAACTACACTGTCCTACAGGAGAGATGGACAGTCACAGTTGTTTCTGTAGCTGTTTTCTTCCCATTTATGTTGAATGATCTCTAGGAATAAAATCTAAAATCTCTTGGAGGGGATGGTGGAAGAACAATGAAATATACAGAATAAGCCAAAATTTGTTTTGTAAGTAGAGTTTGTTAATCTTTTCCTTTTTTCTTAAACTTCATGGATTTTTATTCAAACTATTTAGAGCCACATTTTACAATGTTGATTTTCTACTCCTTTACTGATTCATCATTTAAAAGAGCCATCTGAGCCTTATTTTAAAAACTGCATTTACAAAATGCTGATTATCATTGGCTGCAACAGCACAGCCGTAATTGTGCTTGGAAAGTGAGTGGGGAGAACTTACTGGGAAACTATATGCCTCAACCCACCTTTTTATGCTGGTGCTGAATAAAGTAGTTCTTTTTTGTGTTAAAAAAGAACTGAAACAACTTTTTTAGAGTTCTGCTGCATTTGTGAACCTTCTCAATATGTCCCAACAGGGATTTTCCTGTCTTTGCCTAAGCTTGATGAGATGAGCAGCTTGGAGAAAACATATAGTGGAGCACACACAAAAATTTGACAGATTCTGTATGAGATAATGGCCATTTTCTTACATTTACAAATCAGTGCATAATAATTAGTCTCTTTTTGTTGGTATTCTCTTAATAGTTTGTGCTCTTCTAGTTTTGTATAATACTGTTCACTAAAAGCTCTGTTGCTTTTTACAAATGAACATACATGTGAGCTACAAGCACTACAGTTTGCTCTTTAGCTCCAAATATTATTTCATGTACAATCCTGTGAAGTGACTATTTTAAAATCTAAATTTATTTAACCCAGGAAAGAATGCAGAAGGGTCTATCTGGTTTATTCACATTTAGTTAATCCATTTATGTTTCTGCTTCTTGGAACCATTAATAACCACAAATTTCATGTTGTGGATGAACTGAATTGATTATCAAATCAGGAAAAACAGGAAAGCTTGATTATTTTGTATCTTTCAAATAGACCTAATATCATTAACGTCTCACAATTAAATTCATGTCCTTCCTATTTCCGAGCCTTACAAAGTCTTTCTGAGAAAGCGAAGGAAAAGGGGGTGCTGTCCTTTGAACATTTGAACCCTGTTGACTTGAGGGACCAAAGAATGCTGCAACAGCTGGACGTGTTTGCAAAAAGCATCTTCAGTGTCAGTACATCCATCATGACTAAAGCAATTTACTGCAATGGAGTTAGAGCTGGTCAAAGATGCTAAACTTTAAGACCTTAAGCTCTCAAACCTGCATCTGTCTGCAAAGCAAGCATATCAGATCCACAGTGTCTCTCACCTCAGCTCTGGTTTGAAGACAGAGATCTAAAGATAAGACGGAAGGTCATGCTCTATTGCCACAATTAAAAACAGTTTAAAATATGTTAACGAGGAACAGATTTGAAAAAGAATTTAGTACCGGCAAGAGCAGAACTCTACTCAAAGGTCCTAAGTTTTAACTGTCATGAAAATGCCTAAAGATCATCAGCACCTTTCTATTATCACCCAAGGTGCTACCTCAAGGTTTGGGTGCCCAGATAGCTTTAGCAATTCATTTCCATGTGCCTTTTCCCATATTTTGACCCTTATGGGCACATGATTATGTGCAGCTATAATTGACACTGAGCATTAATCAGACAGTGGTGTGTTTTAGGCCTTAGCTGCACTGTTTGAACTGCTGACCTTGAGAGAAAAGGTTTTATATACCATTCCCAATCCCTTAAGTCTTCCTGTCACTGCAAAGCAAATACTTGGCTTTTATGGATGGATTCAGTTTCAAGTCTGCAGTTTTTCTAATGTTTTCTTAAAATTACAGAAGTGGCTTTCAGGGGAAGTTTGTAAACATAAGCACATTTTCCATGGCACACTATTACCAACATAGGCTTTTGTAAAATAGTGCATGGTTAGATATAAGTGAGAAAATCCCTTATGCAGGAATGTTGTTTGTAGAAGCATCTTGTGAACTTAGAGATAAATAATGCCACAAACAATAGCAGATAATATCTTTTCCCTTTTGCCATTCATGTTACAGTGGTTGGCAAAGATTTCTTTAGCCAAAGTAGAATGAGATCTCCTTGAGATTTACAGACTCCATCCCCTTTTACATTGCACACAATTTGCAGTTATTGCAGCCATGTAATGCTCAAACTTCCTTTAAGAAACTCCTTGTTTTGCTCCTTTTTATGCTCATCTCCTTTCTTAGTTTTTCTTACTATTGTCTGTGTGGAATTTTTATAGTCTGTCATTTAAAATATTTAATGGCACAAACACAAATAATACATACGTTCTCAAATATTATTCTCATGAGTGTACATTTAAAAGATGAGTATGTGACCTCAAAACAAGATCCAAGGGGATACATGGAAACTAGCATCAAATCAGAGCTATTAAAAATATATATCATGCTGCATCTTGCTAATGTTATGAAATGTACACATCAATATCAATAACTATACTTAAAAAGAAAAACTGATGCCAAAGTAAAGCAGCTGAGAAATGGTTATAATAGTCAATTAGTTCTCAACTACAATGTCAATTTGGTTAATTTTATTTTTTTAAACCTGAACCATCCTCATTAGGATTTCTGGTACTGGTAGTCATATTTTTGTTTCTTATTTGTAACTCTGAGACATTCTTATTGTAAGACGTTTGAATGGTTACTGCTTTAACTGTGATTGCATGAAACCTTTGGCAAAACTTGCTTATATCTCCTCACCATGTTAACCTAGTGTTACTATTACCAAAGGGCCTACGCAAGGAAGCAGCAGCCAGCAGCTCAGGATGCTGTGTGGGCATAGAGTACTACAGATATGTGAACTTGTGCTTCAGTGAAACAGCTACTGAGGCACTGCAGCTGACAGATGAAACCCACACAATTAAAAGAAACCAGATGTATAAAACAAAACCCAGACAAAAGAAGCTGGATGGTGTCAAATAAAAAAAGGCAGAGAGAAGTAAACAATTACAAATTGGTTATTAGCTAGAATAAGCAGCATAACTGGGAAAGCCAGACCTTAAGATAAATTCCATAGTGCCACAATCAGCACATCTCCTTCCAATGGGAGTTTTCTTGCCAAGGAATCTCTCCATTACAATTTTGTAATGATACCCTTCCTTACCCGGTAAAGATAGTGAAATTCTCTGGTTGCTTTAAAATTACAAAATATTGTTTCAGAGTCAGCAATAATTGTTTTTGCAAGAACATATGCTCACGGGGCTAAGCTAAAGACCAAAGAACTACTGCAAAATGTTTCCGCTCCTTTTTTTCTCTTTTAAAATCTTGTTGCACTTTTACCGTGTACTATCTTTTTCAATAGGCTTCCAAAGCCCTGGACACAATAAGTTTTCCTAAGAGGAATCAGATAAAGATAGCAGCAGAAAACTAAAAAAAGAAGACATGTACTCATTTATCTTAGAACAGCATATATGAAATATATAAAATAATATATATGAAGTGAATATAAGGTACCATCTAAATTCATAGCTCAGCCATTTTCAGATCTTAAAAAAGCTTCTAAAATTTAGTTGTTTTATAGACATAATTGTCTTAAAACTGTTTGAACCTGATAAATTAATGAAAGAATCACTTTTTCTCTCCAGTTAATTAGGCACAGTATCACCATCATCAGAAACTGGGGAAAATATTTGAAAAAATTCATCAGTCTACAAGCATCCTACCTTTCTTTTGCGCAGTTTCACTTGATTGTCTGAATATTCGTGTGTGGTCAAATGGTTCCTTACATGTAAACACTGAATGTCTTCTGCTGAACTGACATTTGAAAGGCATTTGTTTTCCAAGGCCACTTGAGGTTCTGTGAAACCACTTTTATCCAGACCATTTTCCACTGCTGGGATGCAAGAGCAAGGAGGAGATTGCATAAGGCAATTGCTGGGCTGCACTGCTGAACAGAGCTGTCCATCACTACTGGTGTATGATTCAGAAGAAATCCCACTCTCTACCACATTGCACTCAGACTTTCCAAGCCCATCTTTGAAAGCATCAGATTTCCGGCGCTGTTGTGCAATTACAGCAGTATGAAGCAGCTGCTTCCCAGACACAATGACTTCTTTCACATTTGGAGAATTGATACAATTTTCCTTCTCTACATCTACTACTTCATTTAAGACTTCATAATTACAAAGCTCCAGGCTTTGGCCAATCCTGCCACAAACATCTTCTTCTTTCCTCTCCTCTTTAGGAACTGTGTCGCAGCCAGGTTCCTCACTTATATCTCCACTGATTCCAGATGATTCAGCTGCCTTGTTACCCTCTGTTATTGGTACCATCTGTGTTAAGGAGCCTGCTCCATTTAAGCTGTGCCCTTCATCTTTGGGTTCACTTCCTACAGTGGTGATGTGGTAATTAACACTATCCAGGCTGAGTGCAGAATAGTCATCATTGTCATCAGACACATGGACTAGAGTTTCTGTGCTGGCCTCCAGAAAATGTTCCTCATCCTCATGGTTATCATTTTCATCCACCTCCTTTGAAACGTTTCCCAGCTGCTTTTCAGGGAAGCTAGTCACCTCTCCACTATAGCAGCACTCTGGAAATGAAGCACATTTTTCTTTCCGGTCCATGCTCAAAACCTCATCTTTTTCCATACTTGTCTGCAAGTTATCAGCTACAAGTCCGTGACGACATGCTGTATTATACTCCACAGGCTCCAAAGCCAATCCCATCCACTGGGTCACATGCTCTTCCCAGCTTTTCTTTCTGATTGCTAGAGACATGTCATAACAGTTCAGCAGCAGACTGCAATGTACCTTCCACAGAGGACCAGAGGAGAAGTCATGGCTGCTGTGCACTGCTCCGGAGGGAGAGAAGGTTTCATCATTTTAACATCTGCAAGAAATAAAAAAAGACTGTGTTCTTGAATCAACTCCAAATAAAAAAAAAGAAAGGGAAGGAACAGTTTAAACAAAAGTGTAAAACAAGATAAGACTGTGGGACCAGAAGGACAAGAATTTAAAAGACTGTTTTGTTTAAAGTTTTAATACTTTTCATACAAAACTTGACTGTACTCATAATTCAGTATAACATTTTTTTCTGATTACTTTCCAATATCAAGTAAACAAAAATGGTATAAACAGCCACATGGACGAGCAAGTAACTCCAGAGCCAAAATTTTACCACAAGCTCCTCTTAACTGTGTCTCCCATAAGATAATCATTTCAATGGGTATAAATGACACTATATCTTATAGTTGCTTTGTAACTTTATTTCTTCCTCATCCACAGATACCTGTGGAGTGCAGAATTCTGGCTGTTTCCCAAAGAGTTAGAGAACAATTGAGGGTTTTTCCAAATTTACCAAATGTAAAAACTACTTATCTTCTGAGTATCTCTGGCCCATTCAGTGGCTCTTATTTTTATTGTTACTATTCATTCTCTTCAGGCCAAGTTGTAATTACAAGTGTTACATGAAACTGCAGAGTAAATCAATTGTTGTGTAGTAATAAAAAAAAAAATCATAGAATAATAGATAAGGTTGGGTTTGAAGGGGCCTTTAAGGGTCATGTAGTCCTGTCTTCTAAAATACAACACTTGGAAAACTACTTTAAGTTTTAGGTGCATTTCCTCATTCAAATGCACTATAAAACTTGAACCCTGCCACATACCCCCCTTGGTGAATATATTCATGATCTTCTAGTGTAAGGCATGGAGAAAACTGTTCTTTAGAGCAGGGCTCTCCAGAATGGTAGATTGTGGGCCAGCATGGTTAGCTGTAGCTTTGCTGCTCACCTGGACTGCCTGGCTCTGCCACAGGCCACTGTCCCTGCTTGGGTTTCTGTGCGGGGAATTTTCACTGACTGCTGCATTAGGCATTCTGTATGATAGCATTTGAGATACGTTAATCTTGTGTCATTGCATGTATATATTAGCAAAAAGAAAATATCTCATATTAATTTATTAATTATAAAATTAACAAGTTCATTGTCAAAAAGAAAACAGAACTCCAGGCTCATAAAATGTTAGGAGTTCAAGGAGCAGACACTTATACTTTTCACTCCCTATACAAGAACTGTCAGCACTTAGCATGGATCTGGTTATTGATTTCAGCAATAAAGAAGATTAAGTAGTAAGTTTGTTCTGGGTCATTTCAGTCCACTAAGGCAAATTCTGATTGCCCACCAGGCCACAAAGCTGCCTTGACAAATCACATGCCTGAAAGTATAAAATATTTATCTTGAAAGAAATGCAGAATTATGCCTGGGCAACTGAACCTCCATAAATTATGTCTTGACAAACTGAATTTCAGGATAGACTTGTATGCAGTCCTAGATCTTTAAACTTCTTTTAGGAATTGCAAGCTTCATTTCACATTCACATTTTCCACCTCTGTGGAGACTCTGCTTAAAAAGAACATATATTCATAGAGTATATGTAATTCCATGCACAAGTCATTAGTGTGTGGGAGGCTGAGCAAAATGGAAAATAACACACAGAGCCAGGACAAAAAAATTATCTGCTTTCAGAGGCAAATTTTAGTAGTAAAAAGTTAATACAATTTTATAATTCTCTCTTTCCTGATCAAATATGAGATGAACTCTAAATACAAAAATCTAAAGTCAAACTATTGTATAAATTTGCAGCAGACTCTTATTCTGATTTCATCTTTATTTCTAAGTGCGTGTGGTCCAAAATTGCCAGAGTGAAAAATCAATAGCGATAATACTTCTAACTTCTGCTGCACCTTTTCCTGATGAATACTAAAGCTCTTCAATTAAAATAATTTTACAGCCACCACAGTGTTTTGTTTTGATCTTTGGAAAGAGGCATGTTTCCTAGAAAACGTTCAATGATTTCTACCGTCCTGCATGAGCAATGTTTGGTGTTGCACTTGTGTGCAACTCATTTGCAGCTTCCCTTTCTTCCTCTACTAGAACAGTACCCTCATCTACTTTGGAGAAACTCAAACATGGTTTCTAGAGCCACATAGGAACATTTCTGACCATAATCAAAAAAGATACTAGAAGTTAAGGGTAAAAAGCTAAAAAATGCCACTTCCTAATGACATACAAGCATCCATCTACCTAATATTAGGCTGCTCTTAATGCACAGAAGGCAGGCTCTCAGATAGTTAATGGGTGTGTGTTAACCTTGCTGCTGCTGCATGGAGTTACAGAAACAGGAGAACAGATCTGTTACTGTTTTTCATTTTTCAGATGTAGTGAGATACATTTCATGGGGGATGAAAACCAAATTTTACTTTAGGAACCTTTCTGTTTTACTTGCATTATCACTAGTTTTGGCTGCCTCATAGACTGCAGAAAAATTATTAAACAAACAGAGAAATATAAAATACTTCGCATGGAATGTAAGACAAATAAATATACTACATGGGCACTTTTATTGTTCTCTAACAAATGAGTGTATGTTAGCACTTAATATGAAAATCTTCAGTACATATGTCACCTCCCCAGGCAGCTTCACCAGCAGTTCCTCAAATCCCCTCATTCCCATGGTGCATGAAGGAGCTCAGAGTTTGGTGACAGCTTACTTTTCTTCTGCTCCCTCTCCACTCCTCAGAGACAGTGTTAAACAATTCAGCTTAGAAATTTTCCTGCTCTAATTGCTTGACACTTAAGGGCTGACAAGAAACTTTCTTTTCTACCTATTTGTTCAGGACAACCTATTTCCTTTCACTCACATGCAAGCACATAAGCTGTGCCTTGGAGGGTTCACTGCTTCAGACCTCTGAAAGAGATTCTCTGCCAGAGAACAAAGTGCACTGCCACTTTGCAGAAGAAAGCATTCCTGCCTTGATCACGGCTTTTCTGCTATTGCTACTCATATTTTTTCTTGATATGCAGCATCTTTTACCATCTAAGAAATGCCCTCTCAAGTCCATTTGTACTTTTGCCCAAGGGAAGAAGCATCCCCTTTTTTCACTTTCTATTTTTTCCATATCACAACTAGAAACATTTATATCTGATTTCTGCAGAATTTTAAGACTGTCAGATGAACCATTATCAGTCTGTGGAAATGTTTTGCAGAGTGAAAACACCTTTACTTCTGATCAAAACATTTATCAATATGGTACTGTCCACACAGCTGTTATAATTCAGACTTATATTTTGCTTTATTTTGAATAGCACTGTTTGGTATTGCTTAGTACTGTTAACTTTCTGAAGGATAAAAGTTTGAAACAAAAATACAATGGATAAAACTTCTGGGCAAAATGTCTTGATCCTGGATTTGAATTAAGGGATATTGGCAACATTGACCCAATAGGTAATTCTTGACCTATAGAAAGTGAAACTGAGTTGTGGGTCACCATACTGCAGCAGAAGCCCATTCAAGAGCCCTCTATGATGCTTCACCTTGTTTACAAAACTAGATGTTAATTTAGATGGGTTTTGTAATAATTTACTGCCTATCTCCTTTCACTGTAAAATATAATGTTAATGAAAAGTAGGGCAAATTGCTAGGTTAGTTTATTTTTGGAAATTTTGTGTCTAGTCTCACAGAACTGAGTGACTTTACAACTGATAAAGTACAAAATTATGATGAACTGGCTCTCTTATAGTTAGATTGCCTAACATTTTCCTTCAATTAGGGTTCCTGTGATTTTTGCTTTTTTCAGAAAAACTCATATTAAACTGCTTGCATCAGGCTTTCGAAATTCAGACAGAGAATTTTCTTTTATCTCATGAAATTCCATTTAGATTTGGCTGTGCTACACATTTTTCAAGATACATTTTACCTTCTCTTGCTTCCCTCCTCAAGGAAAAATGACACTTTACAAGAACCATCCTTACACAAACCCAGTACTAGGACTGACACCTGCAAAAGCTGCAGCAGGAAGAACTGAGTCTTGGAGCTAGAGGGAGAATGGAAAGGGAAGGAAGGACACTCACTCGAATATCTGAAACTGTGTCTGCACAGACCCGTCAGAGCAGCTTCCCTTCTGGGGCTTAGGACAGGACACACAAACATCCCAGTTACAAGAATGTGAGGGCAGAAGCACACAAACAGGGTTCTCTGGTCCTGTATCTTGCCCCTCAGACTTCCAGGACACAGAAGTGGATCCCTGTTTTTCCCAGAGTGGAAGAAAGAGGTAAGGAGAGAAAAATGGGGCCATGCAGCAATAGCAGCCACCACACAAGCCGAGGCAGTGAATCCCAAGCCATTAGGAGGGAAGGACTATGGCAAAAGCAGACCTTAGGAAGACACTGCTGTGCAGGACACTTGGTGGCATCCCTGTATGGCCAAAGCAAGCACTGCCACTGACCCAGGAGTGACATCCCTGCTGCCTCCATCAGTTCCTCCATTCTGACAATTCATTGCACCATATGCGACCTCCACCTTGCAAAAAATAGAATTCCTTCCTTTGGAAGGAAGAAAGTTGCAGAGAACACAGGACAGCTTACAAAGTTTGTGACAGGAAAGTTTCTGAGAGGGCAACATAGTACAGCCCCACCATCATGCCAGTGGAATTTAATTTTTGCTAATGTTTTACATGGGATGCAAATCTTTTCTTAAAAATAAAAAGGCAAAGCATTAGCTTATGAACGTAAACAAAGATGAAAGACTGTTTCATTACATTTTTTACATAGCAGAAGTATGTAAGCAATGGAGATCAAGCAGAAATATTTATTTTGTTATCATTATTTTATCTTCATTGGTCTGTGACCCCAGTCAGCAAACTTTGTTTAAGGAAGCCTAAGTGAACAGGGTCTGTTTCCTATAAACTCATCTCACATCTCCTGGTCTGGCTTTCATACAGCTCTTTCAGTAACTCCATACCAATCTTGACACAGGATGTTGTTTACAAATAATTTGAGATAAAGTATAAGCCTCTAGGTCTTCACTCAGCTATTTATTTTAAAAGATCTCTTGCTTTTAAAATGCAATCCTTCATTTTCTTATTTCCTGTACACAGACCATCTTTTAGATTTCACTGAAGTGGAGGTTCACCTTGTCTGCAGTTTCTATATAAGCAGCATTTTTAGTGCAGGGATTTAGACCATGCTAAACCTTGCTGTCATAGAGTAGAAATATAAGGATCTAGTGAATACCAGATGCAATTTTTTCTGATTTCTTTAATATGTAAAATCAAATGCTAAAACCAGTTTAAACTTATAATTATTTAAAAATATTTACAACTTTATTCCAAAAATCAGAAAAAGCATAGTACTCTTAAGACAAGTATGTCTTCAGAATGAAATAAAACAATTTAAATATTTTATATAACTTTTAATGATCAGGTTTGAATGTATATGCATGTTATGTACTTATAAATGTGAACACAGACTATTAAATATAGGTGTTGCTGATTTTTGTGCAGATAAACACAAACACATCCCAATAGTGTCCTTTCACAGGATACTTGTCCTTTGATGAGATCTTACTGTTGGTTTCCAGCCATGAATCAGTGGACAGAAATAGAGGCAAACAGTACTAAGTCCAACATACAAACATTCCTTCCATCATACCCCACCATACAGGATTTTAAAATTGCTGCCCAGCTACAGATCAAACAGCACACAACTGCCAACACCTCCCTGATAAGTTTGAGGAACTGACTCCTATTGAAGCATTTATTAGGAGAGATTCCAAGAAAAGAAAGTGATCGGGAACCAAATATTAGAATTGCATAACAGAACTCGAATGGAATATTACTGAACTTGTAAATTGGAAAGGTATCCAAGTAAGCCTCTTTGCACTAAGGAACACAAGGGGAGACACATGTAGGGAGGGAAAATCTGAGGAACTGCAAGAGGGACATTCTTCCAAGCCAATGGTAAATGCCTTTGGGGCAGAGATGAGCTTTACTTGAGAGAGTGCCACAGAGCCAGAAGGGATCTTGAGCAGGGACTGGAGTAGGTGTGGGAAGTACAGCCTTTCTCGGATAATTTTTCCACTCTTCCTCTCTCTGATCATTAGAAGGAAGAAAAAGCAGAGGGATTTCTGTCCCTCAAATCCCCATCTCACTATTAGGCCTCATGAGTGGTACCTCCACAGAATGAGAAGGTAGGAGAAACAGGAATTTCTCCGCACACTTGGGGTGCTGTGAGCAATGATTGTATGCAACAAAAGCTGGTTAAAAATAAAATCAAAAAAAGACCACTTGGTTGTGAACTACATACTTGCAAATCTGATTTCCATATGCAGTTAATTGGCTAAAAAAATCTAATTAATAATGAAAATATAAATTATCAAAACCCAGAAACTAGACATAAAACCAGGAGTGAGAATATGTGACTGATTTTTTTTTTTTAATATAAAGAGGAAGATTATTAACAGTTTTGTGAAGGCAGGTATTAAGAGCTGTGTGTCTTAGATTATTCAGAACAAGAAAAGAAGTAAAATGATGAAATGTGCTAATTTCACCAAATTGAAATGGAGAACTAGGAGATAAAACTGCATGTGAAACTCTCTGTACTAAATAAAATGGCATGCAGTGATTAAAAAAAATACTTCCAATTATAAATGCATAGAAAAATTCTCTATTATATCGTCTACCAATCCAGAAAACAAACCCAAAACTAAGCCACTGTGGTTGTTAATTTGCAACTGAATTTCAAGCTCAGTGACAATTAGAAGATATGTAGCACAATAGGCAAAAGAGAGGCTGAGCATAGAGTGGCATAATAAAAAATATTTTCTAAATTCTTATTATGCAGTGAACTGAAAACCACCTGTAATGATAGTCTTTCCATCTCAGAAAGAGAAATAGAGTAGGAAAACATACAGCAAAAAACAATAGAAAGGATTAAAAGTATGGTATAGCTTCTGTCTGAAGAGCCATGAAATACATGAACGTTTCCTGTTTACTGTCGCTGGAAATGCCTAACACACTTAAGGTTGTAAACATTCTTCCTTTGGAAGATGTGAAACACGTTACAAAAACTGATATTGTCCAGCAGCGTTATAAGGTCTCAATACATTAGACACCACAAAATGTAAAGTCAAGTTGGCAAGCTATTCATTCACAGACTTCAAAAGTCTTGCTTATTTTGTGAAAATATTATTGGCTCATAAGATATGAGCCCAAATTTTGTCAATATGCCTTAATGTATAGCTTGAAAACATAAACCATCATGGAGTTATTTTATTTTCTCTTCCTCAAAAAGCAGCTGCATTACCAGTTCTCATCATCATACAATGAAGAGCTTTTACTTGTAGCCAACATGTGATTACAGTGGGTTTTAGCTTGGTTGTATTTGTATTTGGTTCATTTCCAGTGCTGAGCCTCAGATTAGCCGAGGCTCTTCCTAAAGTATGAGAAAGGGGAAATGACTGGATCCAAACTGATCCACAGTTATCCAGGCTTACTAAAGATCTATATAATTTACACCCAATTTAATTATCAAATCAAAACCAATTAAACACAACATTTAAAATATCCAACTTTATGTTTCTGTCTATTTTGAATAGTCAATAAAACAGTGAAATATTATTTTCTCAAGTATTTAAAGCACAATGGTACCACTTTACTGTAATTTTGTTAATAGCAGTTTAATAATAATCAGCATTAAAATCTTTTTAGCAGTTATGAACATCCATCACCTTCACCACAGAATCATTCAAAATAACAAGCGCCATCAAATTTATAACTGTCCACAAAAAGTAAAAAGATTTTAAGTCAAAAAATAAATTCTAGCACAGACTTTTTAAGAAGAAAATTAGACCCATCTAGCAATTTGGATCTGTGAGTTTGCTGGTCTTTAGAATTTAGTAGTGTGAAGGTTATTATAGCTACTGTCTTGATTCCATAATATAAATTTCTTGTTTCTTCGTAATAAAAGTAATCTAAGGTGTAAAGGTTTAATGTCTTCTTTTTCCACAGGAGGTTTATGTGGAAAATTCATCGCTCTGCCAATCCTCTCCCAAATAATTTTGGCTCTCTATTCCCAGAAAATAGAAAAGATAACATAATTTATAGATTGATTACACCTCCTTTCACTCCCTGGTTGAACTGGAAGCATCTTGTAAAGACATTAAATGAGAAAAGGCCATCCCATGGGACATGGCAATCCAGAATACTGTGGCTATTATTTTTGATCCTGAATTAGGGAAATGTTTTTCCACAAATATTTCCCCCCTTCCCCTAAATAGAAAACATTTCATTTTCTAGCCAACTCTAGTGAAAAACTCATCTTTTAGCTACAGGCGGTCTTTTTGAAAACAATATAAATTAACCAGGTTGTAGTCCTGTTTCCTTTTAGATTTAAGGTTCTAATACGGTGTTTCTATTTAAAAAAAAAGTTGCTGGTGTTCATTATAGCCATGAGCTATGAAACCTCTGTAGTATGAGGCACTACGGACAATGACTTTTGGCAACCAGCCTCCTTACTGAATAGTAGGGGGCCTGTTTTCATTCCTGGTGTAGACATGACTAAAAAATATTTTTGACATAATTTTGCCTATACTTTGTACATAAAGAGCTGAAAATTCTTTTCTCCCATTGAGAAAGGCAAATATTTTATCACTGAGCGTCTACAGAGAATGACTACTGAGGTGACTGTGCTTTTTGGTGGGAATGAACCATTAGCAGAATCATTCCAAATCCTATTTTTTTGCACCTGTAAAAAAGTACTGACAGCAAACTGAGCAAGTATTTCTGGAATGTAGATGAAGATGTGAAAGGCAAAAATTATTTAAAATGGCAGCTGTACCACTATTTCTTTGAAACTGGAGACAAAAATAACATATAATGTACACTGAGTGCTTTGTAAATGCACTGGAGGGTCTAATTAAATCCACTTCCTCTACGGAAGGGAAAGTAAAAATTTAATTTATCCTCCAGGTTGGTGAAACTGGGAGGAAAAAAGTCTGCATTCAAACCTAACCCCGAAACTGATTATTTTTCATTATATTATTCTTATTTTGGAATTCAGGAAACCTGTCTGTCAAAGGACTTTTACAGAGTATATGTATCTCAGATCTATATCCCCTTTCTCTCTGCCTCTCATAGGCATAATGTGAACATATCTGCTATAGTCAATAGACATTCTCCACAGGATTTTCCAGAGTGCCTCAATTCCAAACTCATGAGCTGGTCTCCTGACTTTATAATGATATTCTTCTATTCAGCATCTGTAGCCTGCCTGGAAAGATATGCTCAGCCCTGGAAATTGCTGTTTCTGAGTACATAACTACAGGAAAAATAAAACAGATGACTTGTGAGCTCACATGGAGATTTTCCCTTGATTTTAAAATTAATTCAGATCTATTTACTTTATCAGCTACCAAATCTCTCACAACATGCAAAAGCTTTCAAAAAATCTTTATATCCAGTATGGTATACCCAATTAAGCTGAGAGTGACTCAATGTTTGGAAATTGTCAGTGACATCTGCACATAGGTATTTGATCGTACCAGAGTGTAAAATTGTTTCTGTATATGGGATCCCCAAAGCCCAGGTTTTGCTGTGGAGGACGCAACTCTTAGAAGCTGTCCTTTCAGAAAAAAACTTCTCATTTTAGTAGTTATTATTGAAAGCTATCAACTTTATCTGTTAAAACAGCATTAATTGAAGATAAACAATTCAAGCAAAATGAAAAGGGATATCTCAATTTAGCTGCATACAAAAAAAAAAAAGTGTAATGAATTTAACAGTACAACTCCTAGTGTGTTGAGCCTCTCAGGACTGCTAAGAATTTGATTGTTAAGTGCTCCAGACTGAAAAAGTGAATCCAAGGTAAGTTCTCCTTGCCCTTTACATGTCTGTGTCATTTATGAGAAAATTCATGAGAAGGTCAAAAAAGTGTCATGTTTTGTGATAGTCTTAGCAAAGATGCTAGTAATACAATATTAAGGTTATGAATGCTCCTTAATAAGGTGCAGTTATACAGCTTTAATAATGTAACCCCAATTGTTTTGGCCTGGCCTCTGTCACTGGTTCCTCTTGCCTCTTCCTTCTTCCCTTAGCTCCTTTAGCAGAACAACACGTGCAACAATCCTCCATTCTACTCCAGATTTCCCTCACTTCTTAGTCTAATGATGTTTATTTCAGACTCACACTGACTCCCTCTTATCCCAAATTTTTTTATTATAAGGTGAACTTTCCACAAGTACCATGACATTCAACTTGGAACATTTATTTGTTCTACATTAAAGAGTATTTGTAGTGGTTTAATCCTATTGTGAAACTCTCACCAATAAGACCTATCTACCTGGAAAATCTACAACTGATAAAGAGTGAGCAAGAGGGTGGGAGAACCAGTAGAAATTCAGAGGTAAGAAAATTGATTATAAAGTTTCCTAAAGTTCAAGGGCATTTTATCTAAAGCTAATAGATTTTGACATAGGGTACAATGGAATAACCAACAGGAAGTATCACAAATCACTGTAAGAAAAAGAAGAGCCTAGGTGAAAGTGAAGGCTAGAAGTAAAGAGTACATAGTATGAGCGAAATTGGTTTTAATGACACACACGGCCTAAGCAAACTTTGCATTTGGGATGTGACTTATGTAAAGCACACCAGAGGTAAAACTCTGGTAAAACATTACTAATCTCAACATAAGTGATTTCTCATGAAATGGAAACAAGCAACTATGGTAATAGTGAATTTGAAATTATCTACCAATAGACTGTTCTTAAATAGGTAGTACCTGAAAGCATCAACAAATATCAATGGTGAAATATAAAACATATTGAAGCTCAATATCAGTAGTTATTACAATAAAGTAATGTTCACATATGATATATATAGGATTTACATGTAAAAATTCTAGATAATTTTGGTTTGAGGTATAATTTATGCATAGATACACATATGCATACGTATACATGTATATATACATATGCATACACACATATATTAAAAATACACCTGTGTATCCAGCCAGTCTTAAAGTCCTTACTAAGAATTCACAGTGATCATCATCTATGAATGACATATTTAAAGCCCTAGTGGACAAGGACCTGAGCAACTGGCTGTAGCTGACCCCACTTTGAATGCCATGTTGGATCAGAGACCTCCAAAGGCTCTCTCCTAATAGGAAGGAAATCAAGATCTAACACTTCTGGATATGCTATTTCAATTGCTCTGGCCATTATGTCACTCTGTTTTTTGTCCTTTTGCTTTTTCTTTTGCAAAAAAAACCAGAACACCAACAAGGCCCCCATATTTTATTTTTTTTCTCCAGACAGACAAATAAAATGGAACCAGATGAATAAAAGAAAAAAGGAGAATACTCTAAAATATAGCTTCATTTCGAGAAAAGCAAAAAACATTTGTAAATTCTCCTCTTCCTTCTACTACTGCTGTCCTCAGGGAAGCTTTATAACAAAGAAGATACATTCCAGAAACAAAATTCATGTTAAGAACAACAGAAAACTATTATATAAAATGTGACTTAATACTTCTGACAATCAAGAAAAATAAAAGTTAAGTAACTTTTGAGACTTATGAAAAAGCCAAAAGGGGAATCCATAGATTGTTCTATCACCTAAAGAACAATTTTAAAATTGATTTTAAGCCCAGCACTTTAAAATAATTACTATAAGCCTTGCCTATTTAAAAACTGCACATCCAAGCTGTTGTCTTTACTTTTAATTTTCTTTCAGGAGGGATTGCTTTGTTTTACAGAGGTCTTTGTAAATTAGGCCTAAATATACAAACTTTTTTCCCAGTGCTCTGAGTATGGAATTTGATGTGAAGGTCAACAGGTACAAGTTCAAAAGAAAATTAGTTTTCAGGCACATAAATTTATGTGAGGGAAAGCTATGTGAATAATTCCTATTTCGTGGATGTAACCATTTGCATTAATTTTTCTCAAGGCTGAAGACATAAGTTCATTACTTCCTTCAAGGGAGTCATTTGATCCAGCTACTTGGGCTATTTTCTTGTTTCGAATAAAGAACTTTAACATTTCTGAAGGAACACAGCAAGGTCAAAAAACTCTAGATGCTCATTTTCCACGTTCATTATTGCTATATATATATAAAATAATTTTCAGAGGTTTTTTAGACTGTAACCTTTCTATGAAACCTTTTTCTTGAACAACTGCATCTTAAAAAAGAAAAAAAAGGTAAATATAACAGAGAAATCAGACTAAGTAGAATCAGAAGTTGAACAGTGGTTTGTCTCCAGGACTTTAACTTAAACCTTCTAAATCAAAAACGCAGGCATTTATCAGTGTGATATTTTCTTACAGTCTACGAGAAACTTCAGGGTTTAATGAGAAAATACTTTCTGGGTTCTCTTCTGTTGTCCACCCTGTAGTTCAACTGCCTCAGGTTTCAAGTATTTTCATCTGCAAGTGAGGTCACATGAGGTCATTATATGCTTTAAACCCCAGAAGTGGTGCTGCACAAGATAACTGCTTAATAGGGAAAATTTTCTTCTGTTTAACTGGAGTACTCACTAATACTAAATACGTGCACACATACTTGCAGCAGCAAGCATGGGAACACAGTGCAGTAAAAGCCACTAAAGCTAAATCCTTTGAGACATCAGTGTTCCAACACAAATTTCATGAGGATGACAAAAAGACTCCGTCAAATTCCTCTCAACTTCTCAGTCATACCACTTGCATATCACAGCTCTCCCAGACCAGAACATCTCATTGGAGAAGACTTGTCCATAAGCAAATTAAGTGATTGTGATATTAAAATTCATCGCAGAATATAGTCAGGAACAATTGGTGGTTCCCTGTCCAGTTCAGATGCATTCCCTTCACAACTCAGAGCCAATTCTGACCACCCTGAACAATTTTCTTCCCCCAAATGGCAGTAAAGTGTACAATTCTCAGTCTATTGCAGAGGAGATATTTGACCCCATTCTGGAATATCCTTCATGTCCTTTCACACCACAAATTCATTTTCTTTCACAACAATAATTTTGAAAAATAGTAAAAGCAAATTTAAAAGATTCTTGAAATACATGAACAGATGACTTCTCTTTAGTTACCAATCTGTCCAATAACTACAGGCGTCTTAGTAATGACAAGAAAGAGAGAAAGAAAGAGAGAAAGAGAGAAAGAGAGAAAAGAAGGAAAGAAGGAAAGAAGGAAGGAAGGAAAGAAAGCAAGAAAGCAAGAAAGCAAGAAAGCAAGCAAGGAAGCAAGCAAGAAAGCAAGAAAGAAAGAAAGAAAGAAAGAAAGAAAGAAAGAAAGAAAGAAAGAAAGAAAGAAAGAAAGAAAGAAATTTTCAGATTACTTACAAGCAACAATTTTCAGGAAGACAAAGAATACTGTATAGATTGACATAAAAAATGCTTCTCATATCCAGAACAAGTTAATAATTAAATCACAACTTTACATAAAATATAAATGCATTCATGTATCAGTGAAAGATACTCTCCTGATTTTCTCCCTAAACTCCTTAACAGCAAATTCTTGTTATTTTTATTAGTTATGTGTTTACTAGGTTCAGAAGAAAAAAAGAGTAAATCCACACATCCTCCCAAAAATTATAGTCAGCTGACATTTACTGAATCTTACTTTACCTCTTCTAAATGCTAGCACAGCACACAGCAATCTCTGTATCTAAACTTACATTACTAAACATAAACTAATTTAGCTAAAGCCAACAAATAAACCTTGGAATTTCAGATTTAGAGTATACACCTTTAAGACTGTATTGTCACTTCTACCACAAATTTCATGTAGGACTGAGAAAAGGCTAGAGACCTAGCCCAGCAGAGGTATAACTGATATATCTACCTAAAACACTCCTCACCATCATTACTGATGGAGTGGAGGGAAGGGAAGGTGGGGAGAGAGAAAAAAAACGTAGCCCTAAATGCCCTCCCTGTTGTTAAATGAGGTGAAAAAAACCAAATCACTCACACCTAACTTTCCTATTTAATGTACATTTAAAAATACACAAGAAATACCATACAGCTCTGTTTATGCAAGAATGTAAATAAAGTTCAGCATTTCAAGCATATTTTTAAAAGATGAAGAAAAATGCACATGAATTTTTTTTATAGGTCTGGCATATTTTGATAAACAGAGTTGTCACAGTTTACAAGTAAATGTATATTTTTAAAGATTATAAATTTTTTTTACCTCTATTTCTAGTGCTGAGATCCTGAACGCAGAACACTCCAGTGCTGGATACAGCTTGTTCTTTTTCTGAGGTTTTTCTTACCTTCTTTTATTTTTTTTCCTTTCTTTTTCTTTAAAAAAAAAATGATAGTTGAAAGTACAGAAAGATTCCAAGACAGCCTTACCTAGGTGAAGAGAATCAGGAATTCAGACATGACCTCCCTAAAATCTTTGGTCATTAGAAGAAGAAAAAAGCCCAAACAACAAAACGAAGAAGCAAACAAACAAACAAAAGAGCCCAGTCCCAGCTAGCTCCTGCTAGCATAAAAGTTCAGATTTCGCTACTGAGATCATTGCTCTATTCTAAGCAGTTTTGCTCAATGTGTGATTCTAACAAAAACACCCTCTGCAGCTGGAGGGAGCCTTAGCTAAGCACGAGCCTGTCAAGCTTTTCCCAGTGACTTCTGTCTACTAAATTCAGACTGATGTTTTGTGAAAGGGGGCCTCAACAACCAGGCCCAGATTGCCTGAAAAGTATTTCCTGCCTTTGAGAGAGAGAGGGAGAGAGAGACAGCGAGCCTGCTTGCCTGCGCCAGGGAGAGAGCGCAGAAATGGAGGGAAAAGAAAATGTCAAGACCGAGTGTTTCAAGGCAGTCAGCTTTATACACTGCTGGGCTATTTCTGCCAAAGGAAAAAAATCTGAACTACAGCTACATAATGTAAAAATGTATTTAAACCTCTCCCTCCTGGATTTTTCCTTTAAAAAAAATATTTTATGCTTCTCTAATGCTCATGCAAAGGTAACAGTTATCCAGAACAACACGAGAACATTTCTGAAACACCTGGTCTTTGACATCAGGTAGTGAGAAACACGGTCTAAACTTAACACATCACAGTGACAAAAGGTCTAGTACTATTCTGTCGAACAAATGTACACAGTTAGACAGATTCCATTTAAAGACATATGCTAAAATTGCGTTCCTACTCAAGAGAATAAGCTGGATCTGAGAAAACAAATGCTACAGTTTAAACACAGTCATGTTGCAGGCAGTGGAATATGTTGCTTTACCTCTTTTGAGAATCCTCCAGAGTCACACAAATCCAGCTCTGCAAAAGCAAGAGGACAGACTCCATCTTGATCATATTAGTATTTTGCTGACATAAAACACTTGTAACTACTTCGTTCCAGTTTGACAGGGTGCCTGAATCATGTCTTCAGAGTAACCCACAGCATCTACAGCCTTTGCTCTATACAAATTTACTGAATATTGTCTGTTTATCTTTTCTGCTTTCTTCTGCCTTTTCTGAACGACTTCCTCTTAGCTGTTCCAGCCTGAGAACTTGGATTACCATTTGGTTTTGATTAAAACCAGACGGACAGCTCAGTGGAAGTTTGAGGGTAAGCTAATGGAAATTACTAGTATGGCTTTAATTAGTGTATTTATTAGTAATAAATATTAGCTATTCACATAACAAATTCTACTAATAAACACATGCAAACCCCCATCTTTGGCCACTGGTTTCATATTTAGGTGAAATAACTTAAATAGTATTTATTTTATTTAAGTCAGTGTGACTCATAATAGTAATCAACATGTACAATTTTTAATTTTTTTTACACTTTCTTTCAAGACAGAAAGTAGTGCTGTTGCTAAGTTTATTCGTCTTACAAGGTGGGTCAGTCACATCACTTACTCTCTGATGGCCCCTTCAGCTGGTGTAAACCCTCTTTATTAATTATTGGTCTGAGTAAATGATTTTACAGTTATTGATCAGGTTATTCATTGGAAACTTTGGCCTTTGTCTGGCTTTCAGAGGGAGCTACAGAGGTAAGGCATTGCAGATATTTTCATACACAAAATAATGTGTGGATATTTACTGACCAGAAAGTCTGCACTCAGCAGGCCTGCCACAATTGGGACAGGATATTTATTCTGAAAGGAGATAGACGATCATCTTAATTACTAACTGCTGATACATAAGTTTCCACCAGCCTCCAACAACTGCTTTTAACTGTTTATATAATGCCTTCATTAGCTCAATTGACTCTTTTCAAGGGCATTTCTTAAGTCAAAGAATAGCCAGCCCTGTAGGGCTGTCTCCAGCTCCCATTAATATGACCATATCTGGAGCTAATTTGTCGAGCTTTAGTTTCTGAGCATGTGGAACTTTGTGCTAAAATCTGCTAAATTTGCCTAATGTGGTTTTCCTTGTCACACATGTAATTTTATATATGCAGTTTTCAGCCTTAAAATTACAGTATTAGCTTTAAAAGTTAGTTGCAAAGTTATGCAGGCCCAAATGGAAGTGGGTTTGAAATTTTTCCCAGTAGCTTTCATGTACATGGATAGTGGAGGTAGACAGCCTTAAGTGGAATGACTTCCCTGCCTAACCTCTGCATCTTCAAAGACAGAGGTCTTTGAAGCCCATAAAAGGAAACAGCACATGTGCTGGTAAACTCAGAACAGCCAGAAGCACAGCCCCAGAGGTAAATAATTTTTCAGGATTATTTTTAACTACATTTGGCTACTCTCAGTTCTGAATCCATAACTTTTATTCCACTGTGAAGTGTGATTTATACTATTTCCCTGCAAGATTTCAGTTTGGAATTTAGTGAATAAGTTACAAGCTGTGAAGGGGCACATTTTATTTGCAATTATGCAATTGCACAAATTGCACAATTTTAAAATTTATGTTTATGGGAATAAAAATGAAACAAAAAGCCTTTAGTTTCCTTGCAGTTAAAATTTACTAAAACTGTTTGGCTTTATAATACCAAAAAGAAGTGATGAAAATTTGAAACACACTGTTCCAAAAAAGTAAACAAATATTTCAAGACAGAATTTTAATTGGTTTTTTTAAGAATTATTTTTCTTTAGCTAAACTTCACTTAATATTCCATCATAAACCTTTGGTTTTAATTAAATAAGGTGTTCACTCTTTTATTGCAGAAGCCACTCATAAGGAATGACAGATTGAAAAGTTTATAAGCGGGGACATATTTAAAAGGTATGAGATTATTAGAACATGATCTGCTATGTGAAACAGTTTCACAAAGAAAACTTATTTCAAATATTCTAGTGCTTGATGAATAGCTGAAAAAGAGAAAAGACCATCATAGACATTGCCTGTGCATTGTCTGTCTAAGAAAACTGCAGGCAGACTGTCTCCTAAATATCTTTTCCTGCTATCACCTCTGCAAAAAGGAGGGGAATAACCAGAGTTTGAATACTTATTAAAAAGTTGCTTTAATAAAACTTTACAATGGTAGAATAGAAAGAACATGTGAAATCAGAATATTTAAGTCTGAAATCTCAATAATTCTGTTTGATCTTGAACGATAAATAGAACGGAAAAAATTAGTACAGGAATGGAGTACTAATGAGAAACAAGGAAATTCACTAATAAGACCAATTAATAGCGCTTCCATTGTGGCCAGACTGACTATACTAAAATGATAGAATTTATCTCCTTGCTATTTCTAAGCTTAAGTCAACCACAAAGGTGGTCTCTTTTCTTAGCACATCTGTAACTCAGAAAACCATATGTCTCAAAGCTAGGCTATATAAATCAGGTATTCAAACAACTGCAACTTTGTTTAGATAATGTTAGTTGAAGAAGTACAATATTCTATTCTTATTATGATTATATTTTATTTCTAAATAAGTACAATGCAGAAAAAAATCACACACATATAATATTATTTATTCAGAAACATAAAATATTTTTGTCATACTAATGTAAGCTGAGTACACTCCCTGACATAATGTGGAAAAAGAAACTAATAATATGTTATTTCCATGATCTTATATAAAGTGAACTACCAAAAAAAATTAAAAACTAAGAAGAATTCAAGCAATTTCTGTGGTAGCAGTACACAGACATTAATATAAAGCAGATGTGGATATTTTCAGATACTCTTTATTTGTCTGAAGATCTGATGGTCTTTTCTAGACCTCGAAATACACGTGGTGGTTGGCTCTTCCATAATTCAGTTCTTGCTCAGTCAAATCCCTACATAAAGCAATGAGAATTTATCCAAATCTCACAGTTGGTTTATAGGAAATTATTAACGTAATATAGCTATGGTTTACTGAATGCAAAATTCAAGTAACTTCCGTGAAGTAGTACCATCAGGGTTTGTGGACAGACCTAATCTGTTTTCATGCTTAAAAAGCAATCTTGCTGAGAAAGTAATGTGCTAAATAAGAAAAAAAAAAAGAAGAACACTTGAGGTCTTACTCTTATTTGTCTTAAGAAATAGAAGCTGCCATATGCCTTACAGAAAAACATGAAAGCTTTCACTAAGACCTTCCTTTTTTCTTAAAGAGCATATTTAAACCTGATATATTTCCCCTAAAAACTGAAGAGTAGGAAAAAAACCCAACCGTATTTTGTTTAAATACACCTGGAACTGCTGAAAGTACTGCAAGACAGAGACGAACGGCTCTATTTTAAAAGCTATTTTCAAATTTGCAATGTTTGCTTTTCTTTCACAGTGGAATTAGCTGATTTCATGAGGTGTTCCATACTTTCACATTTCATAGGTATCAAGTATATTATTTTGTTCTTGCCAAGACATTTTCTGAAGATGTTTTGGATTTGATGAAATCATTGTAAAACACAAGAGGGAGCAAGTGGAGGGAAAGAGAAGCATCCATCAGGCAACACAGATTGGCGTAATAGAATGGCTGGGGACCAGGCATGGGAGAAAAACAGATTTCATGTACTAGCGCTGTTCAGGGACATGACCATGTTTCCTACATCCTTGATATATCCCAGTGCATTGAATTACAGTATAAATGTGCTGCATGAGGAAGTCTGAAAAAGGCTCTTTATGATTTCCCAGTTGAAATAAATTTACAAGCGACCATTTCAGCAAAATGAAATTAATTTGAATATATTGAAACTATGTCTATATGCACAATTCTTCACTGACTTTATTTACAGGATACAATTGGAACTGCTTGAAAAAATCCTCATCCAAATCACTAGGAGAAGGAATAATATCTGCGTCCATCACTATAAGAAATAATGTTGGGGTTTTTTTTTATTAAAACCATATCAAATAAAATAAACACCCCTTCTAAATACACAGTTCATTTGGAACTTGCTAATTACATTTCTGCAATTTGGAATATTGAATTCTAATTGTCAAGGACTTTACTCAATAACTTAGACAGAAATATTAAGATAATTTTTTAAAGAAGTCCTTAGTCTTGCATGTATTTACACACCTTCTTGTTCTCAGTGATGTGTTAATGAAGATTACCATTAAGCCATTAAAAGGTAAAAAGAAGGTTAAGGACCTTTGGGTTTTTATTCAAAGATTCTAACTTTTCCACAGAAGATAAACTCTCAAATCTGAAGTTGCTGCTGAGGCAGGCCCAAGCACCAAAGTAACATGCCAAATGAAGACTACATGGATTAAAAGAACACAGTGACTTCCCAAATGAGTAGATGATAACACTCAGGCAGATTACCCGTTTTTAGAACTGTTTGTTCTATTTCCTGTTTTGGCATTTTTGATCATTAACATTCAGGTTCGAATGATCAAAAGAAGGATTTCGTTTATAACATAGTAAGCTATTGAAGTGTGTCTGTCGGGGTTGGTTACATTTTCCCTAATTGTTAGCCATTGCTCCAAACAAATATCACTTGTTTCCAAGTTTCAAATATCAGTAGAAATTTCTGTGTCAGTATTTAAAAAACTTTTTCTTCACTAATATTGATATGAAATCCTTTCAGGCTACTTGTTTTAGTAGAGCAAAACATTTTAGAAACACTAAAGATAGAAGCAATTAAACGTTCAAACTTTCCTCAAACTAGGTCTCAAGTGTACCTGTTAGTGGACATGCTGGTTGATGTACACATCTTTTCTTGTGTTGGCAAATTGATGACAAAACCTGTAAAATTACAATTATTGCAGGCCCCATGGAAATAAAACCTGTCACAATCTACAGCTTCATGTTTCTAGACAACTAACACTAAAGTTCAGCAAGACATTGTAAAGCTATTTGGTTGACAGTGTTACACAATGATATAAACTGAATTAAAGCACAGTTTCAAGAGCTCATCAAAGAATAAGTAGTTCTAGTCTCTCTGGAATATGCTATCCAGATTTTGGCATGTTTTCTATCTTTCAGTAACCGATCAGTATATCTGTCATAACTTGGCAAGAAACTCAGAAAGCTGTGTATTGCTTAACTATATTTTACATTTCATGTTATGAAGACTGTATCTTCTATTTTGGGGATACCTTTCAAGCAATTATTAGTTTTTAAATCAAGCCCCTGTGAAGACAGTTTTTCTTTTAAAAAACACAAATTTCAAGCAAAAGTATGAAGATACCTTAACTGCCCTCTGTTTTCAAGTACTGTACAAAAGTATTGTGGTTACAAGATGAATTTAAAATGATCTCATGAGTGTATGTTTTATTTCCACAGAATTGACAAGCACCGATAAAGCAGAATACATGCTTGCTTATGGTAAATATTAAGGATGGTGCCATTAAATATTGAGTATGAGTAGACAATATGCAGCCAGGTTCTTCATCTCTCAGTGAAGACAATTCTTTCCTTAAATCTCATATATATGAATGTTCTTGGAAGGATGTTGAAGTATGTCTACTTGAAAAGTCACATTTTATTGCTGTTAATGTTCTTGTGATAGGATCAAAATAGTTCCTCTAAACTCAGGGGAGATACTTCAATTTAAAATAGCTGAGGATGTGGTCCTGTTGTTCCAGACTTGAGTGAGCTGTTTGGATTCATCATTCCTATTGCTTTCAGACCTGTGGAATGCCAGTCTCTCAATGGCCATGTTATGCTCAGCATAACTCACAAGAGAATTTTCAGACCTAGAACTTTAGAATGACTAAGGCTGGAAATGTCCTTTAATATTATCAATTTCTACCATTAATCCAGCACAGCTGTGTTTCCTCACTAAACCATATCCCCAAGTGCCACATCCATGTACCTTTTGAACTGTTCCGGGAATGGTGATTCCACCCCTTCCCTGAATAGCCAGTTCCAGTAGTTGACAAACCTTTCAGATAAGAAATTTTCCCTAATATTCAATCTAAACCTCCCCTGGAGGAACTTGAGGCTGTTTCCTCTCTCCCTCTACTGATACTGTTTTTGTGGTATCTCTGTATTTATATTTACTACCAATTATCTTATATTTGTCCACCTATCTAAAGTATAAGAATATATAATAATATAAAGAATAAAGAATATATAAGAATATAAAAGCTGTTGATCCACTTATTAACCTTCTTTGTGTGGCTGGATACATAAGAGCATTCAATAACCCCCAGGAGTTTACCATTCTTTCTCATTGTAATAACATATGAATTTGTAGTTGGTGAAACACAGTGCTGGAGAAACACAGGGCTCTGTTTATTCTATTTGGATATGCACACTGTTTAACATTTCTACAGAATCTATAAAGTTTGTGCAAACTCTGCCTTTATTTTCTCTTTTGCAAAATACCCTAAAATTTACCCTTTCTGTAAATTTTACAGAAATTTCTGTATTTACCCTTTCTGTAAATTTACAGAAACTACCTTTTACCCCATCACTTTTCATTCCATTGCTAAGCTGTTTCATCTTCAGAGTCAATAAGAAAATACTTATAATGGTAATGTGTTTGTTCTTAAAACAAACCAAGAAAGGCTGTTTGTCTGTTTCCTGAGAAAATACATGGGAGACAAATATAATTATCACTGTTTTCTTGTAGAAACCACCAGTTACTCAAAATAAATTCAGACTTGCCAAACAACAGGGAATTATTGGCTTACTTCAGACAGATTCCTTCCTGTTATAATTTTATTTAGCATCATTAACCTTAGTTATGCTGACTTAAAGCAGTTCTCATGATCATTAGAAGAAAGTTTGTCTTTAGACATTCTAACAGTGCGGATAGTAACCATAAAGATAAATGAGAATTTGTGGAAAATAACTCCACAGCATAACACTTTGTTAATATTACAGACATAAAATTATTTAAAAAATAGTAATCTTAATATGTTAAGTACTTAATATGTAACTAATATTTTACTAGTATATTTTACCCATATACTAAAATATTATCAATACTTTAATAATATCACAGATGTTAAAGCAAAGACACAGATATCTTTGCACTCCAGGGTGCAAAGATATGCATTAAAACATAATTTAAATGTTTGTACAAAAAGTAGATATGAGATTGCATGTTGGTCTTTAATCTTACTATATTTTATTCAGAATTCTGATGAGTTAAGGAAGGTCCCAGTTTGTTGTTCATATTAGCTAAGGCAGCACAGTGTGAACGGCCTTTCCTCCATCTGTACATAGACATATCAAGGGCTATTAAACAAAGATGCAAACACTGGCTTGAATTTCTCATCTAAACTTTTGAGGAAACTGGGGGACTGAAGACAAGAACTAGCAGGCAAATCCTTCAGGTGAGGTGGTCTTGTTCTTAAAATCTTTCATGACTCGCCCCTACTAGGAATCTGCTCTTGGCCACTGTAAGACACAGAATATTGGGTCAGACCTTGCTGTACAGTACCATCATTCTTACGTCATGTTTTCTTATGACTGTCTTTGTACAGAATATCCAACTCAAATTCAAGAAAGCCCAACATTTCTGACAACCCTATGCCTATTTCTATTTCCCCCTTGGAGAGACAGAAGTAAAAGCTGAAATTTACAATATTTGCTAGCATTTTAGTGGAGTGTCTATTTTATCTGCTTCATAACTTATTAAAAATTGAGAATGCTTAACTTTTTTATAAACAAATTTTTCTTAATTGATCTTTCTGAAAATAGAATACAGTAAATCTTGGGTCTGCTGGAACTCAGAGGAGACATGAGCTTCCTTATTTCATTAGGCAAAGACGCACAATGTGTAATGAGCTGTGGATGGGGTTGCAGTGGCAGGAATGGGTTTGGTCACTCCAACATCTGGGCTAGTGCTGAGAATTTTGCCTGGTGCTCTCTCCAGGTGAGATGGCTTGACTCTGTGCAGATGCATAGTGAAGGTAACTCCTCATGCTTCTTTCTGCATGGGAAATAAAATTGTTCATCCCCCTCCAGGGAATTCATTACGCTTTCCAGGGGAAGACTTCTTCCAATCTCTTCTCCTGTATGATGGGAGAGACCTGATCCACAGAGCAGAGAGCTAGATAATGCTGGGAGAAAACAACTTGGCT
The DNA here is from genome assembly GCA_013399835.1 of Leptocoma aspasia. Lineage (NCBI taxonomy): Eukaryota > Metazoa > Chordata > Aves > Passeriformes > Nectariniidae > Leptocoma > Leptocoma aspasia. The sequence continues at coordinate 1,372,810 of VXAX01001352.1, read as the reverse complement.
TTTCTTCCTTTTCCCTCTCTTTTCCCTATTTCCAGCAAGTATTAAAATTGCAATGTAATTAGATGGTAATTAGATGGATGCAGTGATGAGAATAAGGAGGGCATCAATAGCGGCAGCAAGTTTTTCAAAGATGGTTTCTATCCAGGAATGGGATAGGACTGTATTGGGAGACTGCAGTAACTTAATTTTGTTAGGGCATAAGGGCATGTGCTCATTTCTTTTATAAATATGAACAAAGACATATCTGCAACACAAACACCAGTTGGGTTGGAAGATAACAACCATATGTTATGTACCAGTGCAACCACATTGTATACATCTCAGCTTATGCTGAGCTGTGTATTTCTTACTTTTTCTTTTTTAACTCAACAAAACCCTTCAACATTTAAATTAAAACCAGAGGATTTAGTGGTTTCTACATTAATCTGACCACAGAACATATAAGGAAAATAAAATGTAAGTATGTCATTTCATCCATGAGATGAAATGAAATATCTGATGTGCAACTGCTGATGACTAAGAGTTAAATTTAATATTTCTTCACACCATTTAGCTAGTTCAGTATTTCACTCTCCATGAACAGCAGTGATAATTAAGGGAGATTTCTTATGATATTGTCACTTACACTTAGTTTCTCAGTGTCCAAAAGGCTTTGGGCTCTCACAGAATCCTCTCAGTAGCTTTCACTCTCCTTCTATTTTCCAAGACAAGTATTTCTAAACTGGCAGCAACCAGCCAAAATTCAAAGACAAGAGAGATACACGCAACTCTGAATATATCTCACTAATCTGAGAAACTGATTTCAAAGAGAAAGGAGTTTGAAGAAAGAGCTGGGCCTAAACAACTTGGTTTTGAAAAACAAAGAAGGCTAAGTAATCCAAATTCATTGAGGCTATTAGGAAAAAAAAAAAAAAAAAGGAAGAAAGTACTCAAAGACCACAATTTTCATCCACACTTTTCTAGAATGGAAATTTAAGTTGTTTCACCCCAATAGTTTTATTTTTTAAAGCTTCCTTATTAGTTGTTTCTAACATCTAATATTGTGAAAAAACTAGAGAGAGACATGCTTTGATTCTGTTCCTATGAAATTTTATGTCCTGGCAAGACTTCTTCCATTTTTTCAAAAATGCCTGTAAGCCAAGACTATCAGTTATTCACAGAGCCCTTCATGCAACACTTGCTGTACCAGTGTCTACATGATCTTGTGGTCTATTTAGTCTGGTCTTGGGCCATAGTACTTATGTCTGCATTGGTGACTAGTGTCCAATGAAAGTAAACCTGGAGAGGGAAACAGCTGAGGAAGTGAGATTTACTTTATATGTGTTTCAGAGGCTGTGTTTCTTTAACTAGTAGGGTGCCGGGCTGGATGTATTAGGTGTGCTCCATGTGATGCAGTTTGCTTTCATCCACATGCTCCTAGAGCCTGCTATTAAAACATAATAAATAGGAATGGCTAGGAGATTTGCCTCAAAGAATGCTTTGGATTTTTACTAACCTGCTAATGTAGATATCTTAGGAATCTGGAAAAAGAGTAAACTGCAGTAAGGGAATTTTGCAATAACCCTTCTCAAGGGAAGTTATGGTTGGTTTTATTGGTTTTGTCGTGGGCAGGTGGGAGCTTAGCCTTTATTGATCTTGGTTAGACATTAGAGTGGTTTTGCTAATCTTTCTTTAAAGATTAGTATTAAAGATTTAATTGAATTAATTATAATTACCACTATGATATTTTTTCACTAAAACTGCATTGCTGATTCTGAGTAGAAAACAAGATCACATACAGCTTTCATCTTGAAGGGTTTCCACTTCCCTTTTTGTAGAATAAATATTCTATTCATCCCTTGCTGATGCTTTCTTCCTCTTTCCATTTTTGATATTTTCATTGGCAGCATTTGGTTCTTGCATGGCATTCTAAAATAGAGAACATTTCTCCAAATTTAGCTGAGTAAGACATTTTTTCCCTCTCTCACATTCCCTACTTTTCTTAGTCTGACTACCATGATTGTTCAGAGCTTCCCAGCTGCTAGGCCTTCTAGAAGTGGCAAAACTGACAATGATAAAGGCTGTTTTCACATCTTTTTTCAAACCACATGTTTAACTTGAGCAAAACCATGCTAAGCACAACAGTAGGCTTTGAGTGTGTATAATATTTGAGAAACAGTGATTTTTTTTCCTCAGAGAGAAGCAATCTCAAATTACAAGGGACAAAAGAAACAAAACATACCAGAGTAAATAATAGCATTATGTGTAGTTTTTTTTCTCATTATAAGAGTGAGAGTAAAGGAAACTTAAGATAAGTACTCCATTATTTATAGAAGCAACTCCAATTAGAGTTTCTGTATAAACAAATTTTAAAGTTGCAAGGAACCTCCTCACTGAACTAATTAGATAACTTTGGAATTTGGTCTTTGGAACAAAAGTTTATGCTGGTAAAACAATCCAAAATGAACATCAACATACAGTGCAATTCAGCATTTTTAAAAATCATTACCTGATTTACTAATTAGATTTTTATAAATGTCAAAGGATCAGGGAAACTGCATCCTCTTATAAAAGTGGGTAAAAAAATGAAAAAAGTATATTTTTCAAGTCACTTGAGAGAAGATAGTAATGAAAACATACCTGACAAAGCGTGACAAACTATACATAGCAAATATTTGCAGGGAAGATCAAAGAGTAGTAACATATAAGGGAAAAAGATACCAGCTATTCATCTTCAAAAAGAAGTGAGGTAAAAATGAAAGGAAGTAAAAAAAGGAGTATATGCTCTGTTAAGATCTGAGGACTCCAGCAGTTTTTCTGACCCAAAACTGGTCAGAATCAGACCTGAGGATTCAACAGATGACATATTCAAACTAAAAAACAGGAACTGTTTTATTCTGCCTCCCATGACAAACTGATATTTAAATGATATTTAAAGGTAACATAAAAGAGATACACATAACCAAGAGAAGAGTTTTGGATAACCTTATTTTGTCATCTGATTAGTCAAAGAAGAAAAAGACAAAATTATCAATGTTTAATATGAGTCCAACTTCCACGTCCTTCACGCAATACTAGATTTGTAAGATTAGTTTACATACTGCGGAAAGGAGAGATTAAAACCAGCTTTTGTGAGACAGAGGCAGGCATCTGGAATGCTTCCCAGACATCACAGAAGTTTTTCAAACAAAACTTTTAGGTGTTCAAAGTGATAAATATGTCAAGGACATGTATTGTACTCTTTTACATGGAGTTTTCATTTCAAGCTGTTTCCTCTATTCGTATGTTTAGTAACATAGACATACAAATATATATCAAGATAAGGTATATCAAACCCTTTCATATCCACTGATTTCCACAATACTTTTTTTTGTAGTTTCTCTTGTCTTTAATATATCAAATTTTGCTTTAGAAACAGACAGTATTTTTATAGTAGACATGAACTCTTGTCTGTCTAACCAAGCAAGATCAATGTTCTAATTGTCTTGGCTAGGCGCATAGGCATCCTATTTTCAGTGAATTTACCCTTTCTATTATGTGCCAGATTAGTTTTAAAGAAGATATTATGGTAAATTCTCAGTTACTTGGTTTCTTCTGTGAGTCAAGGAGATATGATATTTCTTTTCCTTCCTTTCAATTCAAGATAGTAAGTATTGATTTCATGCTGACTGTCATAATTACCTAGAAGACACCTAAAAGCAAAAGTTAAGAACTTAACAGAGCTAGCACAAACTTATAATGCTCATCTAAGGATTCAAAGCAGAGCACAAATGGAAACACTAAAATATGCTGCTCTGCATATCTGGGTAACCCACAAATCCCATTAGGTGTAATTTCTAAAGATCAAAGCGATTTTTAATTTTTTTTTCCCATCTTGCAGTTAGAAAGAACTAGCCTTCTCACAAACTTCTCCTTTTGGAGAGAAGGTGTTCCTGGTACATAGTGGCCCTTATGATTAAAAAGTTAGAGTAAACTGTGCATTGTATCCACCTGAAAAGGTGAAGATAAAGACCTGTTCACTTTAGTCAGTACTACCTTCTTGGGTATATTCATATTCACATGCTTCCTAGATGAACTTCAGGGAACAAGGGAATAAAATCCTAATACCAAAGGACTAAAAGGAAGATCTGCAAATCGTTATGGTCACGTCTGACACAGAGTTCTGTTACTGAAGCAGGCTTCCTAAGGGAGATCAACTGAAAAAGTACTTAAGATGCATGGGAAGACAAGTTCCTTCTGGAAAGGAACTGTAGTGATGCAAAACAAGTTCTTCTCCAACCAAAGTACAACTGTAGCACTTGAAATATTTCAGCACCCCATTAACAGCCTTATAGCTAAACACTGCCTATATATAATGGTTTACATTTATTTTTGTGACTGACTCAAATTTTATAATCAAAATCTCAGCTCCTTCTATAATAGTAATAAATGGGAAGGTTATATTTTTAGGTTAGGTCATTCAGAGAAAATTGCCAAATGTGTAACACTAATATTTTTGAGAAGTAAGCATCCCAAGTAACACAAATCTTAAGACTTGTGAATCTCAGGACTTTGAGCTACCTTCCTCAATAAGAGAGAAACCCTCATGAGTCAGAGCAGCTGTCACAAAGGACTGTGATGCCTAGTTAACTCTGCTCAGAAAGGTGTAATTCCACTGGCATTTCTGAGGACATGACAGATATTATTAAAACATAGAAAGAGGGATGTAGCTTTATACTGTAATTTATTTGTGTCGCAGATATAAATTAATATAGTAAGTGATTCACAGTGAATACAACTCGAGAAAATAAAAGTTTTACCAAAACATTTTTCTCTTTTAAACAGACCTATCCAGCTAGCAGCATGCATAACTGAATTTCTCCTTCCACACTTGCAGTTCAGAAATTTAACCTCATAAACAGATGGAAGCAATCATATATCACATGGGGTTTGAGAGAACTAGAAAAATGAGCTGGTCTGCAAGATGAAAAATCTTGAGAGCAACTGAGTTACAAGCTCAGTGTTCATGTCCATTTTCTCAGTTCATGAGATTTTGCTCACATTGCAATAAAATTTTCCCATTCCAGCATAGTTCAAATTGCAATCAGCCCATTTAAAGCCTATTCCTAATAGGAAACTTCAGGAAGATTTGGAGATTAATTCTGATGTACATAACTAAATGATTTCCCAATACCATCCTTTGGAAGATGATAATTTTTGGGGGCAGGGCTTCAATCCTGAAAGGTTTCTTTCCCACCTTCTTTCCCCCTCCCCCTCTTTTGTTTTTTTTTTTTCCCCAGGTACCAGTATTTATAATTCAGATTTAGTCTCTACTTTGTCATGGAATAAATTTGCTAATTAAATACTTTACAACTTGCTTCATTTATCCAGTTCAAAGAAACCCTTGAGGTCTCCTACCTATCTGAAAGGTTGTTAAAGGATCCTGTGTGGGTTCTCTCCTTGCTGTCCAACGTGCATACCGAGGCCATGCGAATCCAGAATAGACAGAGAGCTTCATTCTCCATCAGTGACTTGACTTTCGCTGCCTGACTAAAGGCCAGAAGTTGAGTCAGTGTAAAGACTAAACAGAACAAGGGAACACTATGGAAACAGTAAGGAAGCTTCTCAAATCTTCAGGATTAAATAATGATGAGAGAGTAGGGAGAAAAGATTTGCTTTTTGTAGGCTCTCCAAAGGTTTATGGAGTACATTGTAAAGCATAGGGTACAGGGTCAATCCTCTATCCGATGAATTTGAGATTATACATAATTTGACATTATACATACATACATTGATACCATCCAAGTGTTTTCTTAGAATCAGTCATAGACTCCTGCTGATCTCATCAAAACTCATTTTCTTTGCCAGGAAATTCATCAATCGATAAACTCAAATTCAGGAAGCAGAGAGAGGGAAATTTATTCTGTACGTTACGCTGTACTTTAAGGGTCTTGAGAGTCTGACAAGGAAATTTTTTGAGGAGAGTGAGAGTGCCAGAAGACAGCAGCAGAAATTACATAAGAAGGTGTCACAAGAATGAAAGTTGTAAATGATGCAAAAGTAAAACTAAATTTGTTCCTGAGGTGAACACAAGAGTTTTACAGAAAACATTGCAGGCTAATAAGGTCTCTTTTACAAAATATAAGCATTTCCTCTCTCTTGAACTTCCCTGTTAGGCAATGACACTTAACTCAAGAAACAGGATCCAAAGGCATAAATTTTAAGGTAACAACAACCTAATGAGTAAATACTTTGTTCCATGCTTGTTTCTTCAATGAAGCAACCTCTGAGGCAACTACAAATACATATTAAGATTGGTACCAATTAGTATTAACTAATTAGTAGTAGCTGTAATGTAGGTTCCTGGTATTGAATTTGATTTTTTTTTCAAAGTGTCTATAAAGATTCAATATGAAAGATATTCACATCAAATCTTTTTGCAAATAAATACAGAATGGCATGTTTTAATATTTTTTGCATTAAGTTCCTATTTTGAATGAGAAAATGTCTTGATCTATTGCCATCTTTAGAGCCAGCATAAAATTAGGATGACATTTTGTAATTTTGTCCAGTGTAATTGAACCCCTGAGTTGCAGTGTCACCAACGATAAGATTTTAATGTTGAAACAAAGTTTCTACTAGGCATGCACAGTTGCAGGGAAATAACCCAAAACACACAAACCAAAGAAACACACACAAAACCACCCCCCATCCCTTCTCAAACACATCTATTCCAAGAAGAGCATAATGTTAAATATCCACCCTTTAACTATGCCAGTGTGGTTTTGTGGTTTAATATACTATAGTATGTGAAAGGTGAAATAGAGCTATAGCAAATATTTGTCTGCATGCCCACAAAAAGTTAAATATACCTAAATATAACGGCCTCACTAAATCATTCCAAAGCCCATCACCAAAAAATACTGGAGGATGAGCTCACTCACAAGTGAACTTTTATATATACATGTGTGTCGGTATGTCTTCTCCCCCTCCCCCTTTGGACTATGGAAGTCCAAAAAGCTCATGTACACACAACATCTGGGCAATGCCCACACTCAATATGAAGTAGCACAGACATCTGTGACTAATATCCAGATCATTCCATTTGTTGGACTCAAGACAATAAAAACGGTGGATGAAGTTTAAAGAATTTTTTTTGAGGATTTGTGGGTGGCCAGCCAGTATGACTAAGATACAACTATTTTCTAATTGCTTCAAACAGACTTCAGTCTGACTGGTCAGAGTCCCATGTGGTCAGTATGGAAAAAGTGGAAACCAGTAAAAAACCTCTCATCCAGTTGGATTTTAAGCATGTCCCTGCACAGCTTATTCTTGATAACCCTTCCCCTCAAAGTCATACAGCCAAAACCGTGGAGTCAGAAACTACTTTGGTGCACTGTTGTCACAAGATTGTTAGCAAATTGAAGGGAATTCAGAGAAAAAAAGTCAAGAGTTGCAAAGGAGATGGGAAATGTCAAGACAAGGATTGAGATATGTATGTATTTTTGCCATCTGGGAAATATATGAGTAACACAGAGTTCTAAAAATATTATCTACAAAAACTAAGAAAGCATAAGATGAAGGGACAATTGCAAATGATTTAATTATAATGCAGCCTCAATAAAAGGGTATTTAGGGAAAAAACAATAAATCTCTATTTCCATCCAACTGTAGATTTAAAATAATCTTCTATTCCAATCTCTTGCAAAGAGTTTGTAAAACTGTGTTGCATGTGTGAATCTGTTCTTTCTGCTGACTGCAAAGAACCTAGAGATGTAGTAAAGTCCAACAGCAAAATGAGGGAAGGTGTTACCTGTAAGGGTGGTGAGGCAATGGAACAGGTTGTCCAGATGTGTTGTGGATGCTCCATCCCTTACAGAGTTCAAAGCCAGGCTGGATGGGGCATTGAGTAACTTGGTCTAGTGGAAGGTGTCCCTATCCATGGCAAGAACTTTGGGACCAGATTGTTCTTAAGGTGCTTTCCAACCAAACCATTCCATGATTAATAAGGCATCATTCAATTATTAAGGAGGATGAGGATCTCAAGAAAGACAGAATCCAGGAATAGAAAGAAAGACACCTAAAATATATAATAAAAACCTCAAAACAACAAAATAATAAAGAATTATGCTGAACCTGATCCTGCCCACCTGTATGTGTCTCACTCATTATGCAGTTGGCATTTGAAGTTATCTTGAGATCAATGATATGTTTAAACTGATTCTCCATGTGTACTGTGCTGCTCTGCCACTACATCCCACAGGAAAACCAGTGTGAATATATTTCATTTATTTGAAATTTACATGAGGACATGAATAATCAGGTATGTGCAACCCAGATTACTCTCAGTTCAGATATCACACACACTATTATCAATTTACAGTCCTATTCTGTGTTTGAAAGTGCAGGAAGACCACAGCATATGAAATTGTTAGGTTCTTATATTCGTGCATCCTCCAGCTGTCATCCAATAGCTCTTCAATCCCTGTAGTGTGGATTAATCTACGTACAAGAGTAGTGTCTCCTCTTTAGAAGTCATAATTGGATGCCACCTGCCTCTTTTCATGTTGATTTACAGCCAAGACTAGGCTATGAGGGGTACCTTCTCTAAAAGCAAATGTTAGACTTTGGATTATACTGACACTGGGGTTTGTAACTTTAACTGCAGATAAATTTCCACAGAGTCTAAGAACATTCAAATTCACTAGGCTCCTGAAATGGAACAAGACCAAAATAGACTTGAGAGAACTGCTAAAAGGACAGGGTCATAGCAAGGATATAATTTATTGTCAAATCAAAAGCATTAATTTCAACAAGAATCTAGCCATAAAAATACCCCCACAGTCCACCCACATTAAGAAGATTTTGCTGTGAGACACACTGCAGGTTGAGGTTTGGGCAGATATGACCAATTTAGGCAAAGGAAGAAAAGATGAAGACAGCTTCTGCTGTCTCTGAAAAAGAAATATTGACTCAGAGCCAAGAATTCCCTGCTATGCAAGAAGCTGTACCATAGAGCTCAAAGTGGACATGACTACCCACTTCCCCAGATGTGTCAGCTGGTAGCTATTTATCTTTTGATACAATAGATTTTATTATATGTAAGTGATCTTATGCTAAGTTAATACCTTTTATTTATTTTTCCACATTATACTCTAAAAAGTACCACAGTAAATTCCTCATGGTATAAGTGGTAAAAAGACCAGCTAGTTTGTAGGATTTATATAGAATCACATTCTCATTTTGTGCTCTAAGAAGGTCTCCGCCTGAACCTAAGCAATAGTCATAAAATGCTCTTAAAAATCTGTCCTTACCTGCTTTACTGTTTTTCCTTCTACAGCACCTCTTTGCTGCTCTTCTAGTTACTCAAACTGACCAGCTTCATAGTAATAATTTCCTACCACAAGGTACATCCTACCCAGCTTTTTGTCTTTATCAGCAAGCAGATCATTCCCTTGTGACTATCTTTTTGTTTCATTGACTCAAACTTGAACTAACAGTATTCTCTTTAGGTAAAGTGCAAACCAATTTTATGAACTGGGGTTGTGGATTAATTCTTATAATACATGAAAGGTGTGTCATAGAATCTCTCTAAATAATTTTCTCTGCATGTTTGAATTGCAACATTTTGGCAGCAAGATATCCACAAGCACAGAACTACAAGTCAATCAGTCTATGCCTGCCAAGATCGTGGATCAGATCCTCTGGGTAACTATTGTAAAGGCACGTGGAAAATAAAGATGTGATGGGTGATAGCAAACACGGCTTCTCCAAAAGCAAATTTTGCCTGAAAAATTTGGTGGCCTTATATGATGGATACAGAGGTAGTGGATGGTGGAAAAGTGACTGACATCTACCTGTACTTGTGCAAAGCATTTTACACTGTCCCACATGGCATCCTTGTCTCTAAACTGGGAAGTTACGGATTTGATGGACAGACCATGCTGTGGAAAAAGAACTATCCGGATGGTTGGACTCAGAGGGGCAGTCAGCAGCACAATGTCCAAGGGGAGAGCAGTGACAAGTGGGGTTGGTGTTGGAACTGGCACCGTTTAACGTCTTTGACATGGACAGCGGAATTGAGTGCACTCTCAGCAAGCCTGAGCACGACACCAAGCTATATCAACAGTATTATTTTGTGTTGCCACAACTTCTTGTTTTCCTGAATTGGGAAAAAGCCCCCCACGACCACGTGGATAACACACCAAGACACCAATGTTTTGGCAGTGACTGGACAGTGCTTACACAGCACTGAGGTTTTCTTCCCCCCTGACTCTGCCTCCCTCAACAAGCAGAGCTGAGGCTTCCAAGAAGCTGGGAGGAGACAGCTGACTCATACTGGCCAAAGGGATATTCCATATCATATGACATCATGCTCAAAAGTAAAAGCTCAGGGAAAGAAGGAGGAAGGGGGGGACATGGTTATGGTATGTGTCTTCCAAAGTAGCTGTTATATTTTCTAAAGCCCTCATTTACAGGAAATGGCTAAACCTCTGCTTGCTGATGGGAAGTAATGAATAAATTCCTTATTTTTCTTTAGTGTGTTGTCCTGGAACACTGCCTGCTGCCATCCTAAACAAGGAGGACTCACAGTACTATTTATGTTGCAGAAGTTTTAATGTCTTCTTTTTCCTCTCTTAAAAGCAGTCCAGGTTGCTAAAACTGGACTGGGTATTGCTAAGCAGTGTGATGGCACTATTATCTTGAAATGAAACCACATATCTACTCCACTGTCTGCACCAAATATTTTGGCATTTTGCCATCAGATTGAGTAATCTTTCATACCCTGAGAGATGTGTGCTTCTGAACTGCTTGGGAAGATTTCACGTTGCTCTGCAGGTCTGAGGTGAGCTCTGTGCAGACCTTCATCAGGGAACATTTTGTTATCCTGAATTTTTGCTGCTGGTCACCTCAGCAATGTGGCACAGCAGCTGTCTACCCATCTGTTTATCTCATGGGCTCAGAAAAAAAGGACTCTAAAGCCTGAAAAAAAGAAGTCCTCCCAAAGGAAATGGTTTATATAATCAGTCTTTTCTCCAGTGGTAGATAAATTGCCCAGAATACTGATGAAACTGATGTGAAATTCCCCAGCAGGGCTTTAGTTCAGAGGGCTGATGCCAGAGTGTAGTGTGCTGTCAAGTACATCCTCTCAAGCAGTGTATTTACAATCCCTAAATTCAAATTATTTCTTTACCCCATTGAAGATGGTTTGAGGGTTTTCTTGGAAAAAATGACTAATGGGATGGTGAGAGAGGAACCTTGGAATTTTCAGAGTGACTGCAGAGGCTGTAGGCTGCAGTTGTGTCCTTTTATGCTGTATCCCAAAGAGCAGCAATACCAGAGACCTAGTCCTGCAACAGCAAAAAGAAACACCAGATTTCTCAGAAGATGCTGAACACTTCATTTGGAGGACATGTCATGAGGATACAATCGAAAAACATTGCTAAAACACTGTGCAGACAATGTCCAATAAACAGCCTTTAGCTCACTGTTAATTAAATCACCCCCACTGTCCTGTTGTATCTGTCCAGCCCTGCCCTATTTGATGGTTTTTAGCACAGCAGAGGCATATGGTAGGAATACCTTTCAGCACACCAGGAGTAGATGATAGAGCTCCTCAAAACCAAGGGCAGGGTTAATTGGCCCTCAACCAGTAGTTCTTGTAAGCTTTGGGAAACACATATAAAATCACTCCGGTATAATTTGTTTCACGTTTTTTAGGGGAATTTAGAAGGAGAGAAATTAAAAGTACAAGATGCAAAATATCTTTAAAAAATATTTCCCTGGATTTTCAAGTTATTTCCAAGTTCCAACCAAATAGAAAAGCACTAATAGGGTAGGAAATGCATTTCTTATTTCAGTATACATCAAATGCTAACCATTAAGTGTCTCAGTTCAGCCACAGCTTCCCTCCCAGGGTGGGTGCAGGTACGTTCAGAAATGCAGCATATCAGACGTTCCACAGAATGATGAAGCCCACGCATAAAAAAAAACCCAGAAAAATTATGCACAGAACATTGTTTAAAGTGCTCTGCTGTCTCTTGCATTATTTCCTGAAGCTTATTATACCAATCACCTGGAACATAAATCTGTCTTCAGCATCTGTTCTTCTCTTCTACAGCAGCTCCCCATTGCCCCTGACTGTTGCTTTTGTATACAATTCTTTATCAAACCTAATTGGAAACAGCATTGAAGCCAACACTTACCATCTCCCTATACTGCTTAACCCCTCTGCATCCAGAACATTGCTGAACATGGCACATGAAGATGCAATCCTTTGAGAAGCAAAGGATTCTCTCCAGTGCTGAACCAGATAAACCCTCCTCATCACTGGGACTGATGAGGGTGATCTAGATGTCCCATGAAAACAAGCTTAGCATTTCAGGATTTCAAGGCTGCCAGTTATGAACAGAGACAGAAGAATCCTCCTGTATGAGTCTTATGGAGCTGACAAGAAAAAGCAAAGTTTGGTCTTTTATAATCCCACACATGCATCACAGTCACCTACCAGTACAGGCTTGGGGCTTATGGTTAGGAGTTATACCTCAAAAGTAAAATATATTCAGTCCAGGCACAGACAATCTCCTCTCATTTTAGTTCTAGTTTTAGCATTAGTTATGGCTGTGTTGCAGAGAAAACAAAGTGTGGTTTTGCTGTTTTAGTTTAGAACAGACAAAAAGAAATGAAGAGGACATATTTTATAAAAAATAATTTTAGGTTAATACTTGGAAAATGAGTGATTCATGGGATGCACTGCAGGTCACAGGGGAAGCATAAAGCCTTTCATTTCCAGTCATCACTGATTTGCTTTCATTTGTGCTCCATGATTATATACCAAAATCTTTAAAAACTGAATTTTGATCAACTGAAGCATAAAAATGACATTAAAGCAGATGTTTCACGGGAGAACTAGGATAAAGAAGAAGGAATGTTTCTGCACAAAACATATTTGCATCTTCATAAATGAAGTAACGCAAATCTTTTGATTCCTTAACTGGTTTAATGGTGTGACTGTATAACAGATTTATGTTTTACTTCATTTGGAGAGTACTTGACTACCACATATATAGAAATTCAATGTTTCTAATTTTATAACTTTAAACTGATGTTTTGGGGCAACATATTATATACTCTGTAATAAATAACTTATTTGCTGAAGAAAAGAGAGGAGTCAGTAAAAATCAAATTCACTGTCATATGAATACAAAGTGTCTTAAAAGTGACTCAGAGAAGCCAACTGGCTTTACAAAGTCAACATTAGATGTATTCCTAAACCACAAATGTGGATAAGTCTATGACAATATCCTCCAGCAATTTATAATTTCCCTCAACTCATGCATTACATCAGCTCCAAGATATTCCTATATGAGTTTAAAGTTTAACTAATGACCAGAAAACTTTATTCACTTTCTCCAAATCATATATTTTTCCTCAAATGTCAGATATTCTGAATTAGAAATATTTTTTTCCATTCAAAGCAAATACAGCAAAAGGAGTGCTACTCTGGGTGCAGCTTCCCATAGTGCCTTCAGCTCACGTTCCTTCATTTTTGATGGAAATGTGAACTTTTAGATTACATGTGTTGAGGTTAAACCTTCAGTAGTGTCCCTAGTCACCAGCCATGTAACCTATGAAAAATATAGATACTGACTGATACTACAGCTATAACTGCTGAAAATGTTTCATATTCTTCTGCCTAAATAAGACAAAGAACAGAAAAAATATCCAATTACTTATTTGACCACTCTAATTAAATTTTTCTTTAAGAAAATGATACAATTCCTTTCTCTCTTTCTCCCTCTCGTTCTGTGTTTGTGTGTATATATATATACATACATATATATGTATATAATACATGTGGTTACATATTTTTTCTCTACTTATTCATATGTAGAACAACATCACTCATTTAAATATGAATAAGTATTTAGTCAAATTATTCTTCCACATAACAGTTTTGACATGTTTACAAAGCTAGCTTGCTCTTCACTTGGTATATAATGGATACCTGATGCAACAGCTCCAGTGGCAATCGTGCTTCCTATTAGTTGAATACTCAAAAAGGTAACTTTTAAAATTTAAAAATTCATGAAGGAACTCATGAAAAAATTTAAATTCCTGAAAACAGCAATGTATTTATCTTAAACTCTCACTTAACTGACTGGCCCAGATTTCTACGCTGTTCTCAGAAGGCAGCTGTCCCCCTCTCCACAGGAGAGTTGAATTATATTCATAGGAGTGTAAGTCCCATGCTTGTTTCCTTGTCTTTTCATGATTATTATTATCTGAGGTCTTAGATTAAACATGCACAAAAACACTCTCAACACATTTTTAAGGGATTGTCTCCCTAATCCAATGCCTTTGTAAAAGCTTGTAATCCCCCTTGGCATTTTACATACTCTGTTCTTTTACCCAATCCAAATATCCTTCTTAAAAATCAAACTTTTAAAATTTATTTTTGTTATAAAATTAATTTCATTTATCAAAACTGTGTATGCTATTTAGCAAATACCATAGAGTAACTAATAGATTTGTAAAAGTTCCTTAAGATCATAGAGTTCAACCATCAACCCTGCCAAATCCACCACCAAATCATGTCTACATGGCTTTTAAATATATTCTGGGCTGCTGACTCCACCCTTCCTTGGGCAGCCTGTTTCAATGCTTGACAGCCCTTTCTGTGAAGAATTTTTTTCCCAGTAATCAATCTCAACCTCCTCTAGTACAACATGAGGTAATTTCCTCTTGTCCTATTGCTTGTTAGCTGGGAGAAGAGACTGACCCACACTTTGCTACAACCTCCATTCAAGTAATTATAGAGAGAGATAAAATCACTACTGAGCCTGCTTTTCTCCAGTGTAAATTACTTCCTCAGCCACTCCTCACAGGACTTCTGTTCCAGACCCTTCACCAGCTTCTCTGGATATATTTCAGCACCTCAATGTCCTTCTTGTAGTGAGGGGCCCAGAACTGAACACAGGATTTGAGTTGCAGCCTCAGCAGTGCCGAGTACAGGGGGACAATCACTGCCCTGGTCCTGCTGGCCACACTACTGCTGATACAGGCCAGGATGCCATCTTGGCCACCAGGGCACAGCTGGCTCATGTTCAGCCACTGCCACGAGTACCCCCAGGTCCTTTTCTGCTGAGCAGCTTTCCAGCCAGTCTTCTTCCAGCCTGTGGTGCTGCACAGGTTTGTTGTGACTCAAATGCTGCACCCAGCACTTGGCCTTGTTGAACCTCATAAAACTGGGATTGGCCCATGGATCCAGCATGTGCAGATCCCTCAGCAGAGCCTTCCTGCCCTCCAGCAGATCAACACTCTCACCCAGCTTGGTGTCATCTGCAAACTGACTGAGCGTGCACTTGACCATCTCATCCAGAATCCTGTCAAAGGATTCTGATGGACTGAGCCCAGGACTGGGCTCAGCACCATGCCTTCTGGAACCCCACTGGTGACCAGCTGCCAGCTGGACGTAGCACCCTTCACCACCCCCCCTCTGGCCATGGACATGGCCATGCAGGATAGTTTTCTACCCGGCAAACAATAGCTCTTAAACAAGCATCTACAAGAGCAGTTCTGCCCAACAGACTGTGGAAGTATCATTTATAGATTGTAACTTCAGTCCCCTTCTGGTAGGAAAGATTCCCTTTGGTATACTTACAGGGTTTTTTTTTTCAAATTTCAACTTTAAAATCTTTTTAAACATAAATTGTATAGAAATTTAGTTTCATTTCTAGCATTTGAAGAAACAGATGGTTATACAGACAGAAAAAAACCCGAACAAAGAACATGTCCCCAGCATCTGTAAAGTTGTCTCACTTTAAATAGCATTTTCCATGTGTTCTTCAGTGTGTGACTGCTCTGGTTAAAAACACTTTTTGGACAACAGTTTTTGCCTGTTACCTAGTTAAACTTGCTGTAACACTTTTGAAACTTGATAAATAATGCATAGCAAAGCAAGATTATGGTGGATGAATATTAATGGCAGGAATTAGAGCACAGAAACTAATCTATAGTCAGAGAACACAAGCACAGAGTACTAAGTGACATAAGTAGGCTAATTGGATGCTTCTTAGAGGAACTGCTTTTCTGCAAACATTAGATTCACCTGACAGAGATTTATTTGACAACTCTTGGATGAGAAAGGAAGAAAATGCTTCTCTTTTGTGTCAAAATAACAGACCAGTGTCTTGACATCAAGGAAAAAACCAACCAAACAAACAAACAAAAAAGAGATGCACCTAATATTTAACTGTCTATTATTTCCTTCCTCATTTATTTCAAGAATCAAAATAATTCTTCTTACTCTTCTCACAATTCTTCTCCCACCCTTGACAAAGACTCAGATTGTCAGAATAAGATAGCATTTAAGAAAATAACTATTCAGCAGTAGAGTGTCTTGATCAATGTTTGCACATGGTCTAGATGACCCAGTTTAAAATAATATAGTTGTCCTTCTACTCACAAAGTCTGGAGTCAACCTATGATTTGTGGATTCTTGTGGTTTTGTGACTTTATTTTTTAAAAATTGATAGCCATATGCCTTTCTCGGCCCAATGAACTGCAGAGGCATAGATCAGTGCTAGTCAGTAGCCCAGCTTACACCTACATGTCACAGTTTGTGTGTCTCTGGCCTGTGACTGGTAACCTGGATAGAGTGACCAAATCCCACACAGCAAGTGAGAGACAGAGGAGGAAAATAGGAGCAGCAAGAGCTGACAGTCTACTCAGAGCATTTCTAGGTTAGGGTGGGAAATGTCTTCACCATTTTGACAGCAACCTGTCCAAAGGCTCACCTGCTCAGCTTGATCAAAGTCCAGAACCAAGGGGAGCCAGTAGAATAACTTTGAGGGAAAACTTGGAAAATGACATGTCAATGTAAGGAACCGCCAGGAGTAAGCCCATACTGTGCTATAGCTCTATCAATCTGAATCCATTAACTGTGTGTTTGATAGAGCTCAACATGACTGGCAACTGTATGAAATCCAATGTGAAATCCAGAAAACTACAGCATCAAACACCCAAATCTTAATCTTATATATAGCTATATTCTCTATAACATTCAAGGCTGTTCTCTTGTGAATGGCTATTACAGAGAGAACAGAGAGTGTATATGCCATGTTTGCGTTACTGGTTTTTTTTTGAAGGCTTCCCTTTTAAAGCTCAAATTAAAATAGGAAAGTGAGGTTCAGGCACAAAGTCACCTCAAATTTATGAACAAAGAAGCTGTGCTGGCAAGTGTGTTAATTTATGGGAAAACTCTGGACAAAGAAATTCTAGATTCCTGTCTAGCCTACACCTAGGCTTCTATTAATCTATTAGATGCCAAATGGTCTCTGAAACTCTCCAGAAAATTTCTTTGGTTCCTTCTGATCAGGCAGGATACTCTTAGTATGTTACTGATATGAAGCCAAGGCACAAACAAGGCACAAGTATCAGAGAACTGGCTGAAAAAATATTACCCTACATTACACCACTTTTGAGAAAGATATACATAATTACACTTGTGTGCTTTTTGCTGTGACAATAACGTTTTCAATTAAGTGAATATAAGGTCAAATAAAGCTGGATAACTTTCAGTTGCATTAGTGGGATCTAAATAAAATTAACACTGTAGATGAATTATCCAGAGCACTTGTAAAACTGATTGCTAAACCAGTTAGACACCTTTTGACAGGACTTTACTACAGGGACGTCAAGTAAATAAAACCATGGCAAAACTACAAATACACTCGAAGAATTATTACATAGACAATAAATAGCTACCTTGTTGCTCCTTAAGCATCAATAGAGATTGTTATACACTCTCTAGTCATCTTTTCAAAAGTACACCTTTCTTAAGTTTTCATGAACAGTATTTCATTTCAAAGATGTTTTTGCATTTGCAAAGATTCAAGAATGAGCCTCACCTTTGTGTAAATTCACATCAGAATTGTCATATATATATAACAGAAGTTAATCCCAGGACTTTCAGTGGAGATTTATGTATATATACTTATATTTATACATATATATATGTGTGTGTATATATATACTATATATATATCCATATCTGAATTTACAGCTTCATAGTTTTCTATGCTCATGTTTATATTGTAAAAACAAAGCAGAAATATAAAGATATATCTTTATATATGCTTTAAATAGCACACTTTTTTTCTACATATGACACCTAATTTGTACATCCATACAATATACAACCATATGCAAAATTTAGGTTGCAAGTACCTCATTACCTTACAGATTTTTGTTAAGAAAACAAGACTGAAATCTTGTAAGCTTGCCCATTCATTTGCTTTTTGGTGATATAAATCCATACACTATAGAAAATGAAATATTTCCATATCAAGCCAAGAACAATTTTTTTTGGTTGTAATTAAAAGACTTCAGGTAGCACATACAGGCTCTTAATTCATAGTTCTGTATTTGTACTCCATCAATGGCTTTACCACAAAAGAAATTTACCTAAAAGCTAAACACTTCATTGTGGTGAGTTCTAAATAATCACTATGAAGTTAGCTTCTGTCAGAACAAAGATTAATAGAGGGGAGAGAGGTGCCTGCTGTATAGACAGTAGTTACTGAAGGAGGAAATTTGTTCAAGTGCCAATTGTTTTCTTTCTACTGCTGCCTCCTTTCTTGGTATGGCTCTGTGTGCAGTGTTTAATCACAGGAACATCTCACTTCTATTTTATTGTGAATTTCTAATTCAAAAGAGGATTCCCCAAAATATTCTTTAGCTATATGCTATGCTACTTTTCCATGCTTCCAATGGTGTTAAAATTGAGACATTCAGGATAGCTGCTGCTGGATGAGCAAAGAAAGGACAAAAATCAGAGAATAGTTTGGGTTGGAAAGAATGCCCAAAAGCCACCTAGTCCAACCCCCTGCAAAGAACACGGTCTTCTTCAAATACATTAAGTTTCCAGAACCAATTGTCAGATACAGGCTTTCACCGAGTACAAGTGAGTGTGCAGAGATTGTGGTCAGAAAAAAGATGTTAATTCTGATCACTTGTTGAGGAATGGCTGAAAGAGCAGGGCCATGGGTCTATGGAGCAGTTGTCTAGGCTATCCCATGTCTAGAGACCCTGTTTTAGGATTTTGGGCCTGAGAATTTGAGCCTGAGAATCTGAGCCTGCTTATCAATCACATTGATTGTGTGCTTGTCTCCCCTCACTGCCTTCTTTATCACTGGTTCTCCAAAGATGGAGCAGTTGTAGGAAGTGCAGGGAAAGCAGCTGGATTTCCTATTTCTTTTTTTTTGAGACCTGGACAATCATTTAAACATTACTTCTTGTGACATGTCTGATATCTGAATCCTAGTAAGAAGACTTACTAGAATTTCGACTAGGACTCTAGTAAGAAACCTACTTCAACAAAATGAAAATGTGTTATATTTCCTCATATAGCAATGTGGAGAGCAAACAGTATGTAAAACATGAAATATGTTACATAAATTGAGGTATTTCCCAGCACTCACACAAGATTTTAGAATCTGAGAGCAGAGGAAAATTTTTGATGCAGGTTAAAATGATTTTCAGCCACATATATTTACAAGTAGGTGTTCTATATATCACATCAACAACTTAAATCTCCAAAGTATAAATGCCAAAGACCCTTGCTCTGCCTAAAAGCAATTTGCGAGATAAAACCTGGGAATTTCAATTAAGGATGAATGTGCAATTACTTTAAGGAAGAATAAAACCAAGCTTTCCATTAGGAATATATGAGCAGCTGTTAAAAAAAATAAAATACTGTCAATACTGTCTCTTCATTCAATTAACTCCTAACCTTGCAGACCACAGATCATTTCATTTGTCACCACATCGATTAGGCAGCTCTACATTTTGAGAGCACTTCTATGCCATTAGGTTATTAGATCCAGCTAATTTCTTCCCGGAGAATTACATGAATACATTTGACACATTCATTAGCTAATGAAGTTAGAATATTTGTATCAAATCCTTTCTGTAAGTATTGAGAACTACCATTATCAAAACTCCAGAGATAAAATATGTATCCTTTTTCAAGATATAATATACAACAGCTAATATTTTGAAACTAAAATTTTCATTTCCTTGCTGCTATGAAGCTACAAGAAACAAGGAAATTTGGTTAAGGAACAAAAAAAACCCCAAATATTGGCTGTCAAAATCATTAATGATCTATTAAGTACAGAAGCTCTCCGTTTAGTATTTTAAAATATATTTGAACTATATATCCTCTCCAAACAGCAAAGCAATCTTCTCATCTACTGTTTGACTGACTGTGAATGCACTAACCTTAACAAGTTATTTTTATGGAGTCAGATTCAGACAAGTTAAAAAAAATCACCTTTTTTTAAAAAAAAAAAGTGAACCGATAATATAATATGTAAAGTAATTTTATGTACAGAAAATAAATAGAAATCCTTCCTTAAGTTTCTATGAGGTGTGTAAAAGAAAGCATTCTCCTACCTTAGTCAAAGATGCTTTGCTTGCTGCTGACTGACTGGAACAATTTTACTTGCCTCCTAGTAAACTCTTGAACACTAATCCTGTTATGTGTCTACAGCAGTTTCGTGGGGGTGGGACTTCTGTGTAATAATGAATTCACCAGGGAATCTTCCCTTTGAAAGAATGCTGCTGCAGACAAGGAAACCACTCTACACTTACTGTCACAAGCTTTTGCATGATCAGGTTAAGGCTCAGGGAGTAGCTACATTTACACACATGGAGTGATGCAGATTCAAATTTTTCCTATAGGCTATAACTTTGACAGGACAAAAACTGCAGTATGTTTTAAAAGGAAGTGCATATATAAATACATGCATGTGTGTGTGTGTATACATTTTATATATGCAAAAAGGAGAGTCACAAAATGTCACTATGAAGAAATTATTTAATTAGTCTATAGGGGTGTGGCAAAATAGCATGTCTGGGTTTATTAGCGATTCTAACCATTTATTCTGAGAAAGAGAAACTCCAAGTCAAGCATGTCAATCTTTACCTAAAAAAAAATAAGGGTATCATAATCCTAAATGATAAGCTGCTTAAAAAGCAGATATAAACCCATCCTACTGGCTATCACTAATTTCCCATGTGAAGTGGCAGCTCAGACATTATGAAGAAGCTCTGTAATATATTAACCCAATAACATAAAAAACAGCTTCCTGCGAGCTCTCCAACAAAGAACAGTGATGTTTATAGTGATTATTATTAAGATGTATGAGCAAAAAAACCTTGGAGAGTGTATGTGGTCACTTGAAATAGCAGGCAACAAATATAAGCACAAATTGATACTTTGGATGAAAGAGAGAGATTTCTGGCAAGGTTATGGCAGTGAATATGACAAAGGGTGAAGGGTCCCAGTATTCAGCCAACCACCTCAGTGCAGCTGTAAGAATAATGGTCATATGACCCCATTACTGAACTAAGTGAGCCTATCAGCCTTTATTAAATCATCCAGCACTTCCCTTATTTCCTCATTTACAGATAAAAAGCAAAACAAAGCTGACTCATGGACTTCCAGCTCTGCAGAGCTGCTTTCCAGCAGATCAGTCCCAGCCTATGCTGGTGTCTGGGATTACACTCCAGATGTAGAACCTTGCCTTTGCCTTTACTGAATTTCAAAAGGTTCCTCTCTGTCCATCTCTCCAACCTGTCGAAGTTTTTCTGAAGGGTAAGCATAGCACCCTGGGGTATTGGCCACTTCTCCCAGTTTTGATGCATCAGCAAACTTGGATGAAGGAGTAGAGTACCTTCTGAGCAAGTCACTGATTAATAAGTTAAACAATACTAGACCCAGTACCGAACCTTTGGGGACACTACTCGTGACAGGCTTCCAACTAGATCTCGTGTCACTGACAGTGACTCTCTAGGATCTGCTATTCAGCCAGTTATCAATCCACTTCACTGTCCACTCATCCAGCCCACACTTCCAGAGTTTGCCTATGAGGATGTTGTGAGAGACAGCGTTGAGGCAGATGATGCTCTCCACTCATCCATCCAGGTAGCTGTTTCATTGTAAAAGTCAATCAGGTTGGCCAATCCTTCCAGTGACTCCACTTGTCTATCACTTTTATAGCTTTCTTGTTAGCTAACTCACAAGAGGTACAGATAATCGTAGCTTTCTTCTGTATAAATTCAGCATTCATTCGGGGTGTGAAAGACAAATTCAACTCCCTTCCCTTCAAAAGCAACCTGCATTTCTCAACTCCATGCAACTGCCCTCACCAGTAAGTCATGAAATGGTCTGGGTGCTTACCACACCTTTTTCTGAAACTGTCCCAACAGGGATGTCATACTCAAGAATCTGAGTTACCTAAAAGACAAACCAAAAGAATAAACATCATCCTAGAATGTTCAAATGTGAGCATTACCTGAATAGCTGATAACAACCTTATCTAAAGTAGAATACTGAGGATTTCATTTCCAGAGAAATGAAAAGAATTTACGGTTGCTCAACTCAAAGGGCAGAAGGTGAAGGAAGAACAGCGAGAGAAAAGAATGATAATATTTAGCTATGTCAAAAGCAAGAGCAGAGATGTTTCCCATCTTTATAGAAGATAGCACAAAAAGGAAGAAGTTTAAATTGCAGGAAAAAAAGCTTTCCAGTGCCTAATCCTTGGATCTGCCAGTAAACGGGGAGACTCTTCAGCCTTCTTATTTGCTTGGAAGGCTCTAAGAACAGTTTTAAAAAAGTATCATAAATAATCTGGGAAGAGCTCATTTTACATTGGCTGAGAGAGGTGATCTGAACATGCCTACACAAGTTTTTCTGTACAAGTTCTGAATACTCAGGAGCCAGAAATAAGGCATGTTGCTATCAGAAATAGTTTTATCTGAGCACAAATATTCTTCTTTTAATTTGTAAAAATATTGAAAATAATTATTTTGATAGGAATTATTTATGCAATAGAAGTATGAATGCCATCCTGCTAATAAGACACTTAAAAGCAATATAACACTAATTTATCACTTCAATTAAATTTTAAATATATGCTTGGTGCATTAATTGGAAAGCTTTTACCTTCACACAAAAAAACCTAAAAGAATACACAATATTTATCTAAAATAAAGTTTTCCTTTTTCAGTTTGATGCAAAAATTAGGAGCATGTAAGATTGCATTTCATACTGACAGAAAAAGCCATGTGTCACATGTACTAGACTGCTCCAAATGCTGTGATTCAGCTCTTTATATGAAGTAATTGCACCCTGGTAGACTTTTGAACTTAATTATTCTGACCTAACACACTGATATTACCTAAGACATTCTTTTATCAACCTAATATGCAGTTGGAAGTCTGTTTCAACTTCTGACCTGTGCATTGCTTGTATTAAATTACTTGTTTTCAGCCATCATGCTCTGTTTCAGAGTACTTGTTCTTAAAGAAACCCAAAAAGCTCCACCAAACTCCATGAAAAATACTCATCCACCTGCAGCCACAAAAGAACCCCCCCCCCCAAAAAACAACCAACAAACCAACTCTAACAAACAAAACAACCCCAAGACACAAGTAAATTTAATAATTTTCTCATGGAATGAATCTAAACATGTGGTCATGTGGCAGAAGTAAGAATAGACTACAGTTTTGCTGTCTTGCTTCAAGACACTGGAAAGTATTCGTAACTCTTGATACTGCAGAAGCTTCTGCATTTCTCATGAATAACTAAACAGATTATAAATACTTTCACTTTGATATTCACAGACTGATATCAAAATATTGAAACATTCCCTGAGTTTCCTGTTTCCCATGAGTTCCATCTCAAATCTTTCTTCGTGACCTTTGAGAAGGGGAATTCTTTTGCTGTCCTGGTTTCTGTGAAAATTAATGTAGCCAAAACCAAAACTAAGACCAATATTTAGAGACCATTTTCTTTTCTCTTTTTTCTTCTCTCTTCTCTTCTTCTCTTCTCTTCTTTTCCTTATTTGGGATTATCTTCCTTCTTTTGTTCACGTCCTGATGCTCTGTTTTGCCTTGTTTAGAAATCTAAGTTTTATCATCATTGTATAAAGCCTTTCAGATATTTGCAAACTGTTATGATCTAGTTTACTCGCTTTAAGTTGTCATCCCTCCAGCTTTTTATTGTCATAAATTTTGGGTCAAGTGTATTTTTTTAATATATAGAATCTTAAACACATTTGTTTCAAAGTCATTCTAGGGGCTGAGGGAACTAACTGAATTAAGATGTAGAAGACTAACTGATTTTAAGATTTTATATTCTGTGTAATTAATGTATGAAAATTAATTTTAAATAGTGAAGAAATAATTTTCTAATATACTCTAACAGTATTCCAAGTAGCAGTAAGAAAAAAATATAAAAATTCTCACAACATGCAGACAATGCAAAGGCTGAAAAATGTGTGACAGATGATGGTATGTTTTGTTGGAGGTTCTTTTAGTTTTGTTTCAGGGGTTTTAATGGTTTGGCATTTTTTTGTCTTTTTTTTTTTAGCCTCTTTTTTTTTTTTTTGATACACAGAGTGGACTTTCTTTAAGAGGTGACATGTAAACAAACAATCAAAAAAACCCCAGACACCACAGAGCAAGCAAACTGGGTTCAGCAGTATAATGACTGTGCTCACTGGGCTACAGGGAGGGAACTGCCAGTGGACCAAGGGAATGGGTCATTCCCCTCCAGCTGGCACTGGTGAGGAGTGGCTGAAGGAACAGAGCTTGTTGAGGCTAGAAAAGAGGTGGTTAAGGACAAACTGGATGCACTCTGTGTGGAGAGATGTAGAAGAAATTGAACACTGCTCAGACAAGTAGAGCAAAAGGTCAAGGTGACAGTGCTGAGTAACAAGAGGAATTACATTGGATACAAAGAAAATAATCTAGATAATGAAAGTAGTTAAGCACCAAAGTAAGGATCCAGAACAGTTTGGATTTTCAGTACCTGAAGAATTGCAAGACAAGTGAAAAAATCTGATCTACCTTTAAAATTAGCCTTTCTTTGAAAAGGAGCTTTAGCTGATAGCACCAGAAGTCACTTCCACCCTAACTTTTCCTAAGATTCCAAGACTTCAGAACTGCTTCATAACCATACCACATAGGATGCTTAGTGTTTCATTGAAGTGGATATGTTCCACACAGTGCCGTCTCCCCCACCATCAGGTTGCTAATATAACTGTAGAAGACTTAAAAACCAAAGTGTCAGATTTACCACTTGATTTATTAGCAAACGTTACCTGTTTGTTAGCTACAAAGTGCAACCTAAATACAGTTCTGTACTACTGAACATTGCTCCTAGGTACATACCCTACATGAAGGAGACTGTATCCATAACTTCCACGATATTTTCAAAAGCTGAAACCCGGAGAAAGAAAAAAAAAGAAAGCGTAGATTTTTTTTTATATTCTAAGAAACCAGGCTGGGGGCTAGAACTAGCAGGTCTGGCACTTCCTCCATCTCCCCCTTCCCCTCTCTCTCCCCTCCTTTATTATTTATTGACCTCAGAATTTAATGCGTCACAAATGTGCACAGAAGAATTATTATCTATTTATCTTTCAAAAGCTACAGCTTCAGGTGCTCTATGGTGGACTCCATGATAATATATTGCAACTTCATAGCTTGCAAGACCAAGAAAATAGATGAAACAAGCAAGATGAAAAACATAAGTGGATGTTTAGAAAGGAAATATTTTTTATTTAGTGGCAAGGACTGTTATAAGTTTTATTCATCATGTATTTGGCCATCATATTCTAATTATAACTTACTCAGCGAGTTGTGTTGCAAATAAACATCTGGACTTTATCTATTCGGCCGTATTGTTACTTGCTCTGCTTTTTATTCCAAATTTTTTTTCACATTACTCTGTATAGCGCTTCACATTCCCAAGGGAGTTGTTCCTACCAGATAGTATTTACATGTCCACCTCCTGCCTAGATTTTCAGTAGTTTTTCCACAACTGTTTTCAAGTGTCAGAAACAAAGTGGAAACATATCATCAAACACAGATAGGTTCACGTGACAGGATTCTGAAGTAGAGGAGAAATATGAAGTTACTATACAGTTTTCAAATTTTAAAAACCCACTTTGAATGCATGCTTTATCCCAGGATACTGTGTTCTATCTGCTCTTGCTCCAGAAGATCTTGCAGTCTAATCAGGATATAACCTCTGTGATCCCACAGAGATCATCAAACATATGACACTTCCTTTGAGATTTAATACCTTGACACCTATCCTGAAAGACCCTATATTTTCAAATCTTTAAAAAAGTCAACACAGGTTAGAAGAATAGTAATTGATGATGTTAGTCTTAGAGTTCAGCTTTCTTGCCAGCAAGATTTAAGGCAAATAGATTTTAAGATAGCTGTTCTGAGTTCTTACAGCTACAGCAAAAATGAAACCCTGGAGTAGGAAGGGTGTTTCTTCAGAAGAAAAATGCAAAAAGCCTGTTCAGCAATAATTTTTGAGAGGATTCAGCTGATGATATTTGCTTGTTTTTTATTAGTTTTAAACCAAACACATCCTGCCAAATATCTATCATACATCACTTTCATTAGCAATTCAAGGATATAAATTGATAGTTAGATAAGATATGTCAAACATGCATATCAGAGTGCAATTTAATAGCACCTAGATCTTCGTGTCTTAGCAAAACCTGAAGCAAATTAAAATATTCCAACACAAAATATTTTTATACTGCATCTTTATGTTAGTATGTCCTTCATTCAATCATCTTCCTTCTCAAGTGTAAACCATGCAAGATATAAGAAATAGATGGTTGTTTTACTCAAAATTGTTAAATTCCAGTTGGGTAGCACTTTTTTCCAACTTCAAATACATATCTACCAGTAAGTTATGAGATGGCTGTAAGAAGATTAACCTAAATTAACTAATAACTAATCTAAAGTTATTAAACACCTTGGAAAATAAGAAAATTGGAGGAAAAAAATAATTGATACAGGCATTAACAAAAAGCATCAAGCCGACTGGGACAGGCTACAGATACGCTGAGGTATTGAAACGCCCTCATAATATGTTACAACATGGTTTAAGAACTAAACCAAGCTGACTTTAGCCTTATGCCCAGAGCTACTGTGGCTGCTTATTTGTATTTCCCTTGAACAGCTTAAATCCTCCAGTCCTGTGTGTAATGGGAAGCAAAAATGACACCCAGCACTCTGTAATCACTGCTTGTTGTGTCAGGACACAGAGACCATTTCTAAGACACCTAGTGACACTGACATATAATAATAAATTGAGCAAATATTAGACAGTACCTGACACTCCAGCTCCCAGAACAGATCCTGGCTGCTGTAAGTCTTTTAATCACTCAGTGGTAATTTTTACAACTTTCCTTTTTAAAGCATTTACTTACAGCTATTGCAAAAAAATCACCACTGCAAAAGGTATGATAGCTAAGCATCTCTCATATGCTAACATTGGCAATACTGATACTGTTCTCCTTTAGACATTGAGTTGGCAGATTTGTTGTTTCAATAGCAACCTAACCATATTTTGGTAGTCAACTGCCACCATTTACATTTAACCAAAATCAACATTTCTGTGAGTGATAAATAATAAGTAAGCAAGCAATTGATATTGTTCTGGCAAATTCTTTAGAAAAATATATCTTTCATAAATTCTGAACCAAATTCTCCTCAGCTTCTGCCTCACCTCTGCAAGCTTCTTGGTTTTGGCCAAAACTGTAGAGCAACTAGTAGAGAGCAAAGCAGTAATGTGATTCTTCCTTTCCAGTACCACAACTACTAAGCAAGAAACTCCTCTTTCATGTAAGTCAATTGATTATTTCATTGCATTAGTAGGGCTTTAAAGGGAAGACACAAGCTGCTAGTCATTCAGATGCAATCACAGTCCACCTCTCTTCCCTTATGAACTGCTTTACCTGCAATAACCACTAACTGAAAACAAGTTAAAATACGAATAGTTATAATTAAAATAAGAAATACAGGGTTTATTTACTGTCTCCATGAGAAACAAGAGAAGTATCTCTTACCAAGAACAGTTTCATAGTCTTTAGAGAGAGATCATAAAAGACAGAAGCATGAATTACTTATAAATTTATTTTTTCCATCTAACAATGCAATAGCTGTTTCTTGCTTCTCAATTGACATCCCCTCATACTGTTGTGCTCTGCAGAACAATAGAGGCAGTTGTAGAAGTGAAATGAGTCACAAACAACATGTGACTTGGGGCATGCAAGGCAGAGCTGACGATATCACTTTGTCTCAGCTGCCAAAGGGTGGAACAGAATCATGTTTGTTTACTGCTTGAATCCATAATTTAGCTGTTAATCTGAACACATTTTTTCTTTTTGAAAGTAAGACATTATGTAACATGCAGTGTAGCTCGTAGTTTACCAGCACTAACTTACGTTTTGGTTAGCCCTAATGTTGTCACAATACAAGACTCTAATCATGTGTTGAATCATGTCATACTACGGAGGTCACAAATATCTCTGCTGGATCAGCAGGTAAAGATTAATTCCTTCATGTAAAAGGAAATTGGCTCTTATGACAATACACCTTAATGATTCAAGATATATTAATTTTAAATTGAAGTTGCATTTCTCTTCTCCTAGAGCTTTGATCATTATGTACTTAGGTGGGCAAGACGGAAACACAGTTTTTATTGGGTTTTTTTTCCCCTAGTCTTTCAGTAGGGCAAGCTGGAAATAACATTTATAACTAAGCTGAAAGTATTTTCTTCTCATCTGTTGCTGTTAAATGGCTAATTATCATCTCCCAAATCTTCGCAGGCTTACTCCCTTTAAGTGTCAGAGCACATGCCTATTATGCACCATGCATTACACCGTGACAGCCTGAGACATTGCCATTCATGTTAGGTACTGGATTAGAAAATAAAAACAAAACCAAAAAACCCAACCACACTTCAAACAACCACCATGAGAATTTTTTGTCTAACCAGTAAACAATACATTGAGTGCTTTAGATCAAGAAAAATAAAGAAAGAAAGCAGTTTGAACAGAAATTAAATGTCTGAAGTGAAATTAGTGCTTTCATGCCTATATGAAACTTCCATTGCTCTCAGTGCCAAGAGTAGTTTCCTGAATTTAATAATCTGAGAGCAACAGTGCTCATGACTGTTTCTCCCAGTATTATCTGATTATAAAAATCCTAAATTCTAAAATCTTTCTGAGATTGGCTCTAAGAAGTTAGAAGTCAGTGCTGTTAAATGATCTACCAAATGCAGATACTGTTTCTTCCACAAAGAATTCTAGAACTACATTTCTCTGGCAAAGCAGGGACGGTGCCACACCGAAGGTTTTCCAGAACAGCTCTGTCATTCAAGGTTCATTTGAATTTTAAGTGATGTTTGGACACATATTCCTTCAACTGTAGTTAAAAAGAGATAGCATTGAAAAGGTATTCTTGTGAAGCTGTACCAGAAGATGTCTGGAAATCATCTGTCATCACTGTCATCTTAGCATGCTGACAAGTTGAGAAATGACCATACTTCTTGCCCTCTTGTCCCCAAGTTAAACTTCAGACTTCATAATCTTTTGTTGGCCCAAATAAACCAGTTTGTGTAGTTATCATGAGTCTCAAGGCTTGGATTTAACCATTGAATGAAACAGAATTCTCTGTGATTCAGACCTGAGTGCACAACTGAATGCCTTTCAGTTCAAGTTTCACAAACGTTGTGGGTAGTGATGAGGTAACCTTCCAAGCCCCAGTAACTGCTACATACATGCTCTTTGCACCTCCTACTGTTAAATACAGCAGCAGGACACTGAGCTAATATGTCACATTTTGCAGGCTGGGTGGTCTAAGGAGCATCCAGAGTGAATTACCACAAATCAGTATTATTACAGTCCTGACAGTCACTTAGTAAGCTGTGTCAGTGCACTTCTGTAAGATTGTATGACCATATCCAAGCTGTCATAAGGAACTTTATGACAGTGATTATTTAAATTTATAATTTTTATAATATCTACCAGGCATGTAGGCATGTTTTTACAAGTAAGAAATGTCTGCATGTGTTACTACAAACCTTACTCTTAGGAAATTTCACATGTAAATAAATGCCTAGTACAATGCAGCTGGTAAATTAGATACATAAATATATATATATAGTCCAAAAGATCAATAAAAAGGCTTATTTCTAATGACTTGTGTTTCAGTATCACTTTCATCAATTACTAACACATAACTCAACTGTATTAGGAGGAAACAAATACTTCTGAGACGGCCCTGCATATTAGTATTCATGGAACTTACAGCTGAGACTCATTGCAGAAGGACCTCAAAACTCATTTACTTGAAAACAGCAATTTGGTCACTAACTTAAAAAGCTTTATAGCCAAAATAACAAAACCACATTTAGTTTGGCAAGTCACAACAACTTATATCATACATTATTCTGATCTGATGGTATTATTCTATTTAACTAAGACCTGGGAAAATGAAAAACATCAGAAGAGTCAATATTTCTTGACTGACAAGGTTATAGCAATTCATAAAAAACAGAGGTAACCATAAAAAAAATAGTATTAGTTCTAAAGAAAATAGTTATAAAGCTCTAGATTATGATTCCTTAGTAAAGGCTCAAACTGAATTACTGGATATGAGATTGCAGTGTGAAAGCTAAAAATAAAAATAAAAATAAAAATAAAAATAAAAATAAAAATAAAAATAAAAATAAAAATAAAAATAAAAATCACCTGGGAGCTATTAGTCCCATCCTGTGCCATTGTGCCCCACCCTCCCCTGCTCCTGTTTCCCTGCACAGCTCTTCTCTCTACAGGAGACTGGCTTAATGAAATAGGACAAAATCCAAGTGCATATTTCTTTATAGAGACTGTTATTTAAGAAATAGGTGCTCAAATTCCTTCAGAAGTAGAGATACTTGAGATCTGTCTTCATGCTTGTTTTAACGCTTAAGCATTCGCTCTGGTAGTACTCTGATGGAAAGTCACTTAAGTCTGTAAAACCTAAGAGACAGCGGAACATGTGCAAGTCTCACCTTCTCTGGCTGGCAGCAGTCAATCAGTCATAAGCAAAAACAAAAGAAAAGTTTTGACTCTCAAGAAGAGAGACCTATACTTTTGCTTTGGCTCGGAGCGGGGGCAGAACGATGAATCAGTAACACCTCCTGACTCTTCCCGCGGGGGCGAGGGAAGATCGACGGGGAAACCCTTTCCTCCCCTCCCAAGCACATCTCCTCTCCCCACGGTCCTTACATTTTGCAGACCACTTCAAAGTGACTTGCGCGTTGTTGCTGGCTTGGAGGAGTTTCAGGAGCCGAGCGGACGGCAGCGTTGAGCCTCGAGCCAACAGCAGAACAAAGAGTGCCATCGAGTGGCGAGATTCCAGCAATACACTCCTGAAAGTCCCTGCTAATGCCTTGTTAACTTTTTTAGTATTTAAAGCAGGGTGCGTAACGTGGAAACACTAAATTCTGTCTTATTTGGGCTTGATCTTTGCACATTTCATTGGAAAGTATTCTTACGTGAAAGAGGAAAGAAAGAAGATAAAAAAGAAAAAACCCCACACAACCACAATCCACACTAGAACAGAATTAACCAATAACTTTAAGTCGATCAACATTAGAATCTTGCCGGGTTTTGAAGCAATTATAAAGCCTTCTACTCTGGACACATTGTAATACTTCTGATGTTGCAGAAAAGCCTTGAGCAGCGTTAAAATAGTACATGTGAGCCCCTGTACCAAATCCTCCTTCTTTCCTAGAAAGTTAACAAAAAGTTGAAGTCAAGGAGATTTTAATTATTCTAATTAAGTGTCTTAGTTAATTCGGTCTTCAAAAAAAAAATAGATAAAATAAAACTGAAGATCTTTTTTAACCTTTTTTATAGAGACCTTTTCAAACAACAAGGATCACGCTTCAGGGATAACAGTTCACAAAACTAAACCATTTTGGTTTTTTATAATTCTTCCCAGGGGTTTTGGGGTCTAAAGGTATGCCCTAGGGTGGTACAGGACAAGGTACAATTTATTCATTTCCCAACTACATACCATAAAAAATTTGAGCATTTTGTTATTAAGAATTCAGCATCACAACGTTTGTGCACAGGACAGGACAATGACTTTACACTGACATTTTTGGTCCATTACTTTTCGCAAGTCAGATACCAAATGTTGGTTGCTCCATATGGCCAGCGGGTTTCTGTCTGTGTTCCAGTCTGAAGCAGTGAATACGCACGGCAAGACTTGTGTGTACTGCACATACAGTGCTCTGTTTTGCCCCAAACTTCATCCTTCTTGGAACTTTTCTCACAGCAGCCTACACAGTAGGAAGCCAGCTGGAAGCAGGCAGAATTACATTTGACCTTCCAGCCCCTTACAGATTTCCCATGACTTTTCTGATATTCTCAAGCGGATTTTTTGCTTTACACAAGCCAGCCTCACTTTTGGACAACTTTCAAAAAAATAGCACCAGAGCATGTGTAATAGGTAGTCATCAATAAAAAGCTGATAGAAACACCAATAACTCACCCTCAGGAAGGGATAACCTTTTACAGTCAGGTAGCAGCTGAAATACTTAAAAGGTACTGATATCTCTATTTATAACTGCATTTATCGAGTTATTTCCTTTATTTCTTGTAACATTTAGAAGTAGTATAGGGAGGTGCAAATGGACTAGATAGAGTTCAGAACCATATAGTTCAGAATTACTTTCGTGTGGCAAAATTTAAAGCTCAAGTGAAATTCAGCCCCAAACTACAGGTAGTGAGATTCGATTTTGAGAAACACAATTAATTTTTAGTAAAGTGATGGGCAAAAATAAGTCTATTTCACATATGGAATACCTTAATTTACCTCTGTTAAAGAAAAACAATATTTTAAAAAAAATTATTCCTTTACATAAAGAGCAAAACCTAGAAAGAGTGATCTTGCAAGTAAAATAAAATAAAAACAAACCAACAAAAGTCTCCAGTAAGTAGTTAGGGTTTTTCTGTCTTATTAATATTTTTAATAGGTTAAAAATACAGACTATTGGAATAAAAGAATTGTATAACATGACCCTATTTCTAGTCTTTCAGACACTTGCCACACATTTTTTGGTGAATTGCTTCCTTCTTCTTGGGATTAGAGCTTTCCAACAAGAGTTGATTCTGTCTACTCAGATTACTCATATCCCAATATCATGGCAGTAATTTATGTTATCAGCTGCTGCTTCTCACTTCAGGAGCAGCCCTTCTCTTCTGGCTTCATCTCCTTTACAGCTGCCAAAAATTGGGTGCTGCTTTAGCCAAGTACTTACTGCTTACTGTTTAGCTGAGTGGCAGCTTGAGAGTGAAAGCGATGGAAATTTAAATTTGTTTTTCTCCTCCCAATCTCACCATATAAGATATTTACAATCACTCAAATTCTTTACTGATCGATAATTTCACTAGTTTTCAGGATTAAAATGTGCATTCCAAAATTTTTGGCAGGCAGTGGAATCAGGTGGTTGCTGCCTTACTCATAAAGGCAGGAGTCCAGCTGTAGTTTGACCTTGTCTTAGCATTGCTCAGAAATACAGGAACTAAGGAAGCATGAAAGGAAGCATCTACAGAGCAGAACTTCTAGTCTTATTGCTTAAATTATGGAAAATGTACTGAAATGAGCAAACTTCTCTGAACGCAGAATATCACAGCTTGGGCTCACTATTTCACCACCTGGACATTTACAGAGTGAGTGTCTCAGCAGAGTTCAGCATAATTCTTGTAATATTAAGGAAACCAACACATGAGTTATAATTTTAACACCTAGTGCATCCAGGTTTGCAGAAAGAAACTCCCCATAAGGTGCATCTCACTAAATCTGTGCACCAGAAAGCCAAGCACTTCCCACAGCAGGTAGTTTTCCTCATTTGAAGCCAATTGAGCCATAGCTGACTTATGGGACTGCGGTTTTTTCACACATAGAAACTCTAGAGTTTCACACTAGCTACTCAGCCTTGGATTAATAGTTTGATAACTCCATTTCACTCTCCTCAGAGCTCTCAAACAGAATTTTATATAATTTTCCCAGTATTTAATACAGGAAAAATCCATGTTTATGTTCAAACTCAGAGGTCTTCTTTCAGGCAAAATGCATCCCCCATGGGCCTTAGAGTTTCTCTGAACTGTATCCAGGCAGTACTTCTGCTCAGAAATTCCCCTCTATAAAACCTTTTTGTTAGCACAAACCCTATTGCCATTCCTATAAACCTACTGTAAGATTACTCTTAATAACAACAACAGACATAAATATAAAACACTCAAATTTCTCAGCATTCCTATCCTTTAAGGGGACCCAGAGCTTTGCTTACTCCCAAATAATTTTTTAGTGACTACTCACGGCTGGGACCCATCCTAATTGGACCTGGCAGCTCTCCATGTCCGAGGATGTCCTTAGTTATTTGTTTTGTGGTCTGGCTAACTCTTCCAAGGTCAGGGATGCATCCTCCGTTCCCAAAGCCTTATGACAAATTCTCTTGTGTTGCTTTCAACCTGCATAGAGGAAAATTTTGTGCTAAGGATATATTTGCAACATTTTCACAGTATGATTACAGAAGCTTAAACCAGAAAGTTTTAAGGACCAAATATTTTTCAGAATATAAGGTGGGGGAGAAATCTCCAGTGTTGTAATTTTAGCTGTGTTAAAAAAAAAAGACTGTTCTGTAATCTATAGACTTTTGTTCCAAAAATTCAAGCATGAATTAAAATTCCAAACAAGGAAATAATAAAAAGACCTTATTAAATAATATATAAATAATATATATTAAAATATTGCAAATTATGAAAGTTTTCCCAAGAATAAAGTCACATATTTAAAGGTACTTTGAAATTACTAATTGCAGGTTATTTACATGAAACTTGTTGATATTTGCTGTGTTGATATTTGTTGCCTTTGCTCTGGTTAAGGGGTAACAACTTCTTTACAACCTGTTTTATACTGCAGAATTTTACATACAAATATAAACATAAATATATAGTTATTTTGTTTTGCCCTATTCTAAAGAATTGTACTCTTTTCTTTCACTCTGTTTTGCCTGTGTCTTTTGCTATTTTCTAGTTCTCAGCCCATTAGATCAGATATCTACTCTCACTTTCAAAAAAAGACAAATATCTGTTCAGGGTTGGTTTTCTTACTGGCAATTTAATAAATGGTGCATCTACATATTTCTTGAAATGAGAGAGAATGGTCATTCTTTTTTGCTCATTTTTGTATATTTTATCTATTCATTGCTGAATTTCAGTATTACGTTATTAATACAATAGTTACATGAAGTTTTGGTACCAAGCCAAGCTAAATAATTATTTACATTTTTGTAGCCTTGGCTAACATTTTAATTAATTGGTAATTGCCTCAGTATCAGCTTTAGCATAATGGTTTATATACAACCCAAGGATTCCAGTAGAGCAAGTAAAATAAAAGCCCTAGGCACCTGCCTTTAGGTACAGTGAAATAATGGAAATCATTTAATCTGTTCCATCATTCATCAGCATCCATTAGCCCACATGAAATGCCACAAATAAAACTGCTACTTTGTGCATTGACTCTTGTTTTCTTTCCTAACTGCAGCATCTTTCCTCCTGTTGTGTATAGCAAAACCAGATAAAACTCCTGCTGCACCCCATCTGAGTTATATAAGCCTACAAACTCTCAATTCTCTTCAAAGGTACATTCAGAGCTCTAAAACTTCTCTTCACATAGGTCAATGTACCTCATCTACATCACCACTAGTTTTCTGAGCTCCACCATCAACTGTGTTAGCTGTCCCACTTCATGTGAAAGTGAATTTTTGCGCTAGGGAGACCTTCCTTGCCCTTGACAAGCACATTTATTAACTTCTGACATACTGTTTCAGCAAATGTACCCTGCAATCACAGGGGCCATTAAGTCTATATTTAAACTTTGATGACATCAAAAAAAATGAAAACTTCAATTTCTTAATATTTTCATTTTACGGGAAAGACTGTAGGACAAAAAAATAGAACTGAGTTATTCATAGAATTATTATTAAAGTCTAGACTGTACATTCAGGATTTTGAATTTCTACATTGTTTTAAGGAAAAATGAAGTAACCATCTCAACCTGGAACTACATCATTTTGATCAGGTGATAGGATTCATCTTGGCCGTTCTTCAGGTAACTGTGGAAATTATGCCAGTGAGTTGCTTGCAGCAGCAGTTCTGCCTGTTGCAAAAAACTTCTTTTTCTCTGTCTCCTCAGAGAATCCAAAGAGTTTTCTGGATATTTACAACAGATTTATAAATATTAACAACTTCTATATCAATATAAAGAAAAAAAGACTGCAAATACACAAATATGAAAACTAAAACCACTCAAGCATTCTCTTCTTACAAAAAAAAAAAAACCCCAAAAAATTTCTTTTTTAAAAAAAAAAAAAAAAAAAAAGAAAATATCCTGCAATTCACTTTGCTGAAATTCTTATATATGGAAAGGAAAAAAAAAAGTAAAAAAATGTTGGAAGGTCTTCTTATCTCTTCTTGTTTAGCCTGGAGAAAATAAGGCTCAGGGATGACCTTATCACTCTCTAGAATGACATGAAACAGGTTGTAGCCAGGTGGGGGTTGGCCTTTTCTCCCAGGTAACAAGTGACAAGATGAGGAAATGGCCTCAAGCTATACCAGAGGAGTTTCAGGTTGGCTATCAGGAAGAATTTTTTCACTGCAAAAGTGCTCAGGCATTGGAATGGGCTGCCCAGGGAAGTGGAGGAGTCAACACGCCTGGAAGTGTTCAAGAAATGACTGGATGTGGCACTTAGTGCTGAGGTTTAGTTGACACAGTGGTGTTTGGTCAAAAGTCGGTTGACGTTGGAGGTCTTCTGCAACCTTAGTGACCTTATGATTCTATTATTTTAGATTTAGTTTTTGAAAAAAACCCTGAAGAATCCTGGAATTCTCTTCTAGATGAGTTTGAATGCTATTGTCTGTCTCAGAAAAGCATACAACTTCATACAACCCTAAAAGATAAAAATGACCATATCGCCAATGTGATTGACATCGAAGTTATAATCCTTAATATATTGGCTCTATATCACTGCATTTCTGATTATGTCAGGAAATGTGGTGTAGTTATCTGACTAATGTCATGGATATTACCTGTCACACTTGACTAAAAGTGAATATCAAGGAGTTTGGTGGTATTGAGGATCTAGAGGAAGCATAAAACTAGGTAGCAATACACTAATTTTGTATTTTTAGCTCATTTCCATTGTTTTTTTGTTCTCCATAATTCTGTCTTCTTCCTGAGGAGGAAAGAGGAAAAAGAAGAGATGCAAGGTGTGCAGTAAACCTTGCTGAAATGGAATTTTTTGTGAGAGAGTATCTTTATCCCTGAGCTGTTGATTAAAAATCACTCAGGAATGACCTCTTTTAGATAGGCAGAAACTTGTTTTTACTCAAGGTAGTCGTTTCTGTTCCATGTCTATCCAGAAGAGTCTTTCCAAGAGCTCTGCCTGCTCAATATGGGGTACTTTTGTACCCCATCCACTGGTAAAACAGAAACCGTTTTGCTGAGAATATTTTCTCTATGCGATATTTCCAGCTGGGGTCACCTGGTAATAATCTATAACCTGATCACTTTCCCTGTTTCCTGAGAATAATGTATTTTAACTTTGCTTACCTTCAGCATTTAGGCTGTCATCTTTGGGAAGAGTAAACTTTTCAAGCTTGGAGAGAACAAAGGCTTGTCTACCCTGCCCAACTAATGGCACAGCCATTTTTACATTGATCCTTCTGAAGCTGTTTATCTGTCTTTGCTGCTCATCTGTCTTGACTGTCTTTCTCTGGATGTTTGTTTTTCATTAGCTGTTGCCTTTGACTCACATTCTGACAGCAATTCTTGTTTGTAGTGAACAGATAAACTGATGGGAAACATGACATTTATAAAAATGGGATCCATAACTACTGAATTCTTCAAACCCTCCTACAAAATTGTTTCTGTAATTACATTTCAAGGCTTCTCTGCTTTTTCATTTCTTTTACATGGCAATGTGTACAAGGATGTACTTAATTTTTGTGGCTCTATCAATTCATGTTTTTTCTGCAGCCTTTATTCTCAAATTCTTCATAATTTTGCTCTGCACAGAGATGGAAATATCTGTTTCCTGCAAGTGCCTGAGGTTTCTGCAGTACTGTTTGTTATTCTGCTGGCTTTACTTGTTCTTTCAGGCTGTTATATTTAAGACTGATGAGGCATTCATTCCCAGTCAAGAAGCTTTTTAAAAGTACACTGAGTTGTATAGATAAATTAATTACTACAATTAAATGCTTGTATATGTTTAGGAATGATTGTTGACTTTCCCCCCTAAGCACATTGTCTTTAATCAAAGACTGCAGAGGTGAAAATAATCAATTACCTTCTGCCTACTTCTACTAAAAATATCCTCATTTCTCAGACGGGTTTGCTGACTGACTACAAGAGAATTTGCTGTGCACACAAAAGGTAAGCAGAAAAGAGCCACAAAATCACACTGGAAGAGGAGATCTATGATAATTTCAGATAATGTTTCCTAAAGTTTAAAAGGAAAAGCTAATAATGTAAAAAATTCATTCAATTAAAGCTTGTTTACACTCCTAGATTGCTGTTTTAATTTTTAGCAAGCACTGTTGTGTCCTGGATGTGATTACCATCACAACTCAGAAGGCATGTCTCTCTGTAGCAGGCTTTTAAATATAATTCGAGTGTGATGTTATTTTAGTAATAGCCTGAAAGGCAGACTATCTTAGGAGTTACTCTTGTGATACTGCTGCTAGACTGTCAGAAACTAGTGTGGGAATTTCTTCTCTAGACTGCAATGTTGATATGCTTTTAGTATGGAAAATACTATCTGCAAAAAATATTGAGGAAAAAATGAGTCTTTCTAATATAAATTTAACACATAAATCACCTACAGAGTGAAGAACATAAATAATTAATGGCAGTTCTAATTATACTGTTGGTGCTGTTTTACATATGCGTATTTTCCCTGTAACAATGTGTTTTTAAATGGTCAGAAAATCCTATAGATTAAGCATTCCTCATAAATTTTAACACAGAAATATTTAAGAAAAAGAAAACAAAAAATCAGGATGCAAGAGAGGACACTTGCTTAAACAGTATCGCAATTGTAAATTCAATGTTAAGATGAAATGTGACCATACATTATCTCTTTTTGGATTAAAGTTGCATCTATACCTTCTGAAGCCATAACAACTACTAAGTTGACGACTTTTACTACTACCACTACTACCTTATCTCTTTTTTTCTTTTTCTCACTCCTTTTTTTTTTTTTTTTTTTTTTNTTTTTTTTTTTTTTTTATAAGAACTGTTTGGCAGCATAATAAAACAGTGTTATGTGACATTGCACTAGGAAGATGTAGTTAATGTATTCCATCTTTGTATATCAGATAAAAATATATCTCAGGACACGTGGCAAAGACTGCAATGGAAGGCTGCTGAAGGGAGCTGAGGCAGTGTTATAGCACCTTGGAAGGGTAGTCTTAGTAACATACTGCAAAGACTGATGGTTGGAGTCAAGAATACTCACCTTGGTCCCAGGACTACTGTTTCTGAAGTGAACTTCAGGATAGAAGATAGATGGAGAAAGAGGATAAAAGTGAAGAGAAGGACAGGAAGAACTGAAACTACAAAGCAGAAAAAGTATACTTGTGCGTGGCCTATTTCCCTTAGCAAGATGGGGAGGACACGGGCTCTCACTAACCTGGCATATCAGCATTGTGCAGTGCAGGAATAGGTGTTTTGGTTTTGTTTTTGTTTTCTTTTCGTGCAGGACAGCTTTGTTTCACAGCCCACAGCCTGACAAGACATCTTTCCTGCTTTCTGTCAAGACCACAGCAGTGCAGTGCCAATGAGGAGATTTCTGCCTGGTCACTGCCTGCAGTGCCAGCTGCAAGACATGCCAGTGACACTCACAACATACCTCCTCAGTTATACATGATAGTACACTCTGGGCTCATGGGTAGGACACAGACTGATGTGTTCATCTGTTCACAAAGTATGTACTAACAGCTTGAGGCTTGTTAGATTTGAACCGAACAGTAGGAGGGGCAATTAGCGTATTCAGCTCTAGGTTTCGCTCCAACATGAGCTGACTAATGCTCACTTTCCTTAATTTTGGACTGAGCTGCTGTAGTTTAACAGTAATGTAAGGAAATTTTATTTTTTGTACTTTTTTTTAATGTCACTAAGACTAATTAGACTCACCTATTTCAACAGAGTCCTTGCATTTTGTTTCCATAATCAGAAAACACTATATAGTCATAGACTGTACTGGAGTCTATTAGGTAAAATCATTGCCTAAATTTCACTGGCACAAATACAGAATATCGTTTCATGGTTCTAAGAAGTTGCATCACTGTTCCTGGTAATTCAAGACATCAGAATTTTATGGAACCTTGTCACACATAAGCCAAAATAATGCTTGAGAACATCAAGTCTAATCTGTCCTTTAAGTCAATCACAATCAGACAACTTCTTCTAAAAATAGAGAAATATCTTCTCACTCTTCATGTATATCTAGTAAAGGAGGTATATAATAGTTGCACACTACTTACTAGTTATGTTTTAACTATCAGCATTACCTTAGAAGAACTTCTGTGTATACTAAATCTCATGCAAAATAATTCTAAATTGAAGAGTTCCTCTAGGTAGCCAAACATACCTTTTGGACATATTGCCATGCCCAGGCAGATTGTATGTATTGAGTTTGCATGGCAAGGCTTTGGTAGCAGGGAGGCTACAGGGCTGATTTCTGGGAAAAGCTGCCAGAAGCTTCCTCATGTCTGACAGAGCCAATGCCAGCCAGCTCCAAGGGGGACCCACCGCTGCCCAAGGCTGAGCCCAACGGTGACAGAAGAAGTGCCTCTGGGATAATGCCTTTAAGAAGGCAGGGAAAAAATGGTCTGGAAAACCAAGGCCTGTGCAGAAGGAGTGGGAAGAGATACTTCAGGTGCCAGAGCAGAGATAGTTCTGGGAAGGATTCACATTAGAGATGTTCATGGATGAGTGAGGGACCCCATTCTGGAGCAGTAGGAGAGTACAAGGAGTCCTAGCCCTGAGGAGGAAGAAGCTGTGCAGACAACCTTTGATGAACTGACCACAGCCCCCATTCCCAATCCTCCTCTGCTGATGAGG
Source organism: Leptocoma aspasia (assembly GCA_013399835.1). Lineage (NCBI taxonomy): Eukaryota > Metazoa > Chordata > Aves > Passeriformes > Nectariniidae > Leptocoma > Leptocoma aspasia. Next base: position 1,331,785 of record VXAX01001352.1, on the reverse strand, counting down.
ATGGATAGAGGGGCAGGAGGTAGAGAAAATAAAGAGTGAAATTGATTCTGGGAAGAAGAGAGGAAGGGAGAAAGGTGTTTTAAGATTTAGTTTTTATTGTCTTATTAAACTACTCTGATTTGGCAGGTAAGAAATCAAGTTCTCCAACTAGGGCCTGTTTTGGCTGTGACGGTATTTGCTGAATGATCTCCCTGTCCTTATCTTGATCCATAAGCTTCTCATCACTTCCTTTCTCCCCAGGTCTAGCTGGGGAATTGAGTGGCTTAATGAGTACCTGACATCCAGCCAAATTCAACCCACTACATCATAGAAGAGTAGAATTAGATGAAGCTCCTATAGAGATAGATCTTCCCCTACAATGTCTCCAGGCTGCTGCTGCAGTGAAGCTGTACACTTGGAATTGTAGTTTAGATAACGTAGGCCCTTGGAAACCAGATTTTTTACTTCTCTTTAAGAGTATAAAGAACTTTCAGACTTTGTGATCTGGATGAGTTTTGATTAACCAACAGAAAGTTCTGAAGTTCTGACTTTCTCTTCACTGAGCAGATAGTTAATTACTTAATCTGAGATTTATTGTAGTTTTAAGGGCTATCTTCACATAATAAGACCTTTCCCTATGCCCCGGGGTTAACCAGGACTGCAGTTCAAGATTTTCACCTTTCTCTTGAGGATGGTACTATGTCATCTTGTGAAGGGTTACTTGAACAGGCCGAGTAAAACATTTGACTGCAACTCACCTTAATACTCAAAGTGAACCTTTCCTGGCAGAGACAGTGGCTAGAGAAGACTGGAAGCAGCCAGTGCTGGGACAGAGTTGGCTGCCTTGGGGTAACTGGGTTTAGCATTACCTAGCTTTGGAAGTAGTTTAAGATTTGTGCTCCTCTTACTGTGCAGCAGAGTGGAAAAGGGATCCCATAGTAGTTGGGCATTTTGGATCTCACGTTGCCATCTCAAGTATCCCTGCATACTGCAGGGATACTTGGAAATTGGTTTCAAGCAGTTAAAAAATTAAAAAAAAAAATTTCTTCTCGGTGATTATGGCCATGACTCTGCAAAGGGCCAAGCATGTGACAGTTTCCCTGATGTCTGGATATCACTGTCCAAAAAGCTGTAGATCTTTATAATACATGGCTTAGCCTGCCTTCATTAGCTGCTGGCAGACTCTCTTGGGTGAGGTTCTTGCAGTGTCATTATACTGCAGAGCTTTCGTAAATGTTACATTGTATTGAATAATAGATGATTTTATGTATAGTTTATTCACGCTGGTAAAAGGAAAGGAGACTTGGGCTGTTTTGCAATGCCTTAGGGGAATGTTGTGCGGTCGATTTAACATTTTTTATTTTTTTTTTTCTGATGTAGGGAATAATATCCCCATGAATGACAGGCAGCTGAAAGGATACCTTTTCCTTTTGTTTAAATGTATTTCACCAGGCAGGGACGTGTACTTTCTGTTTTCAAATCAGTTATACCTAAATTCTTACGTTTAGGCACTTACAATTTATGTTATCCATTTTAATAAAGTTTCAGAACAAACCCAACCTCCTCTAGCTCCTTCAAACTGCCTTAAAGACAAAACAAGGGCAGACTCCCAGCAGGTGGCAGCCAACTCTAAAATATGTTGAAATTAGCCCACTTCATTGTACAGATAAAAAAATCTAGTGCACAGATGATGCAGAAATAAGCAAGCAGTGAGTTAAGAGGCAATTTCACATGATTATTGTCATTCCTTTATGTAGTGAATCTTATAACATTTACAATTGCTTCATACAAGAAATGCCAGCTTCCCTGGTTTTAGGTGACAAAATTGCACTTCTTTAACCTCTGGCAGTTTAATATTTTTGTATTATCAGAAGAGCTGTAATCTCTGATAACTGTTACCTCCCCTGAGAAAAGCTTATAAATTTGAAATTATATTTCCCAACTTGCAATTGATCACGTAGATCAGATACAAACATACATACTAGTTACTTTTCTAAAATCCTAAAATAATTTAAAAATACTAAAATAATTAAAAAGCATAACCTTACAAATATCTCTGAAATCAATATGTATATAAGTACTTTTGAAAAACCTGTTCTAAGACATGTGAAAATATTTTTATACAGATACAGAATGAGCACTAATAGCAGTTCAAGTGTAAGGGAAGATGCTTTTCACAGTACAACCTATAGTACAAATTACTAATATCTGTTTAGCTGTTACTATAAAAAATAAAAAATCAGTAGAATTATCCTATACTATATGATTCAGTAAATTATTCAGTATTTCATAAATAAAAGGTTATTCAGTTCTGTATTTAGACAACCAATGCCAAAATACATGGCTTGACTTCATTTTGCAGTGTAGCCAGAGGTTTATGTTTGGCAAAGGCCCTTATTTCTCAGTGACAAGTAAGTTATAAATATTATTTATGAATGCTAATGAATTTTGAATGTGAATTTCATGGTGGCATTTTTGAAAATTCATTATTTTTGTTACAACCTTTTGAAATGTATTTCAGTTTTTTTCAAATGGAAAGGGACTTCAACAGCAGAACTGTTGGAAACAGTTATTGTAATATCATAATAGAAGGGCTGACTATTGTGCATCATTTATATAAATATTTTTATTACGTTAACTGAGGTGTTATCAAGGTAACATATGAACTTGGTCCATAGCAAATCCTTGCACTTTTTTCTTTAGAAAATTATGTTACTCTTGCTAGTTTTATTCCTAGATTTTCTGTTTGGGGGACTTGCTTAGTTTTACAAAACAATTGACATGAAATCAGAAAGAAGTCTGCTCATTTAAAAATCCCTGGTACCTAATTGTTATTTTTCTGTATTTCTATGACTAAAGTGACCACAATACATTTTTTTAAGCTCATCTGAATAATTTTTGCAAATTCTATCTTAATTCTTCCCATGTCTCACATACCTGTTCATGACAAAAATGAGGAAGAATAAATCAGAAACATGTAGACAGCTTAATAACGTGCTGAAAAATCCTCCCCAAACTACCTGGATGCATTCCCAGATACAAATCTTGCAGTCTTAGTTTTTCAGTGAAATAATATCTTCTCTAATACAGTATATTATGGAGAACATCAGATAATCTATTTAAATGAGAAGTTGCTATCACTAGGAACAAGTAGGGCTGAAAAAAGTAAATTAAAACTGAAATAGAGGTGAAACTCTGTAGGTTTCAAAATATTTAAATACATATTTGAATCCCCCGTGTTTTAAACTGTTCTTTTCTGCATTCACAAATTCTGGTCTGAAGTACAATTAGTAAAAAAATTGCAAGCAAAAGGTGCTGTCATCCTATTCCCACCTTAACAAATACAAAATGTAATAGAGATATTAATTTTTTTTTTTTAATTCAGGCTCTTTTCAGCAGTTCTCTCACCTTGCAAAATAGTTAAATTCATATTTTACAGTAAAAATTATAAAAAACCCAGGAGGGATCTCAGGAATATCCAGTCCACACTCATTCTCTGGTGCATGATAAACTGTACTTACATCATCCCCACCGGATATTTATCTACCATATTTCTTAAAAGTATCACTGAAGAGAATCTCACATCAGAGGAAGATGACTACTGCACTTGGAAAACTTTCCTTAAAAATATAAATAATTATTTAACATAGGCTTTCCTTTAAAATAACTTTTCTCCTCTGACTGGTAATCACCACTTAGGAGCAAGAAAAGACACAATTCATGTATTTTTTACAATATTAGAAGTCATTGGAGTAATTTTACGTATTGAAAGTCATGACACCTGTGTCCTTTTCCAGGGCTCTCCTTACTTTTAAAACCAGAGTCATTTGAGAGAATTGCTTTTCCTGATACTGCCTTTTATCTTTGCAATTTACACCATTTATTCACTTTGTCAAGATAATTTTGATTTCTTATTCTGTTCTCTGAAGAGATCGCAAATACTCCCAGCTTGATATCAGCTTTAAATTTTACAGGTGTACTCTCCATTCTGTCATCCAGGTTGTTAACACTAATCTTATGAACATGTCATGTGGAACAGTGTCAAAAGCCTTATTTATGTCAAGGTATAACAATTTCAGTGTTTCTTTTATCCACCAGGTCAGTTGCCTTGTCAAAAAAAGAAATTAGGGTACTTTGACATGATTTGTTCTTGACAGATCCACACCATCTTTTTACCGTCTCACTATTTGTTAGATACTTACCAATGAGTTAGTTTATGATCTCACGTCTTTCAAAAATGAAAGTGGGCTGGCTGGAACAGATTTGCTCAGAGCATCCTCCTCTCACCCTTACTGATCTTTAGAGAGACCTGCTGTATTTACCTGCCTCTTCCCTTTCTTCTTGTCCCTCTAAGGGTAAAATGTCTTAAGCACAGCTAAACAGTTTTAACTAGTTTCCTTGGTAATATCAAATGAATCCATCAGGCCTTCTAAACTTAAGACTCTCTAATTTGGTAAATATTCTCCAACCTCCTGTTTCCTTTTTTTTTTTGATCCACACCTCAGTTTTGAAACATCCTGCTTTGAAAAATCCATCATTCCTTGCATCAAATAACTATTTCTTTACTTTATTATCAGTTCAAAGAAGATTAAGAAATGTAGAGGAGCAGAAAAAAACCACAGAAAAGAAAAACAATGAATTAATGAATTAATGAATTAATAAATAAGTAAAAAATATATTTTGGGCAATAGTACCCCAGTCTTCAAATTTAGTTCATAAAGCATGTGCATGTGCTTTATTTGTGACTCATAAGGATTTTTGAAGTGTTCTCATGGTGCTGTACCTAATAAAAACCATGTTTTTATATCAGGAAACAACATGATACTGCTGTGATTTAGTTCTTCGCTGGAGCAGGGGGATTATTTACCTTTCCTGAGTGACCTTTATCTGTCTGCCAATTTACAGCTGTGTGGTTGTAATAACCCCCACCCAAGTTTTCCTCTGTGAAAGTTGTTATCCATGCTGGAATACAGACTTAATAGTGCCTTCAGAGAATAGTTACTTAGAAACTCTCCCGTTCAGTTTGTCAGAGTGGTGTATGACTTTGAAATGCAATGTATTCTGAGGTAGTCCGCAATTACTCATTTGTGAAATCATAGATGGACCATTTATACTTCTCTTCCTTCTATTTCTACATTTGGTGCTGACAACCAAGAGGTGTATGGTGTGGGTCCCACAGGCTCCTGCTCACTCAGTTTATTGTGGGGTTTTGCCCTGATTGTTCACATTTTTCATATGCTCTCCTTGGTGGCTGCCTCTCTAACAAAGATTAGCTGTGTGACATCATGAGCAGCTTTGTAATTTTCTGAAAAAGCACCTCCAGAGAAAGCTCCAGTGCAGCAGTATGAAACAAAAGATTTCCTTTTGCCCTAACAGCCCTGTAGTCTAGGGTTAAATATCATAGGTCTGTTCTGCAATATCTAAAGAGGTTGAGGGCATCAGAATGATGTTTATTATGAATGAAGTACTGCCCTAACTAATTCAAAGAAACATTAAAGTGATAGCATCTTACAACTCAGCTTTTGCAAACACTACAGCCTGGATTTTGTCCTGAGGTTTCCAAGCTCAGTTACTGAAGCACAAATCACTTGATTTTTGAAGATTTGCAGATTTAAAATAAAGAAAACATAAACAGAGATAAGAATTTACTGGAATATGAAAAGGAAGTAAAGCCAAAGTTTTGAGAACGGAAAGCAAAGTGTAACAGAAAGGAAAATATTAAAACAATTTGTGCTGGTTTTGGCTGGGTTACAGTTGATTTTCTTCGCGATGGCTAGTATGAGGCTATGTTTTTGATTTGTGCTGAACACAGTGATGGAAATATATTTTTGTTATTGCTGAGCAGGTCTTACAAAGAGCCAAGGCTTTTTCTGTCTTACGTACTCCCACATTGGTGCCAAGGCTGGGGAAGCATGGGACAGCCAGGACAGGTGACCTCAACTGAAAGGGATATTCCAGGCCATATGGCATCAAGCTCATAGCGGGGGTGAAGAAGGAGGAAAGGGGTGAATGTTTGGAACAATGGAGTTTGTATTCCCAAGTTCTGGAACATCACACAGTTATGTGTGATGGGGCCCTGCTCTGATGGAGATGGCTGAACACTTGCCTGCCCATGGGAAGCAGTGAATTTCTTGTTTTGCTTTGTTAGTGCGCGAGACTTTTGCTTTCCCTATTAACCTGTCTTTATCTCAACCCAGGAATTTTCTGGCTTTAACCCTTCCAGTTCTCTCCCTGATCCTGCTGGCATGGGAGTGAGTGAGGGGCTGCCTGGAGTTTGGTTGATGGCTGGGGTTAAACCACAGCACACACAAAAATTTAGGCATTGCAAAAATATAATTTAAAAGAAACAAAGTGATAAAGAAGCAGTTTGAAAGAAAAGAGATACTTGTGTCTTCCATCATGATGAGCTTAATGAATCACCTGGCTGTGGTATGGAAAAGATTAAGTTTACATTTATAATAGAACACTGTAGCAAATTTTGAGAAACTAGACTGAACAAAGGAACTTTGAAAATGAGAACCCTGCAAAAAAGGTGAGAGGGAAAAGCAAGCAAAAAAAAAGGAGGACAACTGTTTGCAATTTTTGCCATGTGAGACAGTAAACTTGTAGTGGTGAACATGAGAAATAGAGAATTAGGGTCAAAAATAAAGGTTGCAATGTTGAGAATTAATAGCGGAATTTTGATATTCTCCTGAAAATCAAAGTAGTTGGAAAATAATTTTACTTTACATTGATGTTCAATAGTTAATTAAATCTATAAATTTAATATTAAAGTGTATTTCATACTGTATAATCAATATAATAAAATTTCTAATATAAATATATTCCACTGGGAAAATACAAATTTGCCTTGAATATATAAATTCTTAAGTACAAATATATGCAAATAATAAATATATAAACAAATATGTATATAAGTATGGTAAATTAGGATTTACTCTAGTTTAAACATCTGTTTCCACAAATCTTTTGCATTTTCAGAAAAAAGAACTTAAGGAACATTATGTTTCTATTTCTATAATGTTTACAGTACATCTACTATCAGTGTTAAATTATTTATTTAAAGATGATTAAAAGTTTTCTGTCTGTAGAGCAATTTAACACCTTTTAACTGTTTACCTACAGAAACCTGGCAGTGTGCAGCTCTGGATATTGCTGCCCGTGAGGAGTTTTCATGTTCGTAACATCGTTTATAGAGAACCCACACTCTCCACAGAGCACCCAGGCCCTCAGGCTCTCTTTCCCAGTCAAGAGTAGGAGCCATGGATGCCTCCAGATGCTGCAACAGCAGATTTGTCCATTACAACAACCAGCTGCAAACAGAAATTTTTGTCTGGGGTCGAGAGGAGAAAGGTACTTTAACATTTGTTTTTCTGCATGTACAGAGATGCTGAAACACTCGAATTTGTGGGACGACAGTGGAGGCCCATCCAAACAGCCAATGGTTACTCCTGTAAATGGCTTTGAGGTACTCAAGCTGGGACCAGGATCCCTGAACTTTCCTGGAAACCCGTGCTTGCTCTTCCTACACAGAGACTTCACTGAAAGTGCAGCTGAACTGTGGTGCGTCTGGAAGAGTGAAGGAAAGGGAAAAAGAGGAAAGAAAAGGAGGTAAAAAGGTATACGATAGAGAGCAGATAACTCTTAAGACGTCTGATATGGATAGGAAAATCTACTAGAAGACATGTAAGGAGCTATGGTGAACGGGAAAAGCACATTCATTAATCTATGTAAAAGTACCTACCATGGAAAAAAATCCCATGCAATTTAATCTCCACATACTAAACCAAAAACTGATTCTCAATTAGCATGTGAAACTGAGATTTTTTTTTCTTAGTCTTCAAGAGTTCTTTCAGTATTATGCACATTGAATGAATATGAATGAGTGACTGAAGGGCAAAGCTCACCTTTGCTGAACCTGTCACATCTACAAGTCATAAAGATAATTTAGAAGTTTGCCTCTACCTTGAAAGTCACATAATTGCAAAACTTTTCAAAATAATTTCCTTGTGAATAGTCCAACATCTTTAAGTCCCCCTGTAACATCTCCAGTGTCAGTAAGAAATTATTTAGATTTCTGAAATAGAAAAAAGGCTTTTCAAGTGTTAGTCTTCAGGCATCCATTTTCAGATTTGTAAATTTAAGTTGGGATAGTGTGTGAGGAAATCTTTATATGGGCCAGAGAGCATATGTTCACCTTACCTAAATACTTGCTTTTCTTTTCAGATAATTAGAAACAATAAGTACTCATTTACATATGCTGTGCAGCTTGGCAGGCACAGGGAGGTTAAGAGAAATGATAAAGTTAACAAAACAAGTAATGGCAGAAAAACACACGAATATAAGGGCACAACCATTTCTAAATGTAGATCAAAATCATGTTACCAGCAGTAGCTAGTTATAAGTAGATAAAAATGAATAAAAATATAACTAGAATAAAAAATACATATTTCCCTTTTATGCTATAGCTGCTTAATTTCTTATAAGTCATCAGGGAAGAGACCATTTCAAAAGTCTCTTTTAAAGATAATTTCTACTTTTTAGCCCAGCATGGTTAATAACACCTTAAGTTTTGAAGGTCTCCAAGTCTCCACTAAAACTCTTGTATTTGTGTCTTTCATACTATCTTTCAATTTTAAATTACCAAAAAGATGTTTAAGTTACCAAATGAGATGTTACAAGCTGCTTAGAATAACTATGCTATTTCAACCCTCAGTTCTTTTACTGTATGAATGCCATATAATCCTGATGATTCCTAATTGTTTATTATGTCAATAGCTAACATAATTTGTTCTACAGCCACTTTGATTTTCAATAAATCTTTCAAGAACACCCACATAAATAAAAACCAAACAAAAAACAAACAAAAACCCCTCAAACAAACAAACAAACAAACAAACCAAACAGGTTTCAGAATTGGCATTTTCCTAGCTTTTGCTATTCTGAGCAAACTGCCATTTTAGAGGGAAAGAGAAATTCAAACAATCACATGGGATGTTATAAGATAATTTAGTTCCATTTGAGAAGGTCAATACATAGTTATCACATGAAAATGCAGATCAAGTGAAGCTGTGCTCATCTCAATGTAAAATTCCTCAGCTTAAGCCAAGGTTCAGTTGTCCCTGGCCCCTGAGGGCAATGTAATTGAAACACTTCGAAGAGTGTACTTTTTTTTTTATTCTGGAAAGAAAAAATTATTTCTTGAGAATTTCAATCAGGAAGTAAATTTCAGCTCTTTAGTCAGATATTTTACTATCACAATTTATTTTCTACTTCCTTTTCCATCTTATTTCAACTTCATATGCATGTTTTACAACAATATGCGGTTGTCTTTGTCTTACTCTATGTCTCTACTTCAGTGAACAAACTGGCCATAATACTGAGGCTTGTTGCATTCTGGTTGTCCTCTCTCTCCATCTCAAAATCATTTCCAAAAGTGACATTTGTCTTTGGTTGAAATCCCTGGGATTGCACCTTACTGCTGACCCTGTGGATTCATCTTTGATGCTGATATATTTCAAACACTCTCAGAACACAGGAATTATAAATTTCCTCTCTTCAGCTCTATTTTCAATTCTTTTAAAGAACAAAACCTAGGATGTTTCTAAGGACATGTCATTTCATTCAAAGTCATACAGAGTGTCTTGTAGCTGTGCTCTGTCCATGCTGTCTTCTTTTTGATTTAGTGTCTTATTCTTCCCTTCCCACTTTTCCAGTTGGAAAGACAATTGCTCCCTCTTTGATGGGGTCAGGATATGGTCATCCATTTCTTCATGATTTGTCTCTTGAAAGTCTTTGAGCCTAAACGTTTCTGTTTAGGGAAATCTCCCATTTTCTGCTGGACCTGTGCTCACAGTCCTCTCCTGCCTTTGAACTCTGAGAGCTGGTGGCATCTCTGGGGCCTCCTTCTCACACCTGCCTCTGATGGAGACTCCACCTCAGCTACCACTTCTGCTCTCACAACAAGAGGTTGTTTGCAACACCTGGGAGAGCTGTTAGGTGGCAATTCAGAGAGGAGCAGGAAAAGATTTTGGGATATGCTGGGATTGAGGCTTGTATTAATGACTTGAAAATTAAGTTGAAATATCAGCACTTCTTGGAGTATGACGAAACTTAATACATTAACTTTTACTTTTTTTCTCCATCAGAATTATTTTTCTTGTATAATAACTACTTTGTAATCAATTTTTAATTGTTATCAATTTTTTTATTTTTATCCATACTTTAACCTGGCTTAAATCCTAGAACATAATTAGCTTTTCTGTGGAAGGCAAGGAATCTGTGCAAGTCTGCTGGGAGGAAATTTACAGTCCGTGGTCAATAGATGTGCTTTAATATACTGCTCTTTTTTCTGTGTTTAATGCTATATTCATTTACATGGTTCTATGATTTAACTGTACATTTACTTTTTCCTTTTATTTGCAAGGTGAGGATTCTGCTTTGTATTTTTACCTTTCTATCTGCAATCACTCACGTGAAAGGACTAGACAGAATAGAAAATGATCAATATTTAAAGAGTGGTTTTACCTGCCCAAACCAAGGTTTTCATATTAAATAAATGGCCTCTAGACCTACAGTAGACAAAAGGTATATATCTTTTATACATATCAGAATTTAGAAAAACTAAAGCAACTAAAAGAGTTTTAGTAAGCTGCAAGATACAGAATTTAGTAGTTATAAAGTACAGAGAAATGTCTCTCAAATGGGGTCCATGACATAAAGGCAAATATTTAAAGAGAGAAATGTGTTTAAGTAATGAAGGGAGGACTGAAAGGAGACCTACTTTCAGTGTATCACTTCAAAAGAAGAAAGTACAACCTAAATTAAGTACTGTCTGGCTTCTGTTCTGTAAGGAACAACATGAAAAAAATTGCTGAAATCTGAAGCTAGAGAAATTCGGGGACTTCTTCTTAAGGAAAAGTAGGAACGTTTCTATTAGAACAAGCTTCAAGAAATTTGGTTTCTCCATCTCTTCAGCTTGGCTCGTCTTCTGAAAGATAATTTCAGTCAAGAACAAACAAATTCTTGGCTCTTAAAATCTTGTGAAATTCAAAATATCTAAGACACACAAATCCAGACTGGTTGACCTAATGACTACTTTGAGTCAATCTCTGCACCTGTAGCAGAAAAGAGGGAAAACATATACCAGCCCACCTTCCTACTTAGCTGGTCTTGAAGCTCAGTCATGGGGAAAATCCAGCTGGCTCCCTGTTGGCCCTGGACTCATGTAAGAATGCAGTCAGGACATGGCCATAAGCACACCATGAAAAGGAAAGGATTTGGCACAGAGAAGGTTATGGAAAGTCTTGCCCACTTTTACCCTCTCAGTTACACAGCTCCTGATCTCCTTCCCACCTCCAGGCATTGATGCACAGCTTGGGCACTGACATTCTGCTTTCTAGTACAATTGCTTTATTTTCCTGATGAATTTTGGAACTGCTTACACTGCTTACAACCAGGGGTTCCTTGTCTAAGGACCTTGTAATGCTCTGTCCTCCCTTTGCCAAGTCAGCCCTGCTTGACAAGTCAAATGAGATAAAACAAGCTTTCCTTCCTGTCCTTCCCAGCAGATCAGTTTCTCTCCCTTTTAATTCTTTCTTGTCCTCTGTATGGGATTAAATCCCTTTTGGCATAGAGTTTTGTGACATTTGACCCAGAACATGGGAAAACTGCAACCACCCAGATACATGTGGTTGCAGTAGGAAGTAGTTTAAGTCGCCCAGGAATTATGTGGGATCCAGCACTACTACCTTACATAATAAAACTTCAAATGTGAACTCAAACTTACCTATTAGCAAAAAAAGTAACTCTCGGGAGCTACTCCATTCACAGCAGAAACTGAAAGGTGAATTAACTCAACTGTATTCTACAAAATCTAATGTAAATTCTCCAATACAAACTAGGGTAACGTCTTCTCATTCTTGGAGAACTTGAAGAAAAAAGAGAAATACTGTATCCTGAGTTCAGATTTCTAATATGTGATACTACATTCTCTGATAACGCCAACTCAAAGTTTGAGTCATGACTCCTTCTTTCTATCCTGTTTTAACACAGTTAATCACTCTTGCTATTACTGAAAACCTTTTGAACTGATTCTTAGTTTTGCTAGATTCTGTTTCATATAGAAAGACTCTTTGTCATAACATTGCCAGAAATTCCAGAAGATTTTTAGCATGCATAAATATTATGGTCCCCTTATTATCATTTTATACATGAGATTTGTTTTTCACATGACTAGGTGAATCACAATAATTTTTAGTTTAAAAAATATTATTTTGTTCATATATTGGTTTGACCAATATATTTCCTGCAGCGTAGTTTTCAGAATTATTTTTCCCCATCCTTACTCTTTTTCACCTCTCTCTGCACAAGATAATTTCAAAGAAATACTTCGAACATTTTACATACCATAAAATCTATTTTCATATTGATCATTTAATCCCCATAGCAAATTTTTTGCTGACGGTATCTGAGGTTAGACAGTTTGTAACTCCTTGTAATCTATAATTTTTATAATGCTGTATTTCTCAATGGTTACACTTAATATCAGATATTCTTTTATCTTGGACTATGCTTAGTATGCTACATGTTTTTACTGAAGAATTTATCCTTCATTGAAAGGATTGTCCTATACATACAGTATAGCAGAATGGAAATCAAAGAATAAGAGGAATATACTACACAATGAGACTGCACTGACCTTTTATCCTCTTGTGTATTCCAAAAAATCCCACCTCTCAGTACAGATGAGACCTGTCTCATACTGCAGGACAGCAGAAGGATGCAAAATCTCCATTGAAATGTTTGTAAAACTTCTTGGAAGGCACTCCCAGATGTAGTGCAGAATGTGTCACAGACATTCTGTGGAAATAAAAAAGCCTGTTCTGATGTGATTAGTCATGGAACCTTGCGAGTATGCACTCCTTGATGCACAGCAATATGTAAGTGTATTTTTAATGTTCTGTTCTGAATATTGCCATGCAGCAATTACAATCTTGATAAAGGGGAAATAATTCTACAGACTAAAATATCTCTGCCATACAGAAAATCCACTGTAAAGAATAAATCATTAAATTGATTTAATTGCTCTATGTGCAAACATAGCTTGCTTACAAATTTTTGGTTTGCAGATGGGTTATGGATACTTATACTCAAGTCTTGTAATTTTCTATGGCTGTTAAAGTGCAGTTATCTTGGTCATTAGGTGTTCTCTTTATTCAAGACATCTGGTTTAATTGTCAACTGATATGTCAGCTATTTGAATAATTAACATAACTTGAAAGAAAATGGAACACATGTAGCTGTCTTTGTTATCAGTGGTCACATAGCACTTCACCTGGGTCTGGCTGTGAGATGAGGTACCATCAGTAATAAACCATTGGCTGATACAGATCTTCAAAAAGACAGATGATCAATGCTTAGTCTTGTTCCCTCTTATTAGTCTTTACAGACATAAGAGACCTCTCAGTTTTATTTTAAGATTTAAGGTTTGATTTAATATTATATGAATTAAATTTTAATTTGAATTTATTTAATTTCCATAAATTTTTGCATATATGTTTTTATTTTGGACTGACTAACAAGAGCCTCCACATGCAGGCAGTGTGAAGCAATGACTTCTTATCTCTTCAGAAGACTGGACTCATAATTTCCAAAATCTCAAAGAGTAACCCAGCATGTTCTTGCCTTTAAATATGTAGATACTGCCATTGTGCAATATAATTTTAAATCACTGTATTTTTTCTTGTAGTTTCAACTTGTCATATCTCCTGCTAAACTTCTCTTACATTTCCTTTGGGACTCCAGCTCTGTAAGTACAATACTCACAGAAGTGGTAAAAGCTGCTCATATGACTAGGGAATATTCATATCTGCAGATTTTTCTTGATAGAACTTCTATTTTATCCCTGTGTGAACTTCTGTTTCAAATGTATGTCAGCATTTATAAGGTGATAAGTCCAAAACTGTGTGCTGTATTGGTGTGGAATGTCTCAGAAAAGGACTGTTCTCCCCTAAGACATCTTGCCCAGGAGTGCTTTCTTCTCAGATCACCTTTTATGTTCTATCACAAACTCACATCTCCTTATTTGAAGCTTATTTCTTGATATAATTACTCCTATAAAGTGGAAATCAGAATGTTGCTTTCCGCTCCATATCTTGTTTTAGAAGAAGGCAGGAAAAATATCTAAAGCTTTCTTTTTATACAGATTTGAAATGAGAAGAGGTATTAGGAAGTTCTTTTTGTATAGAATGTGCAGTCTAGTTTGGTACTCCATAACTAAAATTATGGTAACTCTATCATGTTTTTCTGATTTATATTGAAAGGACTCAAATTTGTGCTCTTAAGCCTTAGAGTAGTATGTCATTTAAATTTACCATGAGATTTACACTGATATTATACTGCCAAAAGTTAATATTGTATTTTACGCCATAATCTGAATACTAATAAGTAAGATGACCTCCATTAAAAATCTGTTCTCGATTCTTGATCTATTTTTGATTGCAAGAAAACAGTTTTCCCATCCTCACTTGAATATTTTATTACATTTTTCTTTTTTCATTTATCCTTTTCCCCTTAAAGGCAAGATCTTGGCAACAGAGACATTAAAGATACAACCAAGCTAGGAAAACTTTAGCATATTTCAAGATGTTTTATCTAAGATCAGCATTTACCCCTGTCCTGAGTTCTTTGAAAGCTTATTGCAATCACCTTCTGAGTTTTTTGAAATAATTTGAACCTCTCATGTGACAAATTTTACTATGTTTTAATTTCTTCTGTATATGCATCTTGCATTGAGTGCACAGGTTATTCACTTCTATGGAATATTTCTTTCTATTGCAAACTACACCAATACACATCACAACTAATAAGTTCTATTGGGGCTGTTCATCCTGAGAAAAAAAGGCTGCAGAGAGCCCTTAAAGCACCTTACAGTACATAAAGGGGGAAGGCATGAGAGCCAAAGAGGGGCTTTTTACAAGGACATGTAGTGACAGGACAAGAGGGAATTGCTTTAAACATAGGATTAGATTAGGTAGATTAGGACTAGATATTGAGAAGAAATTATTCCCTGTGAGGGTGATGAGCAAGTGTTCAGGATGAGGTTGGATATGGCCCTGGGAAATCTGATCTACTGGATGGCATAACTGCCAGTAGCAAGGAGGTTGGAATGAGATTTTTAAAGTCCATTTTTACCCAAACCATTCCATGATTCTGTGAATCTGCACCATAGAAAAGCCATAGTAAAGTTGTTTTCCCTTTTTGGGGATATGTAAAAAGATCAGAACAACTCAGATTTGAAAATATAATCTTCCTCAAATAACACTGATTAAATTATTGGGTCTTGCCTAAAATCAGTTTGTAAAATTTATGTGCTCCTGGCTGTCAGCAGATCAAAACTTGCACTTAAATATTGCTTGAATGGGGGCCACAGCCCTAATTTTGGGGTCTGAATACACTCAGACATTTTTTTAATTTTGAGGTATCAATCTGGACCAACTAATTTTTAGCCCACAGTGGTGGTTGTCCACCACTGCAGTTAGCAGACAGACCTGCACTTGCTCCATTTCTCTTTCCCTATGGCTAGGTGCCCACCAGCTCCAAGTCATATCTCCTGTGGTCCCAGCAGAGATTGTGCTACTTATCTGAGGCATGGTGCCCTTGCATCAGAGATGACATTCAGCTGCTTGCTGTAAAGTCCAGGCAGCAAGTCGGGTCAGTCTTCAAAGACCATGCAGACATAATGCAAGCTGCAAAGGGATCTAAGCCTCTGCAAAGGGCTTTACTCAGTCTGGAAGAGAAAGAGAAATTCGAAAGAGAAAAATTCTGAGGATAACTGTGCTCAGTTGAGACTGAGTACTTATTCTCTGCCTTTGCTTATGCATGGATGAATGTACATATTTTGCAATGGAACATGAACACTGAGTTTTGAAAGCAGCTCATCCTGTCCCTCTGGAATATGAAGCACTTAAATATTGTGCTTGTTTTGTTGTCAAGCTGTCAGGCTTGATGTTCAGAAGTACCTGCTGCAACCTATATTGTTGCACTTCAGTAGTCAAAATGTATCCCTGAGGGGACTATCCAACTGTACCTAAATGTTATAAATAATGGTGTTTAGTAGATTTCATCAAGAACCTTTTCAAAAGCAACACTAGGACATCTGTTAAAAAGCTTTATGGGGATATCTAATGCTTTCAAGACTATTTTTGCTATCTTATACTTTTATTATGCCCATGCAACCCCACTGCTTTTATTTTCAGTTGTTATGATTATTAAATCAAGAAAGACAGAAGTGAAATCTGGCTCACAGTACTCACACAGAAGAGACCTTAACCTTCACTCAAGACATTGACTGGCATATTCTGTTGTTGATTACTACTGAATAACTAAAACAAATAATAGTGAATACATAGTTTTCCCTGCCAGAATGCTAGAAAATACACTTTGCAGTGCAGCACATTTGCTGAAATACAAAAGCTGAGTGGATGTAATGGTTATATGTTAAAATGGTTTGCTCATTCCTTCACTTTTGAATACAGATAGTTGTGTGACTCTTACATGTGCTTGTGCTTGAACGGGAAACTAATCATATATTTATTAATTATAAGAATCTGCACCAGTGAAACAATAATGTAACTCTGATTAAAAAAAAAAAATAAGAGGCCATGTTTGTTCTGTCCTTTCCTTTTTTAATATGAAGGTCTTTAAGTTAAACCTCTGCCTGTAAAAAATAACTTGGGCATTACTGCTGGTAAAGGACCTCTGGGGGGTGAATGCCTATTCATAATAGGTGAGTGTATTGTGTGACATTTATAACTGAGAATTGATAATAAAAAATAAATGGCTCCACAGAACCTACTATCACAGCTGTTTAGGATAATGACTGCCTAGTACAGGCCACTAGGGCCAAGCTAGCTATGCTGGTTGCCTGCAAAACTTGAAGAAATGTAGGAGTTTTAGCTCCATCCTTTACCCAGCTCTGATTTCCAAAGTTATTCCAGTAGGGCTAATTAGATCTTATTTTATGTCCAAAATAAATGTGGTTCTCTCTGAGGCCACAGTAGTGTCTACCTCCTGGGAAGGAATATCTCGTGGGTGACCTTGTCCCACCTATTTGCAGTTTTAAGGAGTGTTTTCACCACTAGAGAGATTTTCTGCTTAGCCTGTATTTATGCCTTGCTTACTACAGTTAGATAAAGTATTAGCTAATTAGTCAAAATAAAAAGGAACATAAGACAGTGAAGGCAAACATTTCTAAATGAGAAAACAACAGTATTATTATACCCATATCCACTGAAGTTCTGCCTTTTTATGTGTCTCTTGCACTGGAATAAAATGACCATGTAAATGAAACCATGTTGAAATAATACTAACTCACAATTTTTTAACAACCCATCACACTCTATCAGACTCGTGTGCAACAACATTACAGNTATAAATCTTATGATGGAGCATTTTAGTCAGTGAATTAAATCATGACATAACTGATGAGATAGGACAGCATTTCAATTTAAACAATTTGTTGAACCATAGAACTATTTTTATTTTCTCACATTTTCTCCCACCTCATATCCTTTTAATATTTATCAGTTACTTAATATAGGTTGAAATTACAAAGAAAAGTGATTACTTACAGCATATTTTCTGCTTTGGTAACATCTCCTTTACTGACACTATTAGATTATTGCATTATTTGGTTCTGAATGCTTTCTCTGTCATCTCTTATCTGTCTCTCATTCAGTCTGACCTCAGATGCAGTCAAGTGGCAAAAAAAAAAAAAGTGAAAAAGCTAGTGGAAGCAGAGGGACAAGGAACAAAATAAATAAACAAAACTCTTTTCCTCCCTGTAATTTACTGTATTCATAAATGATCATTCCATAATTATTTACATCTCAGCACTGATCATTTAAATAATCTATAATCAAGGTCAGTTTAAACATGTAGCAAAACAATCTAAGGCTGTTAGATGTTAGACATCAAATGTTTATTTGTTCCTTAAAAAGAAATTCTATGTTGCATGCAGGAAAAACAAATTATGTTGGGTTTTTTTTCTACTTTAAGCTTCTCCTTGTTTTATTGAAGAAAGCATCACTTTAGAAGGTTGGAAATAAAAGGAAAAGTGGAACATTCAACTTAATGATAAATATGTTGACTNGGAAACTAATCATATATTTATTAATTATAAGAATCTGCACCAGTGAAACAATAATGTAACTCTGATTAAAAAAAAAAAATAAGAGGCCATGTTTGTTCTGTCCTTTCCTTTTTTAATATGAAGGTCTTTAAGTTAAACCTCTGCCTGTAAAAAATAACTTGGGCATTACTGCTGGTAAAGGACCTCTGGGGGGTGAATGCCTATTCATAATAGGTGAGTGTATTGTGTGACATTTATAACTGAGAATTGATAATAAAAAATAAATGGCTCCACAGAACCTACTATCACAGCTGTTTAGGATAATGACTGCCTAGTACAGGCCACTAGGGCCAAGCTAGCTATGCTGGTTGCCTGCAAAACTTGAAGAAATGTAGGAGTTTTAGCTCCATCCTTTACCCAGCTCTGATTTCCAAAGTTATTCCAGTAGGGCTAATTAGATCTTATTTTATGTCCAAAATAAATGTGGTTCTCTCTGAGGCCACAGTAGTGTCTACCTCCTG
Source organism: Leptocoma aspasia (assembly GCA_013399835.1). Classification (NCBI taxonomy): domain Eukaryota; kingdom Metazoa; phylum Chordata; class Aves; order Passeriformes; family Nectariniidae; genus Leptocoma; species Leptocoma aspasia. The sequence goes on along the minus strand of VXAX01001352.1, from coordinate 1,313,152 downwards.
GGAAGGAATATCTCGTGGGTGACCTTGTCCCACCTATTTGCAGTTTTAAGGAGTGTTTTCACCACTAGAGAGATTTTCTGCTTAGCCTGTATTTATGCCTTGCTTACTACAGTTAGATAAAGTATTAGCTAATTAGTCAAAATAAAAAGGAACATAAGACAGTGAAGGCAAACATTTCTAAATGAGAAAACAACAGTATTATTATACCCATATCCACTGAAGTTCTGCCTTTTTATGTGTCTCTTGCACTGGAATAAAATGACCATGTAAATGAAACCATGTTGAAATAATACTAACTCACAATTTTTTAACAACCCATCACACTCTATCAGACTCGTGTGCAACAACATTACAGGGTTTTGTTTTTGTTGGGGTTTGTTTGGGTTTTTTTGTTTGTTTGGGTTTTTAAAAATTGTTTTTTAGTGTTTTATTGGATGGGAAAATGTGAGTTGTATCAAGAAAGCTTGGTATTTTTTCCAATCAAAGTTTCAGAAAACATTATTATTCTACTTAGGTTCATATACTGGTCTGTACAGCAATTTAAAGTAAGCACATATGCCCATGAGAGTAATAGTNCAAAAAAAAAAAAAGTGAAAAAGCTAGTGGAAGCAGAGGGACAAGGAACAAAATAAATAAACAAAACTCTTTTCCTCCCTGTAATTTACTGTATTCATAAATGATCATTCCATAATTATTTACATCTCAGCACTGATCATTTAAATAATCTATAATCAAGGTCAGTTTAAACATGTAGCAAAACAATCTAAGGCTGTTAGATGTTAGACATCAAATGTTTATTTGTTCCTTAAAAAGAAATTCTATGTTGCATGCAGGAAAAACAAATTATGTTGGGTTTTTTTTCTACTTTAAGCTTCTCCTTGTTTTATTGAAGAAAGCATCACTTTAGAAGGTTGGAAATAAAAGGAAAAGTGGAACATTCAACTTAATGATAAATATGTTGACTTTGCACATTGCATGTTATATTTTTATGGCATAAAAAGATAATTAACCTTATTTCCAAGACAGCTGCAACACTATACTGGGTAAAGGAGTCAGGAGAAAGACAGAAAAAGCAGGAGGGAGACCCCTTAGAGAATGAGATATAAAGTAAAGATACTTGAGCATCTGCCCTCGGGAAAAGAGGTCTCTTAGGTGAGCAACCTCCCCCCGCACCTGGCACAAAGGAATATTGGGCAGAATCTCAGCCTGGGGCAGAAACGAACAAGTGAAATTGCAACTTATTCACTGAGAAAACACTGAACCTACCAGGTCCAGGAATTCTTCCTTCCAAGAGAGCACTTGAAGTGGGTGGCATGGGGGCTTTTCCCACCCTGGATACAGAAGCTATTGCTCATACCCCATGCTAGGAGGTAGCAGCAAAAGCATGCTGTTGATCTATCTGCTGGGCGATTGTCAACACCAGTCATCAGTAAATTAGAGTGGTTTGGTTATTTGTGGGATTTACAATGGTTTTCTGAAAGACACCTGGGTGCTTTATGTTCAGTATTAGCACAAAAAGCTTTCAGATATTGTACATATCTGAAACATATAAAATGTACAGTTGTTTTTTGAGATAAGAAAAACAATGCAAGTACTGTAAATTACTGTAATCAAACTGTTTTCCATTTCTCTATGCCCTTGTAGATACCACAATGCTTCAGTAATCTCAAAAATAAACATTACTTATCTACTTCACTGCAAAGAAATTCTGGCACCTCTGGCAGGTTATCCAGTACATAACCAATTAAGCAACAGGTATACAGCCAGGTACTCAGGAGCAGAAAATTCTCATATATGACACTTATTGTTGCATTGAGTACTGTATGCAAGAATTTAACTCAGCATTATTTGCTTTGAAAATTAAAACACACCTTCATTTTCACTGTCCTGGTGTTTGGTATTTTTTCATGTTATTACCATTCAAATCTCAAGGTAATCTACATATGAAGCACTATATTTATGATATGCAATTACTGTGCTATAAATAACAAAATAAATTGGCTCTCTCACTGCTGAAAGAATAACACAGAACAACACTCTGCAATTCCTACTAAAAAAAAAGAGAAATGGCCATCACCACATTCTATTATTTCCAGACAGAATAAGTGCTACATTTTAGAATCTGCAGTTCCTTGGTGCTTTATACACCATGGTGTCAACTTTAGTAGAACTCAGTGTTTGAAGGTAAGTGATAAAATATTACTATTCTACAGTAGCACAACTATAAGAAAATAATCTTTATTGACAAAAGATTGAAAGGTTTGGACTTTAATTTGCTTTCCTTGAGAAAAACTTGAGAAAAAATCCAAACCCTACAATAGACCACCACTAGAGTAAATTTTTCTTCCTAGTGTCAGTAAACTCCAGTTAACAGTTATATACTCTGAAATAAGTACTTTATTAAGCATCTGCCTCAAGCTGTTGTACAAATTGCTTCATTACCACTATGGAATGAATCACAAAGATTTGCTTTGTTTTTAGATTTACTTTTTTTGTTTACATTCCTCAGTAAGTGTACACCTGATGTTTGGAAAAGAATTGTTTGGTAATACATTGAATAAAATATTGCAAACAGTGTCGTATATTTGTTCATGTAAGAAAGGGAAACACTTCACTATAAATGATTAAGCCTGTGCTTCCATATGCGTTTATTTGAAGTCTGAAGCCTTCTTGACATGAATTGCTGTGCTTCACTTTGGGATAGCAAATCTACATTATATGTTTTTGTTTTCCTCACAACAATACTGGGTTTACACTTGGAGAACTAGAGCACTAGAACAAAACCACCTTCAGTATAGCAGCACAAGGTACACTTACATCATCTCAACCTCTTTTTTTTTGTTGCCTTCAGTAGAGACATAACCTTCTTTCCAACTGAGAACAGCATTCAAGAAGGCAATAATATAAAAGAACAAGATTTTCTAAGGCAATTTGTACATCTGGTAGAAAGAAGGAGAGACGTAAACACATAGATGGGTTTTGTAGAAGCTGCACCTGAACTTTTCCACAATTAAATGGAAAACTTTTGTTTTCTGTAACTCAGGAATACTAGCAGAAGCTGTTAGATAGACAGAGATTTTAATCCCTCAGCAGACCTAGTTCCTCTTACATTTTCCTTCTTCCCTTTGATATTAATATACGAATTTTAATTCTCGTAAACTGGCATTATCACACAATTCAGTTTCTTACTATCAAAGATGCTCGATTTCAAATGGCAAAACACTCAAGTGACATCTCTAATCAGCCCCAAGAATAAGGATGTGCTACCTACCTTCCAGACAGAGTCATTTACAGTTTTAAAATTAAGACTTTCAGTCTTTCACTTACTCCACATGATATCAACTAGTAAAGGAAACTAACTCTATAAAACTTTCAGTAATAAATGATGTGAGTAAAAATCAGTATGAATAAAAAACGTCTATCATAGATACAGACAAAATAAGGAACTAATAATTAGAGAAGGTAAAACAGATAGAAATGAGCCTTATTTATTTCTTTAGAGCTGGTTAATTTTTAATTACTCACTTTTCCTTTCCCCTCCCAATGTGCTTGAACACAACACTATTCAGCTTGATGTA
>VXAX01001352.1:1146390-1308232 GCA_013399835.1 Leptocoma aspasia | reverse complement strand
CTCCCAGTGTGCTTGAACACAACACTATTCAGCTTGATGTATGTATATATATATATATATATATAAATTAAAAATAGAAATTTCATTCAATTTTTCATCTAGTTTTAGAGAGCCTAGGAAACTTAACTTTTAAGTGTAAAGGGATTTTTTGTTATTGCTTTGGGGTTTTTTTCCCTACTTTTTTTAATGTTGTGTTTTGTTGGGAGTTTTTTTTTTGGTTTTTTGCCAATAATAATCGACCAAACCTTAAGGGAAGTTCAGCATTAGCTGACAAGAACTTCTAGCAATGCCTTTTGATAACCTTCAGGAATAAAGCATTCCTCTTCTTTCCTTCCATACTTTCTGTAGCTTCTTTGAAATTTTGCTTCAATTTTCTACTTTTAGGGTATGGGTTACGCATTAGAGTCTATTACAGTATTTTTTTGTACCACGCTCCTTCAAGAAACATCTTTGCACCAAAGCTTTACACATTGATTTCCATGAAATTCTTTCAACTGAAAATTTTGGGTTGGTACAAAGTTTCTTTACAGCAGCATGACTAAGATGAGTAATTTATTTAAATACAGTTGAAGTTGGAGCTTCAAAAGAATTATCTGTAGTCCTTCAGCTGCTAACCTGGGAACACAAATCTCCATTGGGAAATGGAGACATAAATTACAGACTCTTGTCTAAACTAGGCAGAGGAAAACTTCATTTGAGGTCTGCTATATTCCACATGAATACCATAACTTATTCATAATAATTACAGTTAGTGGAGATACTTATTTCTGTTTTCCACAGAATCAATGCAAAATTCTTGATCTTTGCTCTGATGTGAAAGGATAAAAATATTTAAGTCTCCTTAGCTTTCTTTAAAAGCTCTATAAGCTCTAATGGGCACAGTACTTTCATTTTTCTTCTAGGAATAATTTTGTCTGCTGGCACAGCAGCAATCGTGCATGTTTGTATCCAACAACTACAGTTTGGCCCATAAAGGAATACTTCTAGCTATGTCTAACTTTTCACAGGAATTTCCATAACTATGGGAAAACAAGTTTATGTACCCAAATAGTAATTTACATTTGATGATAGGTGGAGTATTCTAATATCTCTATAACAAAAACAGACAAACAAAACAAATGAAAAAAAAAAAAAAACCCACCAAAAAAACCCCCAAAACCAAAACAGGACGAATTTGGTACAGGAGAACCAAGGCTTGATAACAATGCCAACACACATGACATTCAGAACAGAAATATTCATGCCTCACAACAAGGATTATGAGAAATACTTCTACCTCACAATAGAGAAATTAACAATAAAATGATAGCCAGAACCCACAGAAATTACAGCCATCAGACCTTTTTGGTTTTGCAGGTAAGCACAGAATACTATCTTTTTTTTAGTTTGTATTTTAGCAGAAATCTACCCAAAATACATGAGCTAGACCATTTTTTCACAGCTCAATATGGATCATAGTAATCTTTTATTCTTTTTTTACGTGGTTATCACTTTTTAAAAATATCATCTTTAATTCTTTGAAATCTATTCAGAAGAATGCATCAGGAGTTCAATACATTGTAGGTTTATGCAATTTTTTATTGTATGCAAAGTATCTTCTCAAGTAGTTTTCTCCCCAAGGAATTTGCTGTGGCTGAAAATTTCAGAGGGACTTGACAATTTTGCAGTAATTTAGAAAACTACTCTCAGGAAAATATAACTATACTTCATACCAATCTGTTTGGAATTATTTTAGCTTAATAAAATTTAATTAAAATATTTTATTCCTCTGTTTTTTCAAGCTAAATTCAACAGCAAAAACTATGTAAAAGAATTTAACATATTCTGGGAAAGACAAGATTCAAGGTCTGCAATCTCACTCTTCTTTGGGGCTGATAACCCCATACATAACACAGCTCCATCAGGCATGGCATGGCATATACTTACATTGAATTGTCACACAGAAAATCCTTATTGACTTTGTTTCAATTCCACAAACTCCTAATCAGCAAAGTTTTTTTTCCATATTAATATTTAACCTTGAATCAGAGCATTTATTGTTTTTCAAAAAGTTTCCACAACATTCACCAGACCAGTCTTCTCGACATAAAAGACTACCATGTTGATCATGAATGACTCCCCCTTCACAAATTCCCTCATCTGAGGAGGTTCTGTTGATTTGCACAGTGAGACAGAGGAACAGATTCATCCCCAAGAGAGAAATTAACGACTTCTCCTTTTGCTTTGCTCCCTGTCTCTAAGTATGGCAGTGAACGACAGTGACTTGGTTGAGGAACTGCATTAGAATAAAAAGCATGTCAGAATTTGGCCAAAGGCTTGGCTGCTAGTGGACCTGAAATGCTGGTAAGGCTACCACATGGACAGCACACATATTCAGGTGTTATTCATGGCTCTTTTGAAAATTTTGGCAAACTGATGCACATATGAGTAGAACTGAGTAAAATTCTTATGGGGAATACCAGTGTTCCTGTTGAGCTTGCTTTGAAGATATTTATCTGGGGGAAATCACAATTCTATAAGTTATACTATATTTTTTTAGTACTTTCTAATTATAATGTAGTTTAAATTGCAACACAAAAATCTGCTGGCAAACACATTATTTTATTCACATTGGCCCATTAAATTTTTCCTGTTACCATCCCATTTATTTTCACCCACCAATTGCTGTCCAAGTATTTTTCCTGACAGCATGTACTTTAGCAAATACAATAAACCCATTGTAAGAACCTGGAAATAATATTAATGCTGGCAATCAGTTAAATTTGTGAATTTCTGCAATGAATTAAGTTTGAAAGTGCCCTCTCTGCAGAAAAAGATGACACAGGTGAGAATTCTTTCAATTTTTCATCACAAGGCTCATAGGAGCTCCCTGGAACATAGTATTCAATTCAAATATTCTGACAGACAACAAATTTTAATATATTATGCATCTTAATATCAGTATCTTAAAACGTATTTACTGAAATAGATATTAAACATCAGTGATGTAAAACAAATTTGTAGACAAAGGGTTTCCTGTAAAACCAACATGCAATGAGGACCCAATGTCATTAGATGATCCAGCTTCTCCTAGGTGTCTATACTTCCAATGTATTTATTCAAGAGGATTTAAAAGATGTTAGAACCATAAATAGTCTGACTCCTAATCTTTTTAAACGTCTACTCTCTCCCCATTATGAGCTTGATGAAGGACTGATGATCTGAACACAACATTAATTTAAATTGGATGGAGGGAATGACGCAGCAAACTCTGAAAAGTTAATAGGTTTTTGCATGCTTTGCTGAAAACAGGATTGAAGGTGGAAATATAAACTATGTGCCTACCTCCTCAGAGAGCTTGAGCTGTTAGATATACAAAAAAATTAATTATAGTGCTAGACTAGCTTAATCTTCTAATTCAAAAATTTTATATTGCTCAACAATACAATTTTTAGTGGTCCTATTCTGGATGAAGCTATTTTTGAATGGGACTATATGTCACACATAGGATCAAGGCTGGGATGCAAGATAGTTAAAGGTAGCTGATCACAAATAAGAGGGAAAAAATAATGGCATTCTACAGAGATCCAGATATGAGAGTGTTTGTGGACACAAGTTCTAAAAGCATATATGGTGCTATTAGACAGAAAATTAAGAGGCAGAAAATTAGAAATCAAAAGGGCTTTGCACAGTCCAGATGAAGTTTCTTCCAAAATGTGCACAGCCCATCTCTGGCATGTCAGAAAGATATAGACACTACAGATATTGCTCTCAATAAATCCACATCACTACAAAATAACCTGTTATTTTCTTCCCCTACTATCTTAAGTGGCCAAATTTTTCCGCTTTTTCATAGATTTAAACATAGTTTCTATAACATGAGAAGTCGTATTTCTTTTCTTCTTTTGTATCTTTTTCTTCCTAAAGCATATTGACACAAAACACCTGTACAGAGCATAGAGACCAAGTTCAGAAGTGCTAACATACTTTTGATCTGTTTTGGGACTTACACTCTTCCCCTTTATTATTATGTTATATAGATTTTTTAGAATTTACATTCCAGTCTTTTCTCAGACAGTCCAAGACCCAAGAACTTCGATTAGTCTCACCTTCTTCTAAACCTTCTCCAGCGGGTTCATTTCTGTGTTGGTAGAGCACTGTTCAGGACACTGTATGCTAGCAGAAGCTTCAAAACTGGTAAGACAACAAAAAAGATTATTTCATATAGCTTACAACAGCTCTGACATACTTTGTCTATTTTATCCCTGTATGCCTGTTATTTGGAGAATTTTTTCTTTTTTTTTTTTTTTTAATGTGTAACTTCATTCAATCTTCTATTACCTTGCCCTTCATAGGGGGTTTGGTGCCAAACTCAAAGTTGATAACATCTAATCCAATCCTATGTCTCAAACCAATGTATGGGATCAAATTTTACCAAGCTCTATAAAAAATTACATTTTATTGCAGGAAAAAACAGACCAAAACCAAAAAAGCTAACTTTCTAATGGTATTCGTGTATTCAATTTTAAAGTGGAAAAAAAAACAGAAAGCAATTTTTCTGGGGACACATAAAGCTGAGTTCCATCCCTGAGTTGTGGAAATGTCTGTTCTAACACTTCAATTTCATGGTACTAAAACCCAATTTTTTCTTATTTTGCAATGCCTACTTATACAGAAACAAATCTAAGCATAGATATTAAGTAATCACTCATTAAGACTATATAGAAAGCAAATAAAAAATATGGATAGATACTATTATCTAACTATTGTCTCTTAAAAGACTTAACAGACAGATTTATCAGCTGTCAAAACCCCAAAATCCAAAACACAAAACTCCCACCCCCAAAGCCAGCCCCCAAACCCTACCAAAACCCAAACTAAAGCCATATTCTTACTGACAAAGAAAGAAAGAGACATTCTTGTCATCAAAATGGCAGCAATTAAGGATTTTAGTCAGGTAATGTCAGAATTATTGGATTTAATGCTACATCACTGTCTAAACTAGTCATGCCAACAACAAAGAAATGAAAAAATTATAAAAACAATTAATGACAAGGCCTAAATAAATCACATTATTTGAAAGGATGTTGTAAATTTCTAGTGCTTACGTTTTATTGTGATGAGACCCACTTACACACCAAAAATATTTTTTAATGTCTTTATTGAGGTCACAGTGTATGTACCTGTGTTATTTACTTACTTTCACAAAGATTTAAATACAGAGATGGTATTTAAAAATGAAAATAATTTCTTCAATTTTCAGAAAAAACAATTTTTTCAATATTTGCTGTAATACTTAACAAGAACTAAAGTAATATTAAAAAAATAAAATATCTGAAAATAATGTTTCTCATATATTAGATCTATTTCTCAGATCCCCACAGAGCAACATTCCTCAGTCTGAAAGGTCAGAACTACAAATAAATCAAAACTGTCACCAGCTAGAGCATCATGCTGATAAAAGAAATAAAGCAATTTATGGAGCTATCCTTCTCACAACAAGCCTTTGTCAGAGTGTCATCTATCTAACTTCAAACAGTTTTTGTAGAATACCATTTTACTTTTCTTCTAGTGTGACTTTTCCTATAAGTGTCCATTATGAACTTTCCATTTATTGAAAAAAAAGATCAGGTTTGGGACACCTTAAATGGAGCCTTTCATGTTGCTTACCTATGTATTTTACTGCCATTTCAACATTAAACGGTCAGGCAGAAAAATTAATGTATTAATGCTTTAGTAATTGATACAGGTTTACATAAATGTTGGCTATTATGAAACATTTATAACTGATTTTTTTTTTCAGTGATCCCCAGAGAGAGTCTGTCAGAAAAAAAATCTGCTTATGAATAATGCCAATAAATCAAGAATTCTTACTATTTTTCCACCTTATGCATTAGCATAGCACAGATGTCCTTGGTTTCACAGCTTCTAACACTTGCCTTCCTCCCATCTGTCTTTATTTCAAAGTATGAATTTAGGTTCTTATATAAAATTAAATTTTGTCACTAAAATTTTCCATTTTAAATGGAAACTAAAATGTCAATTCCATTTCCACAAATAAAAAGCAATGGTCATGTATGAAATTTGCTTATCATGATAATTACACATCAATTCCTCTAATGTGGCATTTCCTGATGTTCATTACAAAAATTTTACTTTTAATAGTGCTCCCCTTCATGAAGGCAGAATTTATTCTAAGATTTTTCACCACATGTGATGTTGAGCTTTATGATAAAAATCACACTAGCTTTTGTGGCATTTGTTGTCATTAAAGAAGTTATCCAAGGTAGCTCACAAAAGGAACTTCCAGGATTTAGATTTTAAATGGAACTCCACTCTCTGAAAGCTACATGAAACTTTTTCAACATTCAGCACTTTCTCAGTCCCTCACTATTAAGCTGAGAAGTAACAAAGTCAGGTTTTAGCATAGGTGACCTAGTTTAATTTTCTGAGTTCAGTCCTGCTGCAAGTAGATACAACCCTGTTAAAGTTAATGAATTTCTACTCATATTGATAATAACCATAGTGGTGTTTGTTTGCTGAGATCTAATCCTTTCCTTGGAGTACAACTTCACTATGTTATTAAGGCTTTCACACAGGATAATTGAAAATCCTTTGAAAACCCCTTCATATTGTGGGGGTTTTGGTGTTTGTTTTGTTTTGCTTTAGTTTTGTTTGTATTGTGTTGTTTGTTTTTGTTTTGTTGGTTTTGTTGGTTTTTGTTGGTTCTTGTTTTGTTTTTAGTTTGTTTTGGTTTGGGTTTTTTGTTGTTGTTGTTTGTTTTAAATTTTATGGCAATAAGCATATTTGTTATGAAGCAGTTTGTAAAATTTTAGATTAATTGGACTTCAAAATTTATGCTATCAATAAACAGTCCTCATAAGTGTAACTAACTTCTAGAGAACATAGGAGAAAAACACTTCAGAAACTAGCATTATTGGATTTAATTGTTTAAAAGTAAAGGATTTTTTTATAGCCTTAGATGCCTATGCAGAAAGGGAAACTATGCTATGTTCAACAATTCTTTTTTTTTCAGTAAATTTAAATTAAAAAACACCCACTCAACAAAAAAAGCCCCGACCTTGCCTAGTATTAAATTCAAATTTACCTCAGGCTCAACCTCTCTTTTATAAAGCTGTAATTGAGTGCTAATGTGCATTTTGCCTTATTCCTTAAGGCTATAGAAAGGGGATACACGAGGGAAGGTTATTATCCATCTGAAGTTCTAGCTATGAAAGCTGGAGCTGTTCACCAGTGGGAATACAACTTAGGCTGGGTGATACATCTGGGATATCCCCCAGAACTGGGAGTAAACATTTCAAGCAGAATATCAGTTGCCATAAGTATCTTACAGGGATCAAACTGCTTACTGGACCCAGGAAAACAGCAAGGGTACAGAAATACTATAGGAGAAAAGGATACCAAGTGTTTATTGGCCTACTTATTTTGTTATCTGTTCAAATATCATGTGTGATTTTTTAATAAGGCTTGGCTGGATAAAGAGGTAAGCGCAATAATTTATTTGATTTATTTAATTTGATTACATTTAGATTATTATATCAAATAATTTTGTCAAAATAAGCTATGATATGAAAGATGAGACTGAACTTCAAACTCACCAAGGCACAGGTAAGAGAGTGAAGTAGCTGTTTTTCTTGAATGGAGGAGCTGTTTCTAGGAAAGTCAATTATTAGGCAGGTTTTGTCTGCTCCGGAGGTTAGTGCCTGATAAAACCTGCACTTCTCAAAGACAGAAATTTCTGACAGGAGAACTGTTAGAGTCATTTGCTAAGTAAGTTGTTAATAAGGGACAATATAAAAAAAAAGAAAAAAACCCCAAAAAACCAATTTAAACAAAAACCCTGCAGGACTCCAGGAAATGGTTTCTCAACAAATGCTAGTGTATTTTGGCAGGGGTAGACTTTACCTCATGACTACAGCCTGACATGAAGTTCTGATGAAATGAATGATCCAAACACCCACAGATGAATATAGAGCAAGACATCTTTTGGATCTGATCTTGGGGAACACTAGGCAAGGACAGTTTCCTTTGTCTCTTAAATCTGAAGATCTGTCACTGGGCTGTCTCATTCTGCTGTTGCAGAAATTGAAGGTAATACGTATTTTTAACCTGACTTGACCTAAGCACAGGTTCACAGTGCTTAGCAGTAAGATTTCCCCTACCCAAAGCCAAGGGAGATCTGTGAACCTTGTCCAAGTGCCCAGGATTTCCAGCAGTTCCTGCAGAAGCTATGCATTCCTGGTTTGTGAGCTTACATCACAAGGATTTGCAGAGAGAAAAAATTTGTTTTGGTGACTTGGGATAATTAGCAATATTCAGACAAGAATAGGGCAGTCAGAAGTATGTCTGAACATTTACAGTCTTCAGGGACTTGGACACGCAAGACAAAACCAAAAACAAGCAAACAAAAAAACCCCTCAAAACAAGAGATCTTGTAAAATTTTGTTGACCCAAAAGTTTTTTTCTCCTCACCAAATATTGTATTAATGCATGACAGCAAGGGACAGCTACCACTGTAGAACAGCAAGGGACTATAGGTAGGAATTAAAGAAGAGCAAATTCCAACTGAACTCTACTGGCAGCACTAGAGCAACCACCATGTCTGTGAATTTAATTGGCTTCACAAACACTAATTTCATTTGTTGAATCCTTTACTTTTGAATCTTGGTGTGGAAGTACTTACCGAACACATTTGACTGGAATTTTTTTCTTTGGAATAATTTCATCTTATGAACTGACTAAGTTGCAGAGAGTCTGCTTTTTGAAAATAAATAGGTAGCAGTGTTTGTCTTTAGGTAGGTAAACAGTCATATCACCAATTATTGAGCAGGCTTTATGTTTTGGGCAACCTGCTGAGTCATACGAAACTCTTGTCTGCTGTCCTGCTAAGACAAATGCAGACTTATAATCACATGCTATCTTTGTCTTTACTAAGTATGAATTCTGGAAAGTAAGGAAAAATTAATCTAAGTGTTGGTTTACGTGTATGTGTCTTGGTGTTGGAACTGACATTTTCCAGCTTCCAGGTAAGTGCAGTGTGTGAACAAGCATTCTGCAGTAACTTTTAGATGTCAAACAATCAAGAGAGACATCATTTCAGAGTAGAATTTATAATTCCTTAAAATAATTTCCACTTTACTTTAAGGAGCGCAGTTTAAGGACACTTCTTTTGAACATCTTCTATTGGAAATATTGGCAATGATGGTAAGGAATTAAGTTATAGTGTCCAGCACAATTTTGATGATATGCTATAGGGTACAGGACTTTATAGGGCTATAACTCACTTTAGAGTATTCGTTCAGATGCAGTTAGTGATGATTAGCTGCATCCAAAATGATGACCAGGTTATTAACAGGAGGGCCAAATTTTCATCTAAAATTAAAAGAGAAGGTAAAAGAAGGAAGTAATAATTCATGAAGAATTACTGATTAAAACACCTTTCCAAGTATTCCTCTCATTTTAAAATTATTGTAGCTTGATTATATTTCTAAGTAAAAATAATACAGTAAGATATGGTATGCACGTGTATATTTTCCTACAGAACATATAACATTAAGGGAGAATTTTGTACTCTAACCTGGTCAGCAAGCTATTGGTATGTTCAGCAAGAGCTATAAAAACATCCTATAAATTATAACCAAGTCCTACAATATAACTTGAATTGTATTACTCCGAAAATTACTGGTACTCACAGTGTAGATTTTAATGCATATTTTAGAAACAGCTATTACTTTAACGGTTTTAAAGATATGGTCTTGTTAAGTTTTTTTATTTGATGAAGCAACGACTGAGCTTTTAAGATCATACTACAGATCTTATGTAGCTTATCAGGAGTAAAAATCATTATGATATTGTAGATAAAGATTTAATGTAGTAATCTGAATTAAATAAGTAAAGCATTTTATGAGCAATTCATGGAATATCTGTTTAGCTGAGATGTTTAATGATGTTTTAGAAACTGAGCTCATTTTGACATGGGGATACTTGAAGCTTAAGAAAACATTAACAGGTACTGAAATTTCTGAAGAAACAAGTGCACCTTCAGTGATCTCAGAACTGTTTTTACTTTTTCCAGTGATGAATTTGTCCCAGACTGCCTCAGTGCATTTGGGAAACCATAAACTATGTTTATTTTTTGCCCATATTGATAAATGGCTGTTTACACCTCCTACCTCCTTAATCCTGACTCATGGTTTTGCATACTTACCTCAATTGGTTGGTGACACATTATGAGCAAGACAATTTCCCAACAGCCTCATTGCATAATAACAGATCAACTTTCCAACTCAACTGCAGCTTATGTTACATGAACAATTCAACCTTGTGGTGTGCTTCAATATCGAATCTTACCAGAATACAGCATAGTGGCAGGGTTTCTTTTTCCCATTAGTGTTTGCAAGTCAAATATACAAAGTTTTTCTTTGAAAATATGAGACTACTGTTTTCTTTTTTCACCTTGCATTGATCAGGCTGATGTCACCCCAAAGTCTTCAGCTTCTGCAATTTTTAAATAACTTGTGATTTTTTAAAAAAAGGCTTCCTGATAAATATTATTTTGTAAAATTTATTCATACTCATTGAAAACCATATTTTAAGCTATATGAAACCTTTCTTTCCTTACAACCCTCAGTATTAAAATAGATTTTCTGTATTTTTGGGTTTTTTTTACCTTATAAGAAGCTTTAAGTCAGATTGACACCTTATTCTAGTCTCTGACCTGCAGGAAGAAAGCCTTTCCTGTAGTTCTCAGAAGTCTGACATTTAATTCTTTCATTGCCTGGTTTCCACTGACAAGGTGCTAAATGCACACAAACATGCCCTGGCCAAATAAATGTAGTGTGTCTGCAATGACACTAAGTCATAGAACAGAAAGTCACATTCTGAATTTTAGTCATGAAAGGACAGGGAGGAATTATTAGCTACTCAAAAATCCATATCACCAGCATCCACAATGGTAGTCCTGAGTACAAATGACATTATTATCAATGTTCTGCTCTTGGAAGCTTGACTAAAAAAACATGATCTAATAAAAAAATCCTTCATGTAATTACTAGAGTGCACTGGTGGGTGAACACATGCTAATTTCATTTACATCTTTGTTTCACACAATTCTCAAATCATATGTCTGGAGAAAACACATTCAACAAATTTCAGAAAAAAAAGTTTGAGCAGTCATGTAAAAGAAAAAGATATATTTTTGTTGGCTTATAACTTATGAATAATATTATCCATATTTTAATTTATTTCTAAAACAGAGCAGAATGCAAGATCAAATAATCCATTTTAGTTAATTCAGTTAATATGCACTTGACATTAACTACAATGCTGAAATAATTGTTATTGTTGTTTGTATATGTTCTGGATCTGCGTCATGCAGCCTGCAGAATCTCATAGTGACAGTAACCAGAAATTTGATTTGAAGAATCCAGACTTTTGGTAGTCTCCAGACATATGTGAAGGTGGTTCTTAAATAGCTTTATATGCATATATATACAAGGTGCAGCATGTATACAATGACACACAGAGATGCTATCAATATCCTTCATAAAGCACTGGTACAAAATTCACCCTGACTAGCAAGGACTGCCTGTGCAGTGCCCCATTGGTGAAGGTGTCTTGCTTCCAGTTCCACAGCTGGCAAACCACCAGCTGTCCTGTATATCTCACTGACATATTGTTCTGGACAGGGACTAGCATCAGAATGCCTTGAAACAAATTTTCCATCTAGATCACTGCCTAACCCAAGTTAGACATTGGATAATACCTGCGTGAGAAGTCGAAATTAATTAAAAAAATAGAAAACCATAAAAAGTGAAAATGAACCCATAAGTTCTATTAAGACAACATCTATTAAATACTCAGGACTGAGGAAGTATTTTTTACCTCACCAGCTGTTGCTTTTTTAGGTAATCCCTGACCATGAGTTGGGAATTAGCACAGACCAGTGAAATCACTCTCAACAGTCAGATTTGGAAGGTAAGACAGCTGGGTTGATGGATGTGAAAAAACAGTGCTGGCTTGTCTCTGGTCTAGAAAATAATCCTGACACGTAGGCGCAATCATTGTGTCCAGTGCAACAGACATTTTCCTGTCAACCTTTTCCATTTACCTAAATGGAAATATATGGCACAAATGCTCTGGAGCATATGGCTCTTCTAGCTGTCTTCCACATGCATGTTAGGGTATTGGCTATAAATATAACCCCAAGCATAGCTGATAACATGAGGTGTTCACAGACTGCATCTATTTATACGAGTTGCAAAAGCTAGTTGAAATCAGCTGGGGTCTTGTCTGCATTCAGGGTTAGCATATATAACACAAAACCATGTGATTTCAATTGAGCCTTGTCAGCTGTGTAGCAAATGAAAAGTAGACTTCTCATGGTGAAATTGGGGCTAGAAGCTGCTTTGTGTTCTTCAGCTAGAATTGTTCAATGGCTTCGATAGTTATTTTAAGAAAATGGAAGTTCTTCCACAGGAAACAACATTCATGACTGTGTGGTCTAAATTTACCTACTGCCAGCTTCATCCCAATAAACTCATATGACTCAGAGTTCTGCTGAGAGGTGCTCTAACAATTTAACAGAAATCTTCCATGGATTTCTCTCACTTAAAAACCGAAAGTGGTTGACTGTTATTTCATTCCTCTGTGCTCATGGGCACAGAGGTCGTGGTAATATAGTGGTAGCAATTTTAGGTCTTATAAATCTAATTGATTTCAATATCAATGTGCACATAATCCACATTCTAGGACCAAATATTTCCAACACAAGACTTTTATACAGAGATAATGTAATATTCTCTCTCCCATTCCTTTATAGTTAAATCTCAAGAGAAAGGACCTACATTTATCTCATCCCCTAGTCATTACCAGGGAAATTTAACAGCTTAGTAAGAAAACCAGGGAGGAAGTACAAAGTTGATTTTACTTTTAGAATGGGGAAAAAATAATACAATGCTGTACTACATAATACTATGCTGTAATCAGTTGAAAGTATCAAAGTCATAAAGAAGCACTTCTGCAGATACTTTATCATGCAATGTTTACATAATAAAAATATACATTGTAGTTCTTACTAGTGACAAAAAACCTATTTTACTGTAACTAAAATACAAACTTGCAATTTTGTCAACCCTATAAAATAACTTTAATGAAGCATCACACTGGGAATGTGACAGTCATATGAAGCAGAGAAACAGAACACCATTTAAATTGACACAAATGTAGGACTACTATGTGGGACTTGTCCAAAAATGTCTTTTCCCCTGTGATTTTCACAATTTCCAGAAGAAAAATCCAGAAAGGCACGCACAAACCACTGTAATAGTGTTCAGTAAGCTGAGATCCTACATTACTCTTTCCAGGCTGTAATTGGTTGGTTTGATCATGATTTTCATATATTGCTAAAAGTGTATGCTATGTTTAAAAAGGATGTTTCCGAGAAATGGAAAAGAAAGTTTCCTGTTTGCTGGCTTGACTGAGACAAGGCAGGAAAAGGAGAGTTTAGGCCTTGGATTGGAGAAAGCCTCTTTTTTAAAAGCTGGTCAGAGGAGGAAGAATGAATGCAAAGTGGAGGGTCACTAAGCTTGCCTATGGCAAGAACAGATCCCTATCCCAGCAATAGCACTGAGGAAATTTTCCTGAGGAAAGTGTTCAGAGGAAGTGTAACAAATCCAGGAATGCACTGAAACCATCAGGGCACACTGGGCAGAGGAAAAGCTTGTTTACAAACTGCCTAGAATACCACTGTCTTTTAGGAGACCTGGTCTTTATTTTCTGCTTTCAGTGCTACTTGTTTGTTTTTTTTTTTTCCCCCACAAAGCCTAGCATGATAAACTGGCAAGGTGTGCTCACTTTTAAAGATGCTGCAGTCTCGTCAAAACTCTGACCAACATGAGGGTTTCTTATATAGAAAACAAAAATTAAAAAGAAGCAAGTGTCTAAAACTGAGTTAGATGCTCCTAGTGACCACTAGAAAGAATGTTAATTAAAATGTAAATTAGGACAGTATCTTCAGTCTGTGTTTTTTAGGTGTGCCCTAAATGACTTTGGCATAAGTTTCTCCTGCTTGACAGATATCAAGATATCAAGAAACCATTAATCAGTAAATCATTGTAATGAGCTAAACTTCATAAAGAAAGTAAACTTCATAAAGAAAAAAGTCTTGAATTTCTGTTTAGTTACTGTAGCTTGAGATTAATTCTCAACTTTCAAAAAATGTAGCATTTTAGGAAAGTAAGCGTCTGTTGAGATTGCTGTGGTTGCTCTGCCTGCCCTGGCTTTGCAGTGTATGTTTGCTTTATAATGCTACCTGAGGGGCTGAACAGAGATCACTAGGCTTTCCTGACACTAAATAAATAAGTCTGCCCATCACAACTATCTTGTCTCAAACTGATTAAAGTATACTCTGTGAAGATCAAAGGCCTTCTAACAACCATTAAAAAAAAACAAACCGCCAAAAAAAGATTGTTATCACTTAGACTAAGTAAGATACTTAGAGCAACTGCTTTCAAAAGATTTGGAACTGTATTTTCATTTATTTAATCAGAATTTTTAAAAACTGCTTGCATACACCAAAAGAAAGGATCATAATTTTTTTACTGGGGTCTGTTGAATATGTCATGTGCATAACTTTCCATGATATGTAAAACCAGCACAAAATCTTGACTTGCTGGAGAATGTATCTGGAAGCAATGTCAGTCACCTGACAAGGGGGAATTCAAAATAATTTAAAAATCCCAAAGCAACAAAAAGCAAAAAAAAAGCTTCAAAATGTAAATGCCCCTGCATATATGCTTAGAGACCATCTCCATACAGAACAAAGCATTCAGTATTCAGCAGCATTTTTTGTTTCCTTATGTACCCATTTTAATTAGAGATCAGTGAATTTTATACAGCTTTTCTTACCTTCTCCAGCATTCCAGCCACAGGGCAGACTAAACATGGACTCGTCTTTCTTTGGTTACTTGTGATGAGAAGCTGAGAAGTCTCTTTTGCTAGTCACTGATGGGAAAATCTTTAAGACCTAGTGCTATTGTTGTTGGGATTGTTCCTGGTGTTTGCTCTCCTTGTTTGTCAACCCCTGCTGCCTCCAAGGGGAAGAGACACTGAACATCACTCTGGGAGAGCAAAAAATCTTCAAAGAAATGGATGAACTCTTTGCTTCTCAGATCAATTGTCACACTTTGAGAAGAATATTTTTTCTTATTTTTGTGACAGGCAACTAGCCTAACCACGCAGGTTATAGCAGAGATGGCTAAAATTGAATATATATAAATTTATAAGGTGAATATGTACTCCTGCTTTACCCACTGAAGCTTAAATCTGTAGCTATTCTAAGGAATTAATAGGGAAGCAACACACCTCCAGAAAACAGCAGCTGTGAGTAATAGTCATTGCCACTCCTTGTTATGCTTATGTGCTGGATTTTTTCAGAGTGAATATTGAAGACCTTCAGACCAAATACAATAATCTTTCTACTTATCTTTGTGATATAGAGATGAGTGGCACAGAAAACAGAACTACGTAGTGATAAAACAGCACAACACAGCACCAGAAAATGAGGAAAAAAAGTATCTGAAGTCACCAGGGAAATTTTAAGTTAAAATATGACTGTGTCTGATGGCTTCACACTTCTCCAGGACAAAAAAAAAAAAAGTGTACATTTGTGTCCCATCTTAAAAACAATGACACTAAAACCTTTGACTTGCGACATTTGTGTTAGTGTGGTGGAGTTCTCCTGATAGGCTGGTCTTTCAGCAACATGGATTCCTTCTTGCAGGACTGAACCTGTTACCATGTGAGATGTAACCACAGCACAGCTGGGCACCAACTACTTGTCCGCCTGTAGTAAAAAAGAAATTAGCTTTAGCTGAACAAATTAAATATCAACAATTATTTTAATAGGGGCTAGACAATGATACCTGAATGGCAGGAATACAACATACATATTCTTAATGCTTTGGTTTAAATAGTAACACTTTTTATTTTGCTACATTTATATGCTGTGGAGGAAAATGGAAAAGAAAATCCTTCAAAAGGGAGAAATTGTTGCAATACAAAACTAATATGCAGAATCCATATGGGATTCTGAAAATATTTTCTGCAAATGCAAAATTATTTCATTCTGCAGCAAACCACTATTTGTAGTGCAGTACCTCTGAGCTAATGAAAATGTTACAGTTTTGATACTAATATTTTGTTCCCCAATAGATTTTGATCGTCATACATTTCTTGAACATTTCTGAGAAGGATAGGCTCTTCCTCTTTATTTCTTACCTAGATTGATAGTTTCAGATTCCTTTCCTGAAAAGTGCTGTCATTAGGATGGGCAAGAAATTGTGAAGCCATAAACCGCATTCTAGCCTGTGTTCAGAATGAGCATCTCTCATGTCTTTTGGGGAGTGAACACAATATTTACAACTATTTGTCCCAGAACAGAAAAGTGCATTGCTACTGACTCTATAGAAAAAATGATTATGGAGTTTTAGTGCTGCTATTGTGCCTACCAACTTTCTTCACGACTCAGCCAAGATGCAATGCATATTATAATTAGTGTGGGTCTAGCCCTGGAATACTGTGCTTTTAGCACTTGCTGGTGCCCTTTGCATGGTATAGTCTTTGACCTGATCACCACGTCATCACCTTCTGACACTCATCAGATGCATTCAAATTTCATTGATGAATCAAGTTAGAAATCCTTCCAAAAACGTTATCACATTTTTTAAAAATTTCTGCAACCCATCCTTACAGAAAAGAGAGGAGGTTTGGCAGCAAAGTGTTAAAAGCATTTCCCAAAATGATGCTGCCTCCTGGCACAGCTTTTTAAAATTTGCTGCTTTATAAAATAGCCAGTTTTTAAAAATTCTATATTTGAAACTAGTCTTCCTTCTCCACCCCACTCAGGTCCTAGAAATGTCTAGCTTGAGTCACTCATCAAAAAATATCTATATATCTATATAATTTATCCCACAGAGTATGCAGCCTTGCACTGGAAAAGTTACTGTACAAAGTGCAGTTTCATAGTATAAAAAATATTGCTTCTGGAAGAAAAACATCATTGTTACAGGTAAAATAAGTGTCTACCTTGAATTTCTGCAGTTGTGTGTGGCCTAAGATTTCCTTTTTGTTAGGGACCTTGAAGACTTCTTTTGTTCTGGATCATGTCTGTGCAACTGTAAACAACTCTTGCAGGATCTTAGAGCTTTTATCCAGCCTTCATATTTGTACTAATTTTTAGCCTGACACCTTGAGCCATGAGCTGTCTTTTGAGATCCCATGGGTTCCCACAGGAGCGTTCACTGATGAGTAAAAAGCTGAACTTGGATGTGACCTCTAGGCCCCTTCTTCATTTTCCAGCTTGTTAGCAGACTGTTCAAGTGCTGTCTGATAACAGACAGAAATGATTGCTGTAGACCTATTTTGTGCTTTTCACCCCCTGTGGTACCATTTATCTCTTGGTTACCTCTTATTACCATACCTCATGGGGTTTTGTGTTTTCTTTTTTTTTTCTTTTTTGAAGAAAAATAAATTCTGCTCTAATAATACACTGGACATAAAAACTTTGCCTGTATATCTATGTGTGAAATACACATTCTATGGAAATGCTAGCAGAAATGAAATTGGCCAGATAATACTTGAGAGAGAGAAAAAGAGAGAGTACAAGATTTTCTGAACAGGAAAACTGTGCTATTCGGAGTTTTATATTGGTTCTACATACAAATATTTTTCTATTCACAGATAAGTATTGTAAATTTTTTAAATAAGTACACATTAGTAGAGACAAGCCTGGAATTTTATTTTTTTGGCTGGGTTTAAATAAAAACACAAATGAACTCAAAATGGATTTTAGTTTGAGGGAGAAGGTAATGTAGCTATGTATTGAAGTTATTCCCAGGTGGCACATATACCGTTGAGTAGCAGAATTTTTTTTTCCCCTCCCTTTGTTAAATTGAAAAGTTCTAAGAATTAGCAGTTAAAAATCCCAGCTCCTTACCTGTATTGTGCAGGTAATTCTGCCCTGAGGAAGGCTGTGAGATGGTTATAGCTCATGTATTGCACATAGGGAGAATGTAAACTATCCATTCTCCTTCAGGTTGTCTGGCTTCTCTCATTTCTTTGCTGTACACTAGCTAAAAAGCCTTAACACAATCCTTTTGCCCCTTTGTATGTCTCCAGAGGTCACAGCTTTTTGTTTGTTTGCTTGCTTTGTTGTTTGTTTCTTTTTTTAATAATCCAAGTGATTCTAGGAAGACTGCATTGGTCCTTTAAATATGTGGTTTCTGTAAAACTTAATAAGAGGTTTATCCAGCATCACTGTTTTTTCCAACCTTGAAAGCTTCCAGGATTCTTTCCATTCTGATAACACTCCAAGAAATTCCAAGAAGTCTTGTCTATAATATTTGATTTTGTTTCAGACTGCATATCAGATTGCAGCAAAAAAAGATGCTGGAAACAGTGACAGCATCAGCTTTAAGCATATTAAACACACTCGTTAGAAGCCCATGTTAGTGAAGGAAAACCAGCACCTAAGTCAGGTTTTCATAATCACTTTCTTTCTGAGTAGTTTTAATGACTTTTTCTGACCTTTGTTCACAACCACAATCTAAAATAATAGGAAAAGTTAAGGAAAAAAATGAAGGACTGAAACAATAAAACTGGTTTACTGAGAGGAAAGCTAAAAAGTAATTTACTTCTTTCTTTCAGGGATTTTATAGACAATATAAAAGAGATTAATTGGAATTTCAGTTTATAACTACAAGAGTGCACATTGCAAGCCAAGGCCAAGCTAGTTTAAATGAATAAATATTTTTAAAGTTGTGGTACTATGTAAAGAAAAATACCTAGGCCTATAGTCACTTTATATCTTTAGAAATCTTTAAATAAAGAATAAATATAATTTAAGAATTGAAATTATTAACAGAAGGCACAAAGGAAATCATGATGCTGACTTTTAACCTCTAGTTCTATTCATAGATTCAAGATTTCACTCTGAGAACATTGAAAACACTTGATTTGGCTGAATTTATTTTCATCTGCATTAAAACTGACAAGGAAAATAAAGAGGAACAGAGTGAGATGATATAAACTGAAGAAAAAGATTACAATTTAGTCGCTTTCAAACCAACCCACCAAATTTCTGACAGATTTAATAGTCTTAAAGCAAGTCTGTTTGTTTTATTCCTTTGCACATTTCAGCAAGGCTGCCTTATGTAGTGGCACAAATCTCAGAGGAGACCCTTCACCTGTCTTTCCTGTCAAATTACATTGCAGAGTCAACAGGAGCCAATGGAGTGTGCTATCTCATGCTAGACTTTTAGTTCCTAATAAATCTGGTCAGTGGAGTAACCTGTAATTCAAAATGTTTTAAACAATTAAATATTTCAAAACTATAAAAAAGAGTTAAAAATATGAACCTAATGTGACCATGTTCAGTCAGATTGTTTATGCAATACACAAAATAATTTGATAGTAGACATAAAGAATAACTCAGTGGAAAAGAGGTGAGAATTTATAAGTTTAGCAATCTTTCATCAGAAAAATACACATGCCACTCTTGATCTCATGACCCCTGGAAACAGTGGAGAAATTCCTCTTATGGTTCAGTTGTGGTTCCAGTGAAGTTGTTTGTGCTACCATATATCTTCTGGCTTTGGCAATTTGATTGGAAATGGAGCTAAAACTCAGGCTTTCCATATTCAAAGAAGGCTAATGATAGCTATAAAATACACTATATTTATTTTTTTTAAATTATTACTCTCAACATTTTGCTGTATAATATTGCAAATCTATTTAACAACAAATTGTAGTATTTTCACTGGTACTAGTAGGCTAGTTTAAAATATTTTATAACTATATAACAATTCTGTGGAGAACTGTTTTTGTAATGATTATAATTTGTAAGCTGATAGTTTACAAATTATAGTTAACTATAAGCAGGCTAATCAGTCATCTTAATGGAAATGTACAGTAGCAGAATATTAGGATAAAATAATATCAAGCTAGGTAGGGAATTTGAAGGAGTGTAGCCTTAAGGTAGTCCAATCAAACACACTGCAGCACTAATAATGTTGAATTCACTTACCCATTCTCACTTCAGAGGGTCCAGGGGGTTTAAAAAATAACAGGCTCAGCCACTTCTTTCTTTCTAGGACTGAAATTTGAGAATCTGGAGACTTCTCATGCTACATGTATGTACCATAATTTATCTATTAATTGCTCCATTTTGTTTTGGGTTTTGAAGTGAAGAGATAGCCTGCAATCAATAAACGTTAGACACACTATTACATGAGAATATAGGCAACACATCAAGGTGAGTCACTACCTCCTATATTAAATCTTTCCTTTGGAATTTACATACATATTTGCAAATATCTTGTGTTTTAAGACCTCAGCTTTATGAAGAAAGTTGTTTCATACATTCTCTTTGCAAAGTTCCTGGTTTGTTGAGAAGCATGCCAGAGAAAGTAAGCAAAAAATGAACGACACATTATCATTTAAAAATAAATGGCAAACATTACTAAACTCAGCACATTCTTGGAGTCCTTCCAACTTATTTGCCAATAGCACTGAGAAAAAAGAAATAGAAAGCAAAAGTCTGGGACAGGAAAACCCAATTACCTCTGATTATCTGGGAATCTAGTTGGGAAGAACTCATCTGCCTGTGGTTGTTCATTAAAGGTTTCAAACTAGAAAAAAAAAAAGCAGAATGATCACTTTAAAAATAATTTTAATAAGGGGCTCCAGCTCTTTGTAGTTTAACTATACAGCAATTAGTGAATAGCTGTTTTTCAGCTGACTTTTTCAATATTTTGTTGCTGTGTGGTACAGCATAACTTAAATTGCAGCTCCCCATGAGTACAATTTGCAAAACAACATGGATTCAGATTAGACAGTGAAGAACACAAGTGAGCTATAATACATAACACACAGGTATCTGTATGTAATGGTACATTTGAAGAATGCATTTGATTAATTTATTAACAACCGCTAAAAAAACTTGCAGAGCTTTTCCCAAAATACCTGGTAACAGCAAGAAATACACAGTGGTAACATTACAGCCATAGTAACCAGCAGGATTTGATGTAGAATCTATAATGGTTGTCAGACTGGGAGCTCTGCAGTATAATTCAGTGAGAAAATATGTGTTAATATGTCATAATTTATAAAGATAAAAAAATGAACCTTGTCAGAATCAATACAGACAAGAAAAAGTTACATTTTACATTAAAGGTTTTCTATGTTTTAGAGCAGAGAAATCAGAGGCATGCTGCCCTAGTTAATAGCAGATTTTTACTAACCAGAACAAAAATTAAAGTTTATGCTATTATGAGGTGCTAGGTGAGGGAAGAATGCAAAATAACTTTTTAATTATGATAAAGATGTTCCAGGATAGAAAGATGAGGTTAAAAGTAAACAGAAATTCTTAGCAACTTAGCTAATATGAAAAGAAATTAAGTTATAACTATCATTAAAAGATTGGGGTTTAAAGGGACCTTTAAAGACCATCTGGTCCAATCCCAAAAAAGGACACTGCATTTCTTGAACATATAAATATAGAGATGAATAGAAGAGATGTTTCACAGCAGAAGCTCTGAGTTACATTAATTGGAAAAACAATGTATTTTAATGCCCACAGAAAGGGTTGATTACATACACACAAAGGTGATAAAATATTTAGAATATTTTTCCTGTTGCAAACTAAATACAGGGCATGATCAGAAGGTTCATAATCATTTGATGTTATTTTATAAAGCAACCATTTCAAAATAATTCATATCATCTGGAAACATCCAAGTTACGCTATTTATCATGCAACATTTAAAAAAAACCAGCTTCTGCATGACACGCTTCTGGACTGCTCCAAGGCAAGACTAAAAACAATGTGGGAAGTGGAAGTGTTTTATGCAAGGCTTTCTCTGTACAGCTGTGCACGGATGGGCACTTTGTGTGAAAGGGTTCTGCTTTCAGCAACATCTGTTAGTTTATCTCACCTGACTCCTCCAGCCCCCTGGTAATAATGTCACTCTTGCACTAGACTTGTGGGATATTGCTGCATGAAACCTGTGCCAGTGCAGATTACAGCAAACAGCTGCCACAGGTATGCTGCACGTGTGAATCCGAGGGAAGGGGAGCTGCAGGGACAGCAAGCAGAAGGTGCTGAGAGACAAGCAGCGTGCAGTGCTGTGCCACTGGAAGGGACACACAGATGGAGAGTTGTCATCTTGCACCAGCTCTGTTCAAAGAGTTGTGGGGAATCTTGGACAGGAAAAGGTCCATACCCCTTGGAAGGTAGGAAGGTTAACTGGCACCACTAGAGGCTTTTAAGAGAATAGACACATTTAATGGCAAGGCAGATTAGAAGAGATTTATTTGATAAAACTTGAAATTGCAAGTACATTCATTGCATGGTGAAAGCAAAGGATGTACTTGACCCCCTCAGACACTGATAGCACTGCATAATGCAGGTTATATTTCCTACTACTGAAAGACAAGTCGGTATAGGTGATTTATATTAAATTAATCTGAACACGAAACCTGTGAAACCCTGATCTTTTGAAATGTTGGTGCTCATTTGGGGGTGGGGTGGGGGAAGGGAACTTCAGAAGATCGTAAATGTGAATAACCTAAACTGACAATATTTTTAGGTTCAGCACAGTGGAAAACTGGATATTGAAATTTCATATTTTATTAGAAGCTTTGTTGATGAAAGCTACATACCCTATATTTAAAAGAAAATAGTTTTGTACATATTTATGTTAGCCTAGATTATGCTGACATGTCTAAGTTAAGCATGTTTGAAATGTGAAAAATAATTCAGAGAAATATGCCAAAACTTAAACTTTCTGGAAAGCTGCCTATTACGATACAGTGGTGCTATTCTCATGTTTGAATGAAAACTATCAAATCAATTTAAGCATCAAATACCAGACCTATTAGGAGACAATTCAACTGATATTGAAATATTTTATGAATTATAGAGGGAGAAATAAGCAAATTGAATTCCACTTCTTTGTAAAGAAATAATGGAACAAAGAAACAAGCATGTTTTCCAGGTAGTTAGGGTGTTTCTGCTCTACTGGAACTGGCAAATTTAATGACATCCAAAATTAGGAAAGGAAAATTTTTTAGCAAGGGCTACCTGTGGTGAATTGACTATCAAAGAGAGCTGTAGAGCTGCATTAAGTATGTGTTAGGCCTGGCATGTCTGGCAGGTTGTTAGGATATCAGAGGCAAAACAGAGTAAAGAGAAAGAAAATAGTCTAAGATTAAGGAGATATACCAGCTTTCAGAGCTGAACATATTGTGGAATGTTGGAGGCAAAAGATAATTTTGTTATGTGCTTTGGGAAAATAACCTGAATGGGCAAACTATGGTTGTCACAGCAACCATTGGTATGCAAAGGATCCCACAGAAAACACACTGAAAATGTCTAATGAATCTGGACTTGATTACAAGGGTTGGTGCAGGCTTACTTCTCCAGAGGAAGAATTAAATTTGAGGTTTTTTATTGGGGAAAAAGTATGTTTTATGCCCCTTTAACATTCCACCATCTTAGTTTTTGTCAGGATTAGGTATGTTCATCACAACAGTGAGTTTCACAGTTTTCTACATAACAAAATTTGCATGATAAGAAGCATCCAGCTGGTGATGGGTAACAGGCCAAGGAAATGATGCTTAAAAGACCCCATAAAATAAAAAGAAAACATTGAAGATGGACAGAAAGCTCCCGTAATTAAAACTAACTGGATTTTAATATCTGTGAATGAAAGGTTCCTTGCTGCAGATAACCATCCCCTGAAGACTACAGCTCTGTCAAAAGTCAGACAACTCAGAGAAGCAGATTGCATGCCCTA
The DNA here is from genome assembly GCA_013399835.1 of Leptocoma aspasia. Lineage (NCBI taxonomy): Eukaryota > Metazoa > Chordata > Aves > Passeriformes > Nectariniidae > Leptocoma > Leptocoma aspasia. The sequence continues at coordinate 1,284,377 of VXAX01001352.1, read as the reverse complement.
GGAAATTCCTATTTCCTTATGAACAGACTTTAAATTATGCTATTTTTATATTTTAAGACAGAAAGTCTGGCACATACCTGCTGTATGATGATGATTGCCTTCTCTAGTAAGGCAACATACAGTAAGAACTTCTTCCTCAGGTCTAGAAAAATTAATCTGTACAATATGTAATAACTAACTGGAAGGATCCTACTACCAGAAATAACAGTCTGAAGAATAATCCTGCAATACTCAGTTTTAACTGATAAAACAAAGATTATGAGGAAAAATGGTAGCATTATGAACAACCATGAGAGTACAATATACAGTTTGTTGATTGTGGGTTGGAATCAAACTCCTGGAAAAGAAAGTTACTGTCAAATGAGCTGGGATGCACGGCTGTGTTCGAGGATGAAAGGCACTGCTAGTCAGATCATGCTTGCCAGATCATTCAAACATCAGGAATCAGAGAAATAGAGGGAAAAGAGGGAACTTGTTCATGAAAGCTACATACCATGTATTTAAAAGAAAATAGTTTTGTACATATTTATTTTAGCCTAGATTGTGCTGACATCTCTTACTTAAGTAAGAAGAACACATAGTGTTCTTCCTAAGGGGATGTCATCAGTTCCACCACTGACTGTAACAGCACCAAGGCACACTTTTGTATGTCCTGCACTAATACTAAGGTAAACATTCCTATTCAAGCTATTCATATCCTCAATCAGAATTAGGTGCTTTGACAAGAATGGCTAGTTTAGCAACCCTCAGGCACACTCCAACTCATATGTCTGTGCTGTAATCTAATAGACTATGTCTCTGTCATGTTTAGGTTTCACTACTTGCTCTAACACATTCAATTTTTAAACTAATTCATTCTGCTTATAAGGAATAAGCAATTATAAGGATGTTTAAAAGACTCATATGGTAAATACCCCATGATGATAATCTGCTCCAGAAATAGCACTCACTCTCAAATGATTTCAGATATTTGAGAGTGAATATTTGAGTAAGGATGGATGTTAATTTTCCTGACTTTACTGCTGAGGTGCAGATAAAAGAAGTAAAATCAGGAATTTCAGTGCTAGTGCGAAGTTGCGAACTCTTGGCAGCTGTTGGCTGAAGCACAGTGGAGATGTGTCATCCCTGAGAGTTAACTGTCTTGGTGATGTGGCTGGTAGCACTCTGCCAGCTTAGCTTGCCTACTGGCAGCATGCTCCCTGCTGACACTGGGGTAGGGGAGCAAACTCACAAAAACTTCCCCTTAAAAAGCACTGAAGATTAGACTGAAGGGAAGCTTGCCCAATGTGCTGATTATATAGTGGTAGGCTGTATGTATATCAACATAGAGACTTCTTCACAGCTATTTTACTACCATGGAACCGATAAAGTTACATCCTCCCATCTCAGTTTTCCCTATGTCTATATTTTCCTGACAGCTCTACTTAATCTGTAATGGTTTCTTTTAAAATAGCAATTCTAGCAAAAAAGATACTTCTAGCTGTTTTAGATAGCATTGGCACTGACATCAAAACAGCATGGTCTGGCTTTCCACTTGTAGTTTATATGAATAGCACCATAGTATTAAATTTTAGGGCAGAAACAATTAGCTATTTCATGCAAGTCAGATGCACTTGTACTCCTCATGACACATCAGCCTGACTCCTTAATTAGGTAAGAAGTGTTCAGAGTTTGCTCAGGGTATAATCAAATGTTAAAAGTCAACCACAAACAAAGCTTATCAGCTAGAAAAGCCATTTGAAACGAATGGCAAAGGAAGTTCTGAAAAGTGGTGTGCAGCTAGAAAGCTCAAACATATTTTCAAGAACAAAATCTGCTACAATAATAATTAAAATCAAATCCTCAAGATAGGGTCCTGTAAAATGGTGCTGTGAGTGTGTGCTCCTTTTATTGAAATAGAAAAGGAGTGGAGAACCAAATAAAGATGAGCAAACAGGCTTTATAAGAATGCTATTATTAATAACAATAACAGAAGCAAATTTTTCCCTTGCAATTTTTTCCAATATGAGGGGAATTATAGATTAAAAATATGGAATTTCTCAATACTCAAACAGCTTAATCTTTCTTTATCTGCTATAGTATAGAATTATAAAACAGAATTGTCAAAATGATTGTGAGATTTCTAGCTCAACTGGAATATTTGCATTTTAGTAGCATAATCCATTAAGTTATTGGAACAGGCTGAGAAGAAAATTCAACTGAGTTTAGATAACTACTGTCAGATTTGCTACTTTAAGTAACTTACATTTAAAACCTTTAACCTATGAACAGTGTCTTTTTCTATATCGACAACACCTTCAGGTAAAATATTCTCAAATTTATAAGTTACTACAATTAAATGTATTTTTTGTATAATAATTTTAATCATAAAAATGCTAGTTTGATGGTTCATCATCACATAAGAAGCAGCAAATCAAAGTGCACACTGAGCATTTTATGTACATCATTTGAAGAAAGAAAAACCTTTCGTAAAAACACACCTAGGGAAAACTTACAGCTGTATGGATTCAAATAAGGATCTACATAAGGAAATAAGGTAAAAAGTGAGATGGATGTCACATGGATGTCTCAGCAATGTACACTGAAGTGAAATAAAAAGTTCTTTACCCATTGTCACAGGCAAAAACATCACAACGTCCTGCATCCTACAAAAGAATCATCTCTCTCTTCCCTAGTCTCCAGAAGGACTGTTTTTGCTGTGGTCACATTCAAGCTGTCCCAGGCTCTCCAATGAGGCCAGGGGTAGTGCAGGAGCTCAGAGTTCTGTGTGCATTGGTTTCTTTCTGCTTTTCCATCATCCTTCTTGCTGTATTTCATCCACTGCTCCATGATTCTCTGTGTTCTTGCCCTGCCTGAGGTCACTTGCTGTGTCCCAGGGTGTCTCTGCCTTGGCTTGTCACCTTAAAGGCTTCATTTCAGAGCAGGCTGTGCCACCTTGCTACCCAGGTGTGCCTGATAACCTCAGTCAAAAGTAATTTCCTGGAAAGAATGGATGACAAATATTTTGAGAGGGCTGTCTCTCAGCCCTTTCCCTCTTGAATAAGTACTGATCACCATAAAAAGTTATTGTACATTAGTGCAGACTAACAGTAACCCACCCACCCCCCACAATGAAACAGAAACCAAACAGCAAGGTTGTCTCATGAAGGAGAAAAAGCTGACTCCTTTTCATAAATAATAAATAAATAAATAAATAAATAAACAGACTGGATCAACACACCCACAAATAGTTTCAATAATTAATATACTTCTATGCCCCTTCCCTCTCAGTTCCTAAAAATGCTCCTTTGATTTAAAGGAAATTGTAACTGAAATTATTTGAGTTGAACTGAACCAAAGCAGTAACCTACATTTTGACAAGGCTGAAAAAACAAAAAATGCAGATACTTGAATTTTGCATTCCCATGTTTATGACAACCTACCAAACAAAATAAATAAACCTATGTATATATATAATTTAACCTGAGAACAAGGTTACAATTTTAGACTTCAGAAAATGCTATTCAGTCTCTTCTGGCCTTGAACATTGGACTTACAGGCCAAAGACAAAAAACAAGATATTTCTTCTTTTGGAAGGTACTCTTTCTAGCATAAAACAATGTGATATCCTAATAGGAGATTTTGATATTAGTTCAAATTTCTGAATCTTCTCAATACCTCTTTATTAAAGACGTGATGCTGTCAGTCTCCAGGAGGCTTTAAACAAGTATGTATCTCAAATTAATCTTGAATCAAGCTGAAACACAAATATTTCTTACACAAGCCTCAGGGACCTGTGTGCTGCACATCTTGGTCTTGGTAGGATTTGTAAAAACCTCTCCCCTGCTGTCCACAGAAGTTCCCTCTAATAAAATAAGCAGTGGAAGCTGTTCCCACAAGCAGCACAGTAGAACAAGGATTAGCTAAGATAAAGGGAATGAAAAAAATCATTATCCTATAATGTACATAGCATATTTTGTGATTCATACCACTCATTAATCTAATCAATCTTGTCTAGTGCAGATCCAAGAAAGTCAGGATATAAAATTGAGTTCTCAAAGCAGATTTCACTAAGCCAAATATCAATACTTACTGAGAGAAATTTACCTTCTGTTCATAGCCATACCAGGTGAATGGTAGACTGGCTAATTTTCTAGTCTTGACAAGCTAGTCCAGCATAACTGATGAATTGACTGAATCTGTCACAGTTAGAGATCACATATGGATTGACTTTAAAAGAAAATGTTAGATAATGCAAAAGTTAACATCTAATGATGATGAAAAGTCCATTGGATAAATAGATAATGCATGTCTTATAAAAACAGAACAATAGAAGCTATATTTTCTGTTGTACACTGAAGTGCTTGGAATTCAAATTCCATTTTCTGAAAGACACATCAGGCAAAACTGAAATAAAACTCAGTGATTGGGGTTTGTTTTAATATGTAGTCAACTATTTCACTGTTTGATTGTAAATTATTCATAATATATATGAAATTGAAAATCTCCATGGTGACCTCTATGAAGTCTCAATAATTCTGCTTGAAGAAAACAGAAAAGATTTTTTTCTACACATTTTTGTGCATCATGGAGAATACTTTATTTCTTTAGATCATAAAAATCTTTTCTACTTGTCAATAAAATAAATTGTTGCACACAAAAATCAAGTGGACTTCAAGGAACCAACAGAGACCAGGGCTATGCCAAGGTAGATTAATGGTGGCAGTTGGGGAGTCGGGGCAGGAGAGCAAAGGGAGAAAAGAATGATTTATAGGTTAATTCTTGAAGAGTTTTACGTTAGTTTATTTAACAGCATGAAGGTCTAATTATTTGGATACAGATACCTCCTTCAGGGAAGTTCCTGTCCCTCTCCTTATAAAACTGTCAGTAGGTAAGGACCACTTGGACTGATGGCAGGGAGAGAAGAAAGAACTCTATAAAAATTTGTTGGTTTTATGCACGTTTTGTTCCAGTGAACTTCTCCGGCTACGTTTAAATTACAAACTATTCATAAATAACACAACAGTGGGTAACTGTACAGCACAACTTCTCTGACTGCAACATCCAAACTTGTATATCATTTGACCTGCTGCTGTGAATAACATGCTCTTTCAATAGACGAAAGAAATAAAATTTCAAGAGCTTTGCCTTTTTTTTTTTTTTGAAAGTTCAACATTACGTAGAGAAAGAAAAGTGAAAAAGTTGGGTATTGCCAGCTGATATTATTTTCCTTGTGTTCCACTGAAAAAGAAATAATTTTTCCCTGTGTTGTGAAACAAAAGAAAAGAACTAGACAATTTTTTTTTCAAGATATACTTTTAAAGGCTAAGCCCTTTGGGCACTACACAAAACTGATTTTCAGTCTGCTTTACTGACTGTAGTGCAGTTTCTTTCTTACATAGTGGTAAAAAACACACCTTGTTTGAACATTCTGTAGCTCACTGGAAGGTCAGAGCATCTGTTTTATGTGCATTGCACTACTTCAGCATTAACAGCAAGCAAACTCAGACCAGCAATAGCAAGGGTCAAACATGAAAACAAAATTGGTTACAACCTGGTCCACAGAGTAAATTTATCCACCCCACCATGTGTCTTTTAAAGGAAATCTGTCAGATATAAACAACTGCATGCATCTATACTACTTTACCTTCTATTTGTTTGCTTAACTTCTTTTTAAGCAGTTCCAGCAACTAGGTTGACAATATACCCACTCAATCTATTTCTAGACTTAGCAGCCTTCCTAGGTGGATTTTCTAAGGGGCTAACCTGTCCTTACTGAACTTTTCCACAAAGGGCAGAGAAAATTATCTATCTATCTATCTATCTATCTATCTATCTATCTATCTATCTATCTATCTATCTATCTATCTATCCATCCATCCATCCATCCATCCATCGATGATTTTCATTGGAGCCATTATCTGCTCTCCCTTCATTCTTAGACAAAAACTTGTAGACTGAATAACCTTATTTCTTTAAGCCTTTTCTTAATGGGTTTTGCATACTAGAAATCTAATTGCCATAATCCTATGTGAATTGCACTCCCCATTATTGAATTGCACTAATTCATTTCATAACTCAAAATTCTATTTACTTCTGCTTCTCTCCTATGCTTTTAGCCCTCTCCTGCTTGATACATCTTGTATGCTCTCTTTATTTTAAAAAATACTGAAAAATATTAATACTGGAGGTTCTTTGTTCTTTTTTTCTGTGCCATTAATCCCAGTACTTTGCTGATCCTTGACTTATCGCATCAAACTTGCAGAAGAAATATTACACAGCACAGTAATATGAGACAAGACTTTCAAGAAGAAATTTGGAGCAGCCTCAGAAATCTGAGAAAGTAAAATTTTCTGCCCAGCAAAGGAGTTAGATCTCAGTCTTAGCAGAAATTGATGTCTACATTTGTTGTATTACATTAGGAGCACCGCTACTTTTTAGAAAAAGAGGAAGGAAAAGACAGCTTCTTTGTTTCAGTATTGTTGCAGTAAAATATTATTAAGTTTGACTTCAGATTACACCAGAGGCTATGAAATATCTTGGAATATATTAGAGTAGGGGTCTAGAAAACATGGAAAAATGATGTGGAATAAACTACACCCTTGGATACTATTTAACATGCTAAAAAAGACAGTACTTACTACAAATCCTGATTTATTCTGTGAAGAGGCCATAAATTGTGTGGCAAACATAGGACTCTGATGTGTTCTCCTTTTGACTCCTTTCTGAGTCTCTCCATTGCCTGTTAAAAATTTTCTTCATTTTTAAAAAAATTATTATAACTTCTGAAACCTGTCCCAACAGATACATCAGATTCATAATTTAAAACCCAAACCAAACCCAAACTCTCAGTGAGATCTACTTCTTTACCCACACAAGCTGTTCTGTCAGACAATTTCTTGGTATAAAAAGACTTCATCTGTGACCTGTAACTTTGTTGTGAAATATACTACAGTTCTTTCAGTGGAAAACAGTCTTCCAAAATATTCTTAGCACGAAGGAGAGCATGTCTTTTCCCTTACATTTTTGATAAGGGATGCAAACTGTATCAGTGGTTCCATGCAACTTTCCTGAGGTAGGTAGCACCTACATGTGGGAGCCATTCATGCAGTTTGGGTGCTTCTGAACCAGTGTCAGAAACCACCAGTAGAAGGTGTGAAGAGTTTCAGAGCCACTGGGGCCTGCCAACCATAGCACTGGCTAGCTAGGGAGGAGGAAGTAAAGTCTGGAAAGAAAACTGAAGCAGTAAGTTGAGAGTTAGAAGAATTAGAAAAATTGCAAGTCTATTCTGGTTTTTTGTTGTTGCTGTTGTTGGGTTTTTTTGACTCCTTTTTTTCCTAAAGAGGATGGTATAATGAACTTCTCACGTCAAGGCAGATCTTCAATATAACACTCTGTACTTCTACCTTTTTCAGCGTTTCTACTCTTTTACATGAACCTTCTATAGTCTTAGCAGTAGAGCACTCAAGAAATATTAAAAAAAATTATCTACCCCCTGTTGTATTCCAGAGCTTTGACATTAACTTTGCTGAAGTTTGAAATTGAAGAAGGGGGAGAAAGAAGAAAGGGGAAGGCAAAGAAAACCTTTTTCTTACTACATCATTTTCTTTCAAAATTTCCATGTCAGCTTCTTCTTGTATTCTAATACACAATCTGTCATCACACAGAGGGCACTAAGCCTTGCCCCACACCTAATCTCCTATAAAGTATGGTGCTCTGGCAGAGGTTCTCTCCTTTAATTTATTTTGTTTATTTCTATATAGACTTGCAACACATACTTCAAAGCTGATTGCACAGAAGACTCTACAAAAATAAATATGGCTTTAGAAAGACATATAGTACAATTAACATCTTCCTGTGACTATTCAGCTGTCCTTGATTCCCTACCTTTAGCAGATTAAAAGCTAGGTTAGTAGGTTGTAGTAGGTGTAAAATCTTGTAGTAGGTACAACAGTTACTAAGAAAATATCTTACTTTTTCCCACTCCTTTCTTTTTTTGCCATGTTATGTCATCTTCCTTCAGATTTTGGGGCTAGAGAACATTTTACTGGATTTGCTTAACCAGCTCACCGTACATTATTCCACCCCAGTGGCCACACCCAGTATGTAAGTGTGTGTGTGCATACATATATCATATAAATTTGTAATTACACATATAGATAACATCAGGGAGTTCAGGCAGAAATTAGTCCTAGGAAAATAACCTTGCTGAGGACAAAGCAAAAATCAAATTAACATTTGTTGAGGACAAGTAAATCAATTTTGAGAGAAAATAACAAGTGTTCACTGATACCTTTGGGAGTGTTTTTGGAAATCAACAAATTGAAACCAACAAATTGAATGTTGTTTTGTTTTGTATACATAGAAATTCTCATAGCATGGTAGAAAAAAAATTAGGTCTGCCAAATTCTATTGAATTTTTGAGCAAATATTTTGAGAGTTTTGAGAAAAGAAATTTCTGCAGACTCTAACTTCAGATAAAATGGTAAGTACAACTACATTTGTATGTCTCAAGATACTAAGAAGTACATTTATCTTTTTTTCATAACATATATAATACAAATACTTAAGACACTCAAAAGTTCTGTTTGCTACAATGAAAAAATCTAAATTATTTCTACTAACAGTGTCCATTTTAACATGTAAAGAGGCATTCTTTCTTTAACATACTTATTCTCATCCAGTCTTGAGAATGGCTAAGATTTAGACTGTATTGCATTCCCTAACGATACTAGAAAATACTACTAATAATAATTTTTGCTAAGTATCATTTCCGAAACACAGTAATAGTCAAAAGAGAGACTGGGACAATGATTAAGCTTTGAGATCAAGAAATCTGTTATCTTAGCTTTGTACATCCATCTAGAGGAATGAAGAAATCTGAATAGACCTCAGTGTCCTTTAGAGGGTCACAATATCCAGATCTTTTTACAAGAAAGAAACTGGTACTCATTTACTTTTTAAAAAATAAGGTCAACAAATAAGATTTTTCTTAATATCAGCATACCTTATGACTGCCAGGATTAATTCTTCACTTTCAGAGCAGTTTCAGGAAGATGATGTGATCTTGTAACACTGAAGGCTATATTTATTCTTTTAACAGTATTCAATGGAATCAATGCAGTTTGATTGTGTGGAAATCAATCCTACCACCACTATGTCTACCAGCATAAATTATATAAGACCAGTTTTCCATTATTCATAAAGGGTAATTTTTGTTTGTATTCCTAAATGGTTAAGCTATTTAGTTTGTTGGCAGAGATATGAGTTAGTTGTGAACATCTTTATTTTTTCTGTAACTTGACAAAACTGATTATTATGAAGGGAAATTAGACTTTCAAGAGCAATAAAAAAAGGAGAAATTAGCTATGTCAGAGGTCTTCCATACAGGAAGAATAAATGAAAGGACTGATCAATTGGTTTCTAATTGAGACTGATGGTAATAAAAAATAGAATACCATTTAATATCATTTAATAAAAGATATATGCATCCTTTAAATATACCTCCTGTTGGGTTTTCTTTGTCCCCATCAATTGCTGAGGCTTTCATTTTATCCAATTGCCCCCTATGGAACGTAGGAATACCATTTCAGTGAAATCATATTTATTTTTTAATTTTTTAATCCATTATACTTCTGAAGGAGTAGAAGACCACCATGAAGGACCAACATTTTCAGTTTCAAAAACAGTTCCAAAACCATTAGATAAATCCAAAGTTTCTTGCTCAGACTTCATGAAAAATATGCTCATGAAAGTAAAATCACTATTGTTTCTTAGCAACACCTTCATGACCAGCAAACTGTTGGAAACGCTGCTTTGCCAACTTTCCTCCCTCTTCACAACTAAAAATGTAATTTGTCCCTCAGTAAAGAAGTACGTTTTCCAGGATCCTAAGACATATACACATTACAGTTAAATAAACTCATTATAAATTTACCAAGGAAGAAAATCTTAGAGAACTAAAACTTGTACATGGTCACTTAACTGGGCTGCACTTGTCTGCATCAGAATATGTTTCAAGCCAGAATTAATTAAAGCTTGGAGTTGGTTGTTATGCTGAATTTTTTTTTGTTTGGTTGATTTGGGTTTTTTCTTGTGGATTTGAGGTGGGAGGGGAGGGTTTTCTGGTTTGTCTTTGTTTGTTTGTTTTCATGTTTTGCTTTTGTTTACTGTGGGCAGGATGGAATTTATGCATATTTTAGAAACTCCCACTACTACTTTTTATGGGAGAACAGATTAACAAAGCTATTCAAAATCACAGATTCCAGATACAGTGTGGTATCCGGATCACAATGGCAAGCTGCATGTCTTAATAATGTGGCAGTATGTAATGTGCTGGAATTGCTCATTAGAAAGAAAGGAGAGCTCTTAAAACATGAAGATGATGATGGCAGCTCTAGATATTTATGCACAGGACTGTAATAGTAGTTTCCTTTTAACTGCTTTAGGTCAAGAGCCTGTAATTGAATTATTCTGTTCCTACTGAGAGAATGAGGCAACAATAGACTGAGCATATTTTTAAACAAATTAAAAAGAGCAACAAATTAATGACTGAAAAAGACATGCAACTTTAAACAATTTTCCAGCCTGGCAAAACAGCATATACTAGATTATAGAGGATATAAAAGCATTATGCTCAGTAAAAGAAGACTCTTCTCCATTGAGAAGACTCTTCTCTATAATGGAGTCTTCAACTGAGAGATGATATGTATTTGGTGATATGTAAAGCAGTCAAGGTTTACTTCTTAGAAGACCACTCAAATGTATCTGCTGAAACTGATTAAAACTGACAAAAATATAAAAAATGAAGATTATACAGCAAAGTGATATGAAACTGTAGGAATGATGCAACACAACCGATATTTTGTGATACCAAATAATGCTTGTAATAATTGCCAAATTTCAGTTAATTAGACTAATTGCACAGCAAATGTAAGTAGTTTTTGGTTGGTTGAAAAGAAAGATTTTGATTCCTTGCTTACAGAAATTAAGAAGTCTAAATTTCTTCCAAAATATTAAAGCTTTTTAACGTGGGCTGTCTTAGAATAATATAGGTAGAATTTCTATTGCTTCTCTATATTTATTACAAAATGAACCCAAGCCTTAGACTTATATATATTCCTTTAGGAGATTATTTCCATTTATTATTTAAAATGGTATGGAATAGTAAATGAACGAGAGAGCTGGAGGAAAGACAGGAAACAGGACAGAAAATTTTCTGTATTACAACACCAAAATACACAATGGCATAAATAAAGACGGGAAAAAGTTTAACCAATTTTCTCATCAGAACTTTGAAACTCTATTTTCCTTTAAAGTGCATTTATACATAAATTTTGTGAAAAAATTGCAAAAACATTGTAATAGCTATTATGATAAATAATCAGTTCTTACCTTTATTCCACATATATGTGATATGTATATATGCACACATACACCTTATATTTTTATTACCATTGTTTTGAGCACTTATATTTTTCCTCTGGAAACAATACAAGTTATATAAATCAGATCCTGTTAAAAAAAATTTAAAAGCACAAGAGTATTACACTTGTTTCATAACAGAAACTTATAGCCCCAGGATGCAAGTGCAAAGCAAATTGGGAATTCGTCTAACAGCCAGGAATTTGCTTCCTTGCAGAATTTCTCAAAGGAACTCAGCAAGAAGTTGTTAAAGACACACAGTTAGCACTGCACTATCCCTGGCTTTGCTTTTAACTATCTGCAAGCAGCACAACTTGTTAGCTTGGGCTAAATATAGGAAATATGACCCTGCATGCCTGAGTTTGCTGTTGACAGTTTACGGATCAGTTGTGTCTTTGAACTGGTTTTGCTCTGATTAAGCTGGGACTTCCAGAGATTCTTTCTGACCTAAATGATAACCAAACAAATCTATGAAGAACTGGTTTAAACTAAATGTGTCATACCCCCAGCCATTTGGTTCATTCATGGAATTGTTGAACTGTTGTTTGCAAGGTGAGTTCTTTGAATCCACCATGCTCCATATCTCACAATATCATAGACAACTAGTTGTGATATTGTGTGAATTGACACACACGGGTAACCAGACCAAAAACCAAACCACAGCTGAAATGCAAAGAGAAGATTTATTTAGTTAGCTTGCTAACAATTCTGGGTGGCAGAGAGGCACAGCCTGTGCCTTTATGATCTCTCTCTCTCCCAGCAGGAGAATCAAGCATGTCCGTGAGAGTGTGTTATATCTACACAGGAATTCTGCTTCTCGAAACAGGCAGAGGATGAACAACACTAATGGAGTATACCACACATAATAAATGGAGTTACCCACACTGATAATCTTAGCATTCCCAGCTGCAAGGTCACTTTGAGCAGAACTATTCCCTCCTTGCCAAATCTTCCGGCTTTGACCCTTTTCTCCCAACAGATATTATTACGTGCTTTAGCATTCTTAAGACTATTTGAAAGAATCATTAGTATTTCCTGCATTACAGGGGAAGTGTCTGGGACTATCTATGAAGCTCCCAAATACTCACCCAATCTAATGCAGCTGCTTTGATGGGATCTCTCTGAGGAAACTTATTGCATGGAAGAGGCAGTAGCTTATGAGAGTTCTGGCATCCCCACTGTGTTTCTCAGTCTGTGATATCAAAACTCTTGCACTCCACCTCCTTCCTTCTTATTCTTTAACCACTGTTCTGGGATCAAAAACTATTAGAGAGAGATTTACACATTTAAGCATATCTAATTTCCTATACTTCTCAAGGAAGCTGTGGTCGATAGAGGCAATGGTGATATAGACAGTGCAACCAGTGGAGTCCAGAATTCACTGTTGGTCAATTTTTCTCAACAGCAAGTAAAGATGTCCTTTAGGGAAATCCTAGCCACAAGCATTCCAACCTCCATGCACTGTAGATTACTACTGACAGTAGTGGGAGCAGCCCAGATCCTGATTTGCAGACATGATAGTTCAAGTGCTTTAATTAGGGGATGAAACCCACACCTACTAACTTATATGGGAGCAGCTTACTCTGCACTTTGCAAGGCAAGGGGAGCACAGCCATGTGTAGACAGGGAGTAAGAGGTGCTTGGCATGTCTTTGCTCCTGAGCAGAGATGCCATGCTAGTAACACCACTCCAACTCTACCACAGTGAGTGCAGGAGGAGGGCAGGGAATGGGAGGAGATGTAAGCAGCAAGGGAAGAAAGGCATGACCCTGGGAGAGCAGGAGAGGCACAGAAAGCCCACCATAAGGCCCACAGTGACAGTACTGACACGCAGTATCTTCAGTATCAGCCTGCACTTACAACAACTGCATTATCACGGTATCATTTCCTGCCCTTTTAGTGGGAACACATGAGGCTTTGTGCTTATCTAATATACTTTTATCAGATTTGATGCTTTCGGCATCTTAGGTAGCTTTCTTAATACAATAAAAAACAATGTTCAGTTATGTTATCTCGGCACTCTTAACACTGACAAAGTACAAAAACCTGTCCTGTATCTGAGGTGTTCTCTACCGATGCCTGGAAACTTCACCAGGATGTTTCTAATCTCAATTTGAAAATAGTCCAGATGGCAACATACACATGCAGTGCTAAAACCACATTATTAAACTATTACTTAACAACAACAGAATTATCTTTAAAATCTCATTTTAAAAACAAAATATTTCCAACTTGATTCCACATAAAAATACAAAGCCTTTATTTCATAAAAGATCATTCTAACAGGCACTTGACAACACTTTTTTTTCTTTATTCATGTATTTAATGTGGTACATCTCCCTCTCTTATCCACTTAAATAAAAATAACTAGCTGAAGACATAATTTCTCATTGAGATATTTACTGGGAGTAGTTGACTTGTCCTTGTAATTTAAAGATTTTACTGATAGCCGTTTAAGGGCTACTTATAATGAAAATCTTGCAATTACTATGGTATTTGTATTTCTAAGACGATGTAACTTCATACTCTACTTCACAGCAAATTAATTTTAATAAGGGTATATGCAGTCTAAGATAAGACAGGCAGTGAAAAATGGGCTAAATATAAAAAACCAGTTCATTTAGAAGAAAAATTCCAAACAGTGTAATTTGGAGTGTTTCAAGCAACCTAGTGGACCTGACTAAAAGAAGAATAAAAATTTAGGAAAGGGAAAAAAATAAATCCATTTAATGCTGCTACATGCTGAACATACTGAGTAGTTTTGACTTGGTCTTTAGAACTCTTAAATCTTCTGTTCTGTTTTCTGAGACAATGTTGATAAGACCTCAAGAGCATAGGAACAATGATGGCAAATGAGGACTTTTAGTTCAGACTAGTTTTCTTCTGAACTATTTGTAGGGCACAGTTTTGCCAAGTTTCCTCTCAAATCTGGGATTTACATGCTGTTGTTTCAGTAGTAACAGAGCAGTTCTATTGAAATAAAGCATCAATTAACCTGCTATGTGGTTGTTGATTCAAAATAAAACAAAATGAAGGAAACTCTTAGATATGCACCTGCCATCCCTTCCCCTTCCTATCACATACTTGCATAAAGTAGAATATAATCCCAAACTAGACTAGGAAAAGGTCCTGCCAGAAATACAGTAACAATTGTGTGCTGTCTGGGAGACAGACTGAGTAAATTGGCCTTCCCTGACATTATGCTCATATATAATGGTAAATTAATGCTGGCACTGCTCTTGGTTGTCTGCATTCACACCCAGAAATGTGGAATTCATTTAATTGGATGAATTTCAAGTAATACTGAAAACTTCTGCCAATAACCAAATTGAATCTTCCTAGAATTAGAAAGATACAGACCATTCCTGCAGAGAAGTGTTGAAAGGTTTGACAGACAATTGCTGACCCAAGCTAAAATGAGTATATGTTTCAGATTGAAAGGCAGAGCTACTCAATAGCTCAATTATATAAAATCTCTGTGTATCCCTGTTTTAGGGTATGTGCCTAATTAAAGAAGTGTTTCCCTTATGATTTATACTAGCATGACTTACACCCTAGAAACTTTTCTCCCCCAGATGAATGTTAAATTTAACCATGGCATTCTGTTAAGAGTTACCTACTTTGTAGCTTTTTAGTTTATGCCAGTCATATTTCAGAATAATCTTATCAATAACAAAATGTGATACTCTGGAGTGATAGATTGCTTATATGCTCTGGATTTTATACTATTTTCCACTATACTGGATGAAGACAACTTTTATTAAATGTGTAATAAATTATAACATTTCTTAATATCATATGCTGATCATATTAATCTCATCAGGTTTAGATGAATTTGTCACACGTGCCTTTATAAAGACACTAGAAGTAGTGATATAACCTTCTTTGTCTTATCCTTCTCAGCTGTCAACACATTAGTTCAATATTCTTATTGATTGACCTTGACCCTTTCTTTCTCTTTTTAGATTTATCTTTAATATGCCAGATTCTGTTTGTCGTTTCCCCAGTTGAGTGGCAAGGGAGATAAAATAAGATGAAATTCCAGCAGCCAGAACAACTTAGTAAATATGTTGCTTCAAACACCTCACCTGGCAGATTCAGTTTTCTCTTCTCTATATGAAGAAAAGTAATGCATTATTTATAGTAATTTCCATACCACAATTATTCTTACATAAATAAAACAATATAAAAGAGCAGTACAAAAAGACCATGTTCATCAGGTGCTTACACCTCTATTATCACAAAACTAAACTGATTTTTTAATATATTTTTTTCCTTGTTAAGAACATATTCTTCTGTAGATTAGGTCCAGCCATAATAAATGCTTATGATGCATATAGCTGACATCTTAGTAAAGTTAAGAAGAGATTGCTATAATGCTTCAAGGTCATGTCATATAACACTTGTTTAAAATACAGTGTTACCAGGAATGATTAATTACTGCACTCTAATTACAAACAAAGAAAATTTTAAATGACAGCTCCTGTCCCTAAACATTTTCACAACAATTTAGATACATGTTAACTGAAAGATACTGAATAGTGATTTACACATTAAAAAAAAAAAAAAAAAGGTATTTACCCGTATTTGGCACAGTGACAGACCACATGCAATCTCTGAAATCAGCAATACTGAGTTGGGAATAAATCTGAGTAGGCTGGCATGCTCTGTGCAATTCATAGGCAGCATCAAACATAAGCAGTATAGAATCAAGGAATCTACTCTGCATCAATGGCAACAGACTTTGTTATTTCCCATTTCCCATTTTTGTACACATTTCTGTTGTGGCTGTTTATCTCCCACTGGAGTCTCATTTCCTGACAGCTATTATCACCCTAACTCATTCCCCTAATGTGGCTCTTATTTTTTGTATCTATTTCCTGTGAAATGAGTGTGCAGAAGAGCCAGATCAGCTTGCCCTATTTTTTTTCTCCTATAAAAACTAATCCTTACAGAACAGTTTTTCTTTTCCTATTACAGAAATATCTGTCCTATGGACTTCTCAGATTCAGTACAATTTTAGAGTTCAGGCCATGTAGGCTAGGAAATTCAGGTCACTTCATGATCTTTATCATAAGGACAGATGCATGAGTTTTTGGAAGGGTTGTTCTCTCCTTCCTTGCTTGGCTAACATTTACCGTCAAAAGTTTAGTGGTTGAAGAGAAGTGGAAATCCAATATCCATCATCACGTAAAAAAGCTCTGGTGTATATTAGCTATGTATATATGCATGGGTATTTTAAAACTGCATAGGTATAACCAAACTTTAAGAAGTATCATTAAGTGTTAAGGCATTTGAAATGAGCACTAAATGTAGGCAAGCCCATATTATCCAGTACACCCCCAGAGAGGAAGAAAACTTCTTGCTTTGCAAAACAAAACTACCTCTTCTCAGCAAGAAGTTAAAGATAGCTAGTTAATGGAAAAAAAAAAACAAACAAACTTAAAGGACAGCATAATTTCTCCTTTAAATGGCAATCATTAACAAAAAGCATGGACTTGCATTTTGTATAGTGGGAATAATTGTAGTTGTACTGTACTGTTCCAGCACACCACAAAGAGTTGTGTTAAAAAAGTCTACCAGTGTTCATGGTGAGAACAACGCAAACATTTAGCTTTGTAAAATAATGAAAAATTTGCAAAATCAAAGCCAGACCAACAGCCTTTTGTACAATTCATACTCACTGTTGTAGAGCTGAACCAAAATTGCTCAGGAAGCAAGTGCACTTCCTCAGTGGAAGGAGGCACAAGATGCTCCCTGTTTTCACTTGTTGAACAAAATTGAGTTGCTGACAGAATTTTCATTAACCAGCAAAATAATAAGAAGACTGGGCTAGGGGAAGCTTGAAGAAAATATTTTCAGAGAACTAATCTAGTTTGTAATCACAGTAATACCTGTTGGATCAGAGTCAATATTACTATATATGAAGTGATTTAGCAGCAAATGACAAGCCACACTGACTCTACCTAAGGAATTTTTTTTCAGAACCATATTACTTGAATATCTGTAGGTATAAGGAGAACACACCTGACCAACTGCAGGGCCACCTTAAACCAGTTTTGACTTTCCATTGTATTCCCATGAGTTGCTACAGTGTCACAAAAGGGTTTGTTCTCTATTGAACAACTGATGCTTGCATAGGAATGGAAATGATAGAGACTAGAAAGTGATAATGCACTTCAGATATTCTCTTCTTTAAGTCTCTACACTCATAATGCAGCACTCATGATTTCTGCTTTGCGAATTTCACTAGGAAGAAAAGATTATAACTTATATTCCTTTACTCGTGAATTCTATACTTTCCCTACTGTTCAGTGATGTTTTCCCTTCAGTATAATTCTACAGGAGAGTGTGAAATGACTAGTGATGCCTTCTGTTCCTGTCTCTCTTTACTGTCACATGGGAAAGAGGTTTGGCTTTCTTCCTTCTTATGGCAAAATGAGCTTAATAAAATTTGCTTCCTTTTTTTCTTCTTTTTTTAGATTAAAGGGTTGCAGTTCTGCCAGAATAAAATAAACATAGCCAAGAATTTTTATCAATAAATATTTCTACATACCACATTCACTCTGAAAGATTATAGTCTTCAGAATAAGGTTACTCAACTAATTCATTTGGCAAACTTTTTTGAAGCCACACAATTTAGTAACATTTAGTAACCAGGAAGTATTTATTATTTAGTATTTAGTTTCAGTGGTCCTTGGCCTGCCACATGCTACATGCTCCCTTCCTTTCAATGAGCTGTGGCAGACATGCAGAAATATAAAAACTAAAGGACAGGATGCAGTAACACATTCAAATAAAATTTACCATCTGACAACAGTCTACTGTAAAAGTACCCCTGCTCTAACTAATGCCAAGGCCATACAAAAATACGTACATAGACACAAAAAGCTGTCGCATACTGGGAGCTCTTGTGTTTCTGTATAAATGCCTCAAAAATGCAGTCAGAAGATTCATTGCTGTCTAAAATCATGAGCCTTAATCCAGACCTAGTTACTTCTGCAAAACCACCTGGAAGTGAACAGAGGAGAGGACAGCAAAACTGGGAACCTGATCCTCTTGGCAGACAATATTCACTTGTTTCAAAGGCCAAAGCTTCTGCGTATTTGTTTCTTGTTTGCACTGGCAACCAGTCTGAGCACTGGTTTATCAGGCAGCACCACCCACCCACAGCTGGACAGCTGAGGAGGAAAAGCTGGAGAAAGGCCAAGGGACCAGGCAGTGGCAGAGCACAGCTGACTCTACACAGGTAGATTGAGTTACAAGGACAGGTCTAGACAATCCCTGTTAAAGGTACCACTTCAGGTTGAAGGTGGTAGCAAGGAAACATCAACCAACATTTTACAGGTATTGCCTACTCTGTCCTTATCCAGGATTTTATGCAATACATTCTGACTATATTCCTTATGGATGCTGAAAAGGATTAAAAAAAAAAATACCACAGAGTTGTGGGTCGGTTTTTAGCAATGGTAATAGCATATAAAATATTAAGTAAACAAGATCAATTCTACTGTTAAATAGTCTTTTAACTGCTTATTTTTGTAAGCATGGATAAATACACAACATTTCCCTTGACAATATTAAAACAGAAAATAATTAAATCTTGTACAAAGTTCAAGTTCTTTCAAATTGCTCTTGACTTTCTTCAGGAGTTTAGAAACTAACTGCATTCATCTGTTACACATGCTGTGATGAAAGGCAAAAAAGTGAAGATAATAACATATATTGTTTTCACTCTTTTGTTTTATCTGTGAACATTCAAAGAATGTAAGAGAAATGTTGAAAATTCTCTGATTAAACTCAGATTTTGCTGCTCCAGTTTGTAAGCTCTGGAAATTCACTGAACTGAAGAGCATTTTAGGACATTAGAGGACACACAGTGTTCCTTCTCAGATAGCTTTTTGTTCTCTTAGCCCTTCAAGTAAAAGATTTATAAATACAATGTTGTTTAAAAAAATTAAACAAAATTATATTTTATGAAAATATAATGTAATTCAAATTAAATAAATTATAATTTTGGTTGGATTTCATCACATTCTATTAAAAATAATCATTAAGGTTAAGATCAAAATCTCTTCTTGACAAAGATTTTCCACAATGTTTGTTGTCTAAAATATGAACTTTCACGTTGCCTCTTTTTTCAGAGAAGACCTGTATCACCAACATTTTAGTCTTCAAAGAAATAGAGAGTCTGGAAGCAGCCAAAGGAAAAAAAAAAAAAAAAAGATGCTTGTCTGTAGCAGCCACATTTGTGCTTTACTTAAAAAACAGTGAAACTATGTAGTAGTCCCTATTTATACAAATAATATAATATTATTTTTCTCCTGCATTTGCAGTAATAAAAGATGGGAACAACCATATAAATGCACCCTAGCTCTTGCAAGCAACCAGTAACAGAATACTCCAGTTACAAAAATTGAGTTTTCTTAATTTTTTCCTTTTTTAAATTATCTCCACAGTAGAGACACTTTTAATGGTTATCTAACAAATGGCCAAGATAGGTGCAAGTGACTCCATGACAAAATTTGTTTCAGTCAGTACAAAGGGCATGAGCATCTGTTTTAATCTGTATAACAAATTGAAAGGGATTTAATAAAGATGTGATTACTATTATATTATTAATGAAACAATATTTTTAAATTTAGCAGGAAATTCAAGATGTAAGAAATTTTTATTCAATCTAAGAAATAAATTTAGACTGTGATGGATTGACCTTGTCTGGTACCAGGTGCCCACCAAAGCCATTCTGTCACTCCCCTCAGCTGGTTTGGGGAAAGAAAATATAACAAAAGGCTCATGAGTTAAGATAAAGGCAAGAAAAGACCACTCAGCAGTCAGTGTCACAGACAAAATAGAATCAGCTTGGAGAAAAAAATAGAATTTATTACCAATCAAAATCAGAGTAGGATGACAAAACCAAATCTTAGAACACCTTACCTCCACCCCTTCCCTTTTCACAGGCTGAATTTCACTCCCACATTCTCTCCCTCCTCCTGTCCAGAGGTGCAGGGGGATGAGGAATGGGAAATTTGTCAGTTCTTCACAGATTGTTCCTGATGCTCCTTCTTCTGATGCGCAGGGGCACAGGTCCCTCACCTGTGGTCTGCACCCCAGGCTGCAGGGGGGTCTCTGCTCCAGCACCTGGACCACCTCCTCCCGTCCTTCTGCACCGACCTTGGTGTCTGCAGGGCTTTTTCTCTCCTGTTCTCTCCCCTGTCTTCTCTGGCTGCTGTTCCACAGGTGTTCTTTTCCCATCTTAAGTACATTATCCCAGAGGTGCTGCCACCATCGCTGCTGGGCTCAGCCTTGGCCACTGTAGGGACTCTCTGGGAGCCCTCTGGTGTTGGCTCTTTCAAACATGAGGGAAGCTTCTGGTGGCTTCTCATAGAAGCCACTCCTTTAGCCCCTCTGCTACCAAAACTTTGCCACATAAATTCAGTATAAGGATTTACCCATTTAAAGCATAGTCTTTTGGGCCCTGTAGGAGTAGGCAAACAAATATCCAAGAACAGCTGAAGCTATTTCTTTGTCACCTTTAATCTTTAAGCAGTTGATGAAACAGTGAATTAATTGGAACTGCTGAACCAACCCTAACCTTTTTTATTTTCCAAAGTTTTAACAACTTTAGACAGCAAAAGAACAGTGCAAATAAAAAAGATATGTCTCTTGTTCTAAATATTTTTTTTCATTAATCCAGAGGGACCAGAAGTATTATGGTAGACTTCTAAAGAGCTAATGTACCTGAAAAGATGAACTGTCATATATTACTGTTTTAGGTTCACTGCAGTGAGCTAGGCTATCTGTCTAATTTGAAAAATCCTAGTAAAGCAAGCCTTGCACACAAAAAACTACTTCCCTGTGGATAGCTAACTTTCCCTGAATGTTTTAAAATTTTGCAGTGTTTTGTATTTTTCCTCTTCCCTTTTAGTTTCTCTAGGCTGCATATAGAATTCTGTTAACAACACAATTTTTTTATTGTTTGTAAGGAATAAATAACTGCTCAACTATGCTGGGATTATTTTTCAAGATTGTCTCTGAGGATATTTCAATCCAGAAGACCTATGGACTGGATAAAGCTGTGAGGAAGAGAGCATGTTTACATATGTATTAACACAACAATCAAAGACTGACCTGAATACACCCATAAAGAAAGGTTGCTGGGATTTTTGTTGGTCATTGATCTCTAATAATTCTACAAGATACGCACTGAAACTGGGCCCCATATGTTGTGAAGGCACATACTTCCATGTTATATTCTTTGCTTAGGAACTTTGGAGTCATTATT
Organism: Leptocoma aspasia; assembly: GCA_013399835.1. Lineage (NCBI taxonomy): Eukaryota > Metazoa > Chordata > Aves > Passeriformes > Nectariniidae > Leptocoma > Leptocoma aspasia. Next base: position 1,262,690 of record VXAX01001352.1, on the reverse strand, counting down.
CTTTTGCATACCTGTGAGGCCAAGATCCAGGTTCTATTTCCCAAACCCTGGGGAGTCCGGGCAGCGAGCCAAAAGCATTTACTCTCTTTTGTTGTAGCTTAACTGCAGTCTCACGTCCTCAGCTGTGGATGAGGAGAATGAGACAACTCAAGGGGGGTGTGTGTGTGGGTGGATGAATGTTACCTTTCTTTGCCTTCATTCTCAGCACCCAATCTCCTGACTGAGCGTTTGAAGTGCCACATCTTATATCCTGTTTGTCACAACACTTTGTATTATGCTCCTTAGGCTAGCAGCAGGAAGGTAAGCCCTTCACAGGAGCTGCTCAGATGGCTTCATGCCTCCGAGTTTTCCCCATTTCTGCCTCAAAAAAACCACTCTTCCAAATGCTGATTAGATAGTGTAGTGCCATTTTCCTCCAAGAAACACATCACCACCCCTGGTAATAGCTCTCTAGACAAATACCCACAAATTGGATGACTAATAGTAAAGGATGCCGAACTGTTCTAACTGGATAAGGGAAAATTCACACGTAAGGTCTTGTTGAGGAGCATTTGCAAAGAATCCCTTCTGTGTCTGAGAAATCTTTCAATAAAACTATTCTTAGAACTTAAAAAAAAGCCTGCTTTAACAATTTTTTATCACTAACTAAGAAACCAATGACATTTTAATTTTCTAACACCTAATACAGGATCACTTAGCTGAAGGAGAACAAAATAAATTACTCAGTCTAAGCCCTGGCCATGAAATTTTTTGAAACACCACCAGCTATAGAGACTCCATTACTTGCATAACTTACACATCAAAAAAGCTTTCATAATATGCTTGTAAGTGCTGTATTGTAGCTCTCTGCTCATTTTCTTACACTCCTGTTGATTCATTCCAAGTACTATTTTTCCTTTACATGTAACACCCAAATTTGAATACAAAATACTGAATACTGATGCTTTGTCAGTGCTGAGCACATGTATAAAAATGGCCCAACCAATAAGTCAGAGGCAAGAAAATACTGAAAAACATTTTGAGCAATTTAGTTTAAAATATTTAATAAATCGTTTAGTTTGAATCACCTGTGACCTGAACAATCACCATTTACAGGCACTCAGTACATTTAATTGATTCTGAGGGTAAATGAAGTGACTACCTCATGGATAGGTTTACTATGTAATTAAAGTATTTGCTAATTATTCAGTATTGTCAAATTGTGTATTATGGAATAATAGCATTTCATAGTTCAATGTTTCTGTTTCTCCTTTGTGACACATACAGTTTAAGGACTAGGCATTACAGGCTGCATACTAAACTTAGATGTATCCAAGCAAATGATTGTGCTGCAATGGAATTATCCCAGATATGGATTGGTATGAGTGTAATTGATCATATTGTGTGCTTTGAAAAAGGTAAATATACTTAAACTGGAACATCCAATAAAAAATTCCAAGACAAAAGTGAGTGTTTTAATAAGTGATTTACGTGCAATAAAGAATCTCCTCCATAACTGAAAAAAAATCTCTTAACAGTATGCAAAATAAAAAAATCTACATGTTCTAATAGAAGTAAATCAAAATGTCACCGATTCAAAAGTAATTTACAAGATAATAGCACAGGGCTAATGTGGGAAAAGAATGACTTGGTGGGTGAGGCATTCTTTTGACACTCAGATCAAATGTAAAGTTAACTATGTTTAAGGTCAGGTGTTTAGATACATTTCCCTTATTCAGGCAGAAAAGTTACCTGGCAAAGGTTGAAAGCAGAAAACTAGGTCATTTGAAGAAATATTGCTAATTTTAAATTAGTTATATTTTTGCTCTACCTTTTAACTTCTTTTTTTTTCATAATAGAATTTGAAGAAATATTAGATCTCACTAATAATGGGGCATATGCGAGTCTCAGAGTCCTATCTATCTCAGAGATGGGAATTCTGCAGGTGTGGCCCCAAATCCCTCATACCAAGTTTCCTATTTTGAGAAAAGAGGTTCCAGTCTCACTCAGGATACCCTGCAAATAGAAATAAGTGAAAAATAGGCCACAAAAAATTGTGGTGTATTATTCATTCAAGAAGGAATGGTCATAACTATAGGCAGTCATGGAGCAGCTTCCCCTCCTATTAAATTAACTGTAAAATCAGGAAAAGAAAGGTACAATGCAACAGCTTAAAAAACTATTACTGAAGTACTGCTTTTACTGAAGTACTCAAGCACTTGTTCATCAGTGCCGCACAAATCTGGTTTTTAGGGTTTGTGACCTCCATATTCCTGCTGCCTAACTTGGAACAGAGGTGGCAAAAAATATTGATGAGACTTGCCATCAGTCTTTCATTTTTCATTTGCATCCAGAACATACAAAACTGTGATCTTCTAGCAGCATGTTTTATACTCAGAACCTTATATTCTTTATTTTGAAATTTTGTGTACAGTTAGAATAGGAAAAAAAAAAGCCATTAAATCCTTATCATTAGAAACAAAACAACTTCATCCACAGTTTATTGGTCATAGCCCAAGAATATTTGGTAGCCATGTGTTGATAGTTTTCTTCCCTAAAATTAAATTGCTCAAAATTTTGTGGATTAAAACATCAGATGAGAAATAATGAAGAAACTATCAAATAGCCAACAAAACCCCCAAGAATTTCACATCTATTTAGTCAGTGTAGATATCTGTGTATATTAGACAGCTTTTCATTTTAAAACATCATATGCTATATAACTTGTAGCAGCTGAAAATCTGATTATTTGTGCACATTTACATTGCATGTCTCTATATTATCTATATCTATGGAGATACTTAGGAAATCAGAGTTATATCAACTTCTTAATTTAATTACTTATTTTCCTGAATATGACATTAGAGACAAAGTAACGGTAGGAATGAAATTAGAAGTTAATAGAAAGTGCATTTGCTTCAAATACTTTATGATTTATTATTAATATCAACAAGTATGCACAATTTTATAATCACTTTTTTTCCTCATCATGAACACAGATAAATAACAAATAATATCACTCAGAAATGCATCAGAATAGGGTGAAACAAGTGAAATAAACCTTTGTATCATTTCTGCTGCTAGAAAAAATATTCTCCTTCTAACTGGATCAGCCTAGTTGGCTCCCATAATCTTTCCATGAGTAGAACAATAGCATACCTGTTTTCCACCAGCACTGTGGTCCTTTCCTTCATCTGCAACTGGCATTGAAAGGCAAAGCTAAAACACACAGCCTTCCAAAGTTATTTGTACCACTCTTGAAATATAAAATGTTACTGAACTTAATAAGATACCTCAGCAAAACATTTTATCAGATGAACAGAAGTAATTTGAGTCTTTATTCATGATATGCAAGAGAATAAGCCCAGAAAAATATCCTTGAAACCAGAGAGTAGCATGCCCAGAGCTCTCATGCACTAAGCAGACACTGCATTTTTTACTTAAACTCAAGATCTTCAGCCAGGTCTTTGACACCAGCAGTTTGGGCAACAAGCCCACCAGCTGCCTGGCCACCAGTTGGGTTGCCTGGCTTCCTGGGTAGCCTCGGGGAAGTTGTCATCACTGGAGCCAGCAAAGACAGTCCATCACCCACCCCTGGCAATTGGGTCTGGGATCCCAGCAGCTGGGAAACTGCCCCAACCTTCCCACAGCGGAGGGAGCCAGCCAGCACAGAGCCTGAGGCAGAGGGGAACCTGCAGTGGGCAACAGCAGAGAGAGCTCAGAAGAGCTCTGATGGAAGCATTCTGACCTGCAGCTCATCAGATCCACTTTACAAAACTCATCACGTGGGCTGCACAGGGAGCAGTGATCCCATGCCAGTGATCCCATCAGATGGTCAGCACTTCTAGCGGCTGAGAAGCCAGGCATCCCAGAGCCACTTGTTCAGTCTGATGATACTGCCAGTGTCTGCTTTGGAAGGGAGATGGGTAGCAACTCACATCACTGATCATGAGAAGAAAATGAATCCTTTTGCAAATTGGCAAGGTCAGACAGGAGGCACTTGACTTACAAATATTATTGGAATTCGCCACAGCTAAAAATATCCATGAAGTTTGGACAGACCAAGGCAAGGGATATAAGACTGGAAGACGACAAGATTAAAACCTTAGATAAGCCACAAAGCTCTATGAGAAAATACAATGCTGGCAAACTGCCTTAAAGGAGATTTAACAAGCTAGTCTGCATCCACATCCATCTGCTTGTGCCTAAACACTGGTCCCTAAAATTTCAATGCAATGAAATACTGTGACCAGCTGAGTGAAGGCCCAGTGATCCATTTGCACTGGTCAGCAGAGTGGTAGTCTCTCCATAAGTGGGACATCTCTGACAGCAAAATTGGGGTGCCATATTCCTTTTCCTTCATCCCAATCTCTTTGAGGATTTTTTCTTTTGTCCTAAGCTAACTTTTGAAACACCAGACTTTGGAGAAAAAAGGCTTCAGTGCTCCTAAGCATGCCCACACAAAATACTTGGCATTTTGAAGGCCTACTCTAACAGCAAGACAAATAGCTGGGGACAGCAAACAGCAGGATGACAGTGTGTGAAGATCAACAGTACTGTAAATGATTTCCAAGAAACTCGTCACAGTGAACCAGCAGCTTAATGCTTCTCTATGAGCACAGATCTGCGATGTCAATCTGTGACATGCAGCCATTGCTTCAGAATCTTAAAAAAAAAAAACAAAAAAACAACTCACATTTTCCTGGAGTTGTATGACAAACTCCCTCCAGCTACTCAGCAGGTATTCCCTGAGATGTAAACTGGTCCAACAGCAGAGAATTGGTTGGTTGAACAGTGTGAAGTGAATGCTCATGCTCTCAGCAGGGAAAATATTTTTGTGGATACTACTACATGCAATGGATTGTACAATGAAAACTCTGCTGAAATGCATGTTCTTGCCTTGATAAGACGGATGGGATGTTTTCAAATATCCTGCATAAAGCCAGTGCAGGCAGCACACCACTAATGGAAATTTTAAAAGTTACTATTCTGCAGCAAGCTATCACCAATTCATAACTTCCACAAAAAGATGCTACTGCTCTGGGGATCTGCCCTCCTGTTTTGCCATGGTTGCCTTAGATGCAAATATAAGTTAGCCAATGCTGCTTCCTATTTAGAAGTGAATTGAGTATTTCTAGGCAAAGCAATGGTTCTTTCTGTAGTGGGTGTTTCAGATAATAATTTCTTATTCATTATCTCAGATACTCAAAACACACTGTTTTTCTGACTTCCAACAAAATGCTAAGTAATTTATTCTGTTCTAGTATCTCAAATCATATGCCCAAGTTTCCACATCAATTAATTTTAGGCAGAGACTTTTTACAAGAGTGTGTACTGACAGGACAAGGGGGAATGGCTTCAAACTCAAAGATGGTAGGTTTAATTTAAAACTCTTTATTGTGAGGGATCTGAGGCACTGGCACAGGTTGCCCAGAGAAGTTGGGAATGCAACACCCCTGGAAGTGTTCAAGACCAAGCTGGATGGGGCTGTGAACAACCTGGTTCAGTGAAAAGTGTCCCTGTGCATGGCAGGGAGGTTGGAACTAGATGATTTTTAACATTCCTTCCAAGTCAGGCAATACTATGATTCTACATAAGTGTAACATTTTTCTTTATAATACTAAAAGATGCTTCTCTAAATGCATAAACACATCACCAATGTCTTTCAGATATTTTGTCAGATACCCTTCTACAGACAATTGTCTCTGTGAGAGCCCACAAATTGTCCTCTTTTTGTGCATGTAACAGAAAATTGTTCAAAACCAGTATTTTAGAAATTCTTCCTTTTATGCCATCCATTTAATAGTGGCATTCCCTTGTGTACTGATATTTTGACTAGGTAGGTGTTGACAGCCTTGGCTTTTTTATGGTTCACTACAACCAGGATCTTTACTCTCAGTTATCACCAGTCCTTGTTTTTAAAAAAAATCCTCTGTTACCTTCAAGATAGTGATGGGAACCTAATTAACCATGGCTTGGAGTTAAACCTACTGAGAGAGCTGGGGTTAGAGCTTGCTCTATTTTTGTTCTGGTTAGCCTGCAGCAACCCTTTTTTTCTGCTTCACACAGGTACTAGTCTTGCCAATATCAGATCTTTCCTGATCTTTGAAAGTATGTGAGACACTTCTACAGAGACTTCTCCATTCTTTACATGTAGGACACTATTTCAAGGAAAGCTAGAACTTTTTCCCTGAATAATACCACAGCTTGACATATTACTTTAGCTTGATAGAGCTTACTTGTAGGGGTGAAAACAGAATTTTAAACCAAATTGATTTCCAACTGAGCCCCAAGCTCCCACATATAGAAACGTGACCAAAGTATTCACAAGCACTGCAGGGATGGTTGCACGTGATGTTGGTATTAAAGGCAGAGATACTATCACATGCACAAAAACCCTTCAACACTATCTTGTTCAAAAAGCTAAAGTGCAGTAGTGTAGAGCATAAAAACCCTCTAAGTACTGCTTTCTGTGGATTTTTGTTTTGTGTGTAGAATGCCAAGAATCTCAAAGACCTCCATCTAGAAAAATGACTGCAACAGATGCCAAAGGTTATATTGCATTTCTGTGCCTTCCCTTAAAATATATCCAAACTATTATGACCTACTTGACATATTTCTGTCAGTTCACCTGGTAGCTTTCTGACTTCAGCATTCCCAGAAGAACTGAATGCAGCCTTCTTCCTATTTCAATCAATCTGGGTTCACCACAGCTCCTTTTCTGAACATTCTAATGTATTTTGGTTTCCTTCAAAAGTTTAATCAGTATATAAACACTTCACAAATTTGCTAGAGCCAGAAGTTTTCCATCTTTGCTGATACTTAACAATTATATCTACCATGTGCTTTGTCCAGCAGGCGTTCTCTCTGTCATTGTTCATGCACTATGAGAGGCAAACGTGGGGTAATATAGACTAATTATTTTATTCCAAGTGTCACACTTTACATAAAATGGATATGTTGAATACACCATACAATCCCCTTGGTAGCTTCCAAGAGACATTTTGCTGGTTTTCCTCTCTGTGTTAAAGGTGGTTTGCAGTTTACCTAAAAAGCCTCCATAAATTGAGGTTTGCTGGCTGCTACATAAAAGTCTTTAATTTCCTCTATATCTGCCCTTACAACTTGGCATATCTCAAGCAAAGAGGAAAATATTACCCTATGAACTAAAAATTTAAGGTAAATCTTATGCCCCTTTATTATTTATACAATATTAAAGGGGGGTCTGAGGCTTTAAACATAAATTAAAATATAATCTTCTCTTTGAAAGCATACATTCAAACAGGACATTAATTTTTATAAACATAATAGACCAAGAACAAAGGGCAGAAAGACTGGAGGTAAGTGTATAAAATGGACTGTGAGTAAAAAATAACTTAGCAATGATGGTTCTACACAAGTATGCCTGTAGCCTGACCTGGTTATCTCAAAAGGAAATCATGCTGGTGACAGCATCTCCCTCTGAGAAAAGGTTTATCTTCATGCTGTGACAGATCTGAGCCACTCTGAATTGAGTTATAAATACTTTGTGTTATTTACAGCCTGAATACATTGAGATACCTCCACTGTCTGTGAGTCAGGTGGGATCCAAAAATCAATAATTTAATAAATAGTAAAAGACAAATTCAGAATCATTGTCTGAGAGGACTATGGCTCAGCCTCTTTATTATACATTTCTGTAAACCAGAAACCAAAATAATTGCAATTCTACAAAAGAGGTTTGAAAAAATTCTTGTTCAAGAGAAAGCTGTGTGAGAAGCATGAGTGTGGAGTGTGGTTTGCAGAGGCAACAATACATATACTAAGAGAGACAAAAGTACACTAAGAGACAAAAAGTACTTTTTCCATAGGGTATAGAATATTTATCTTCTTTGCCATAGTACAGTCTTGATTCTTTCTTTCTACTGTTGTGTAAATAAAGGTATTTGCAGAATAAAATAAAAATATGCACAAGGGAGAGAGGTGGAATAATTTGATTTCAACGCTTATTCTGTGCAAATGATTCTAAACTTCTCCCTTATGGGGACATGCCTAAAAGCAGAACAAATTTGCCTCTGAACATATGACAGCACAGCTCTGCCATCTGAAGCTTTCTCTCAGACCTTAGGAGTCAATTTCAGTGCTACCCAAATCATTTGGTAATGTAGAGCCAGGCAACCACTACATATGTTTTATTCATATAATGCAAAGCAATACCTTTAAGGCCAAAAAAGGGGGAAAGGAGTAGTGAATCTGAACAGGATATGGAGATTAGCTTTTATAATCATAACAGCGAATATCCTTAGCTGTAAAAATCAGAGAGGTGCCAAACACAGCCAAAAAGCTGTAGTGCTGTTTTATCAAGAATCCAGGTACACATCTCCTGAGGTGAGACCTAAAGACACCTTAGAACTTGCAGAAAGGTCTTAACCCCCCAGTGACAAAACCCAGAATCTTATGTCACCTTTTTTGTTTGTGAGAGAACATCAAGTTTCCAAAATGAAAGTCATAGAGGGACCTTTAGAGAAAAAAGACAGGTATAAATATAGGATTGCTGGGGAAAAAGGAAAGTCTCAATGACTTTTCTTACTTTTTGACTTACAAAGCCTTACATTGTTTGGACAAAAAAGAAGGTGAAACAATTACTAAACACAATATGACATATTTATTGAAAATAAAAATGGATTGAATAATGATTATTACTAGCAGTCAAGATTTAAATAAATCTTATTGCGCTTAAATTCAGAATGTAAATAAGGCACACTGAATGGAAACATTCATTAAGAACTTGTGAAATTTGCTAGGCATGGTGATGGCAGTGGAAACTGAAATCAGGGTGGCTTTTTCCCCAAAAGATCATAGCCTACTGGAACAAGAAACAACTTGGGCAAAATCTAGTCAGATGCCCTTCAGCAGACAATGTTTAATTGTTCTGCCTATGTACATGGCAAACGTTAAATTGAAATTTCAATTGAAAAATCTAAAGGTCATTTTTATCTCTTTATGACATTTTGTACTATGTGTCTTGTGCTAAGCTTCAGAGAACATAAAAATCAAAAATACTTCCTAAAAGACTCTGGAATACCCATTCATTGCATGAAGAATGTGAATTGTAAAAAAAAAAAAAAAACCACATATTTCCATTCTCTCTGTTAATGTTCTTACTAAGTATTTAACTTTTTCCTTGAAAATTTTATTTCAGAATTAGGGGAGTAGTGTGTGATAAAAGCAGGGACTACTGAAGAGTCTGAGTGAAGTTAAGCAGCATATAATCCTTGCACAGCATGTCAGAGCTGCATCTGAAATTTCCTTGGGAAAAGTAATAACAGAAATTGGTCACCAATCTCTGCTGACTGCAATTACTGCCTTTTGGAATGCTCAAACATTACAACAGCAGGGACATAATAAGATATGAAATGGAGGGGGAAAACCCCAAAAACTACTGGGAATGAGAAAAAAAACCAGATACCAGTGCAAAGTGACTAAAAAGGGATAATAATAATTATTAGTAGAGCACGCAAGTATAGGGATGCAATGGAAAAAAAGACACTAAAACCATTCAGAAAACAATGCTGGATCAAGACCTTCAGAGGTAAAGAGCTCTAAAAAGGATTTTGAGATATTAGGTAGTGTTAGTGAAGAAATGAGAGTTTCCTGAGGAAGACACTCATAAGAAAATAAAATATTTTAGACATAATTTTTTTTCTTTTGAAGATAGAAGATTTAGCAGGAAGGTAAATACTGAAATAAAAAATTAGAGAGCTCTGGTTTTTTTTCCTACAATATACATCTGGAATGTATTCACAGGCTAAAGAAAGGTCATGCTAAATAATGTCAGGAAAAGACAAATAGCAAATTGAACATTCATGATAAGAAGTTCCATTTCCCCAAATTTGAGTTATCATTAGCAAAGAGATTGATAGGTAAATTCTTTAAGTCTACAAACATGAGAAATGCCTGAGGCAAAACTGGACTTTGAGGAATCACTAATAAAGGGTTTATCATCAAAGCTTTCACAGAAGATAATGTAAACAGTATAAAAGAACACTGGCCCATTAACAAAAGAGAGGAGTTTCAGCACTACTCATTGTCAAGCAATGCCCATGGTAGATTTATATCATCAAAATGTGTATATTCATTAAGAACTTGAACCCCACATATGTGGATGCAGAGCTTATTTGTATTTGCTTTGAGTACTTACACTGTACTGCCTATGGGAGAAAATCAAATACAGAGTCACAACAGGTAAGATCAACGCTCAGACTCTCTATTATCCACAGTGTTAGATGCGCCACTGTAATGCCTTCCCGGCAGAGCAAACAACAGACAAACTCTGAGCATGACTGGCATTGCATCCAGCATATTTTTACAGTAGTTGAGTCCGACCTTAAAAAAACCAACTCTTCTTTTCAATAGACTACCTTGTTCAGAGTTATCAGTTCAGGCTGAGAAGGCTATTAAAACATAATAAGAGTTTCTAGCTACGGGAATTGAAGATACCCAGTCATGTCAGATATCACACTCTCTTTTGTCTAAGGCCCTGAGTGACAGGTTGATTTGATTGATATGTCTTGAAGTCCCATTACAGCTAAGAATGTCAAACTGCAGCCAGCTCTGTACACAGCTGTTAACTCTATTCAGCTCTGTTAACATAAAACTAAAGGCTTTATTCTATGACATAATAATTAATACACAGAATCCGAATTTTTCACGTGCTTGCCATTGTTAAGATAAAACACAATGAGAGCAAAGCACACTGCCTAAGAACAATGCAGTTCCAACATAATAATTTCTGTGTGCTGAGGAAATTTATATTAAGCATAAAGAACAATCTGTAAAATTTTACTTAAGGTAGAAAGAATGAAAAGAACAAGTTTAAGACAAGGAATTGACAGTTCGCATTTTTGACTACTTGGAATTTGATATATCACAGACAGATTTTTTGAGGTATATAACATTTATATGTGTGTGTGTATATATACACACATGCACAGACACAAATATATGCACACACACATCTACACTCCATGTGTTGGTGCAATGTCTATGAATTTTAATGTAAGCATGTGTGCTTAGCCCATTTTTGATTATTTCAGTGCTTATTAAAATGTAGGAAATTTTTGAAAAGCCAACATAATTACACTCATCCTTAAAGAGGAAATTTTGGTTTGCCGTGTTCCACCTAAACCAGGGAATTCCCTGTAAATTACCAGCCAGTATTTCCCTGAAAACAGGGAAGTATGCAAACTTGTCTTCCATTCAGAATTTAGGCAAAATTCATACAGAATATGGGCTTTATTAATGACTCCCCCAAGGCCTTCTTCCTAGCCTTGTTAAAAATTGACAATCTTTGTAAGAAAATAACATTTGCATAATTTTGAAAGTTTTTCATGCCTCCACAAGAACGGATTACTGAAATCTGAAGTGGTAAAAATGCTTGGTTTGCATCACTAACTTCAACAGATGCAAAAGATGTCCTTTTTAATGGTATCTTGCTGTGACTTATCAAACTTCTTTGTGTATAAGGTAGCTTTCCCTAACTAAACCTAATAAAACATCATATTGTAATGCAGCATCTTGTGCTCCAGATGCCAACATAATTTTGACAGCTAAGGGTTACACCTGCTCTGCAGAGGACTTCCTGCCTTTTATGATGAACAAGACATAGAGATCTATGACTTAATAAGGCTTCAACTTTATTGATTTAGGTCATTTGAGAATTCACACAGTACAGGCCATAATCCTAGAACTAATCATTCTTTTCATTTGAAACACTCCTTTTCAGTCTTCAGTATCTTGCTGCTAAAATCCACCACTGTTATTACCTCCTTAGTAGCTGACATTGGAAGTTCCAAAACAATATTTTTTATTTAAGACATCGTCACAATCTGTCTTTAGGAATCAGAAAATCAGACTCTGCATGGCATGAGATCTATCCACCTATCAGAAGAAGCTGCAAACAATTCCCTTATCCTTATCTACCATGGCTTTCAAAATCAATTTTCCCCAAATTACTCTGGTATCGAGTATGATAATTCAATTATTTCTTAATTCAGACTGTTTTGACCTCAGCTAAAAATGATTCAACATTTTCTTTTCCAAAACTTTTACTGCAGTAATTTTACAGGAAAATAAAAGTCCTAGATTTATTTTTATTTTTTTTTCTTCCACTCATTAACTTAGTAGAAATGAATAAATCCAAAGAGTTTACATGTGGTGAAGAATAATAATATCTGGAAACTCCTTCCTGGATGCTGAAAGCTGTAAGAGTGGTATTGAATTGTTTGAGTGGTTCATCTAACTTCCCAGTCCACTAGCAGAATTTTCTTTTATAGTAGCTTCTATGAATAGAACTGCTTCCTTTTTAATTTAATAAAGGTTAATATTGTAGACCCTCTCTTGTATATTTATTTTAAAGATGGAGTTCTGGCATAAAAAGAAGAAGAAATCAAGAACACCTAGTCTGAGTTTATGAACTGTTTGCAGTAATTCTAAGTGAAGCCACTGATTTGAAAAAAAATAGGGAGGGGGGAATAGAAGAGGGGGGAAAAAGTCAGACTAGTGTTGGGTCAGTCATTATATATTTTCTAATGATTCTTCCAGGAAATGATTGGTGATTAAGTTTCCATAAAAATCAAGAATTTGGATGAAGACATACGAGACAAATATTTGAGTTTACTCTCTTACAAATCTGAAAGTTGTTAATAATTTTACTTTTTTCTCCCTCCTTTTCCCAAGCTTCCTTCAATCTCATACCCTAGAAAACATTGTATTCTACCTACCATTTTTTTCTTTTTTTTTTTTAAATCAGTCAATGCTTTATATAACCTCAAGGCGTCTTTGTTGCCTTGGGTATAAGATGTAATTTTAAAGTGTATTACAAATTATGAAGTCTATAACAAAGTTAGTCTTGATGCTAAAGATAATTTTTTTCTTTTCTCTTTTTTTTTCCTTCTTTCCCCTCTCCATCCCTCTCTCTGAATAATGCCATGCAAAAAACTTGGGAAATGAGAGCCTGTCAACCACAGTCATGCTGCAAAGATCGTTGTAGGAACGAGAGCTTTATATAAAAACCCACACAGGTAGCAGCAGTGCAGATTGCTAGAACTATTTCCTAATTATTTGCTAGTCCAATACTAGTGCAACTACCCATCAAAATTAGAGGAGTCTCCATTCTCTGCATAAAGACTTCTTGCCAAGGCTGTTGTTTCCACCCACTATAGAGTATTTTTGACATGAGAACACTAGTTCATTAAGGTCAACGATTCATTTTATATGGTCCAGTAAACAGCCAAACTTAATGAAAATTTTTGGCTGATAGTTCCTTATAGCTGGCATAACAAACAGCTGACTAAAGTATTCCAATGTTCATTGAACAATGATAACAGTGTCTATCAAGGGTATGCAGCTATGCCAAATGCAATCATATATAATCAGCTGCACCAGAAATCCCTCTTGACACATTGCAGAATATCATCAGTCAGATGATACATCTGCTGCAAGTGGCAGCTGTTGCTCTCTGGAGTGTAGACAATTAGACATGAAATACTCCTTGGGCTATCTGCAGCACTCAAGCATGGTATTAACTGACACCTGTTAAGCTGTAATCCCTACAGTTTTAGGTATCTATCCATGATAATTATTGAAAATACAATTTAGGATATCTAAAGACACAAGATTTCATAAATAACAGTGAGCATAACAGCAATACTTCATGCATTTTTGGACTTTAGGAAAAGCTCTTTAAATAGTTCACAAATGGTCAGGCTTACTAAAATTATAAGCCTCTTAGCAAAGTCGTAAATGCCAAGTACCAAATTGGCATGTAATTTATTGACATGTAATTTAATATCTGCTGCAGTCTAATTTTTGTATGTAATTACTTAAGCAGTAATAGGTAATACTGCAAGAATTATTAACTATGTGAACAGGACAATCAGAGAAAAAAATCCCTGTACATCAGGTTACAAAGAAACTGGGCATAAATCATTGCCTTTGGCATAAATATTTACACAGGCAGTGAGCTGAGATTTTTATTGGATTTCACTTTTTTTTACCAGATCTGGATTTTTCTTCATATCACTAGATTAGGTGATAATTTTGATTATCCTTCTGACTTTCTCTGGATGATAACTTTTTCTTGTAGTGAGGAAATAATCCAGAGGTTTAATGAATTGTTACCTATGTCTACAAGAAATATGGACTGCTGCAGATGTCCTTTAAAAAACACCAATCACAGAAATTTATTTAAAAAAGTGTTCCCTAATTAACTCTTCCTCAACCTAGAAAAATATCATGCCCAAAACACGATTAATCAGGAAAACATATCTGAATGCCAGGGGTTTGCAAACTGTATTTAAATTCTTAAACTCAAAGTTTGTTCATTATCAATTGAAAACAATGACAATTGTTCTCATACGAAGTGATAAAGCAGACATAGATAAAGCACGCACATTTAAATACCCTTAAAAATAATGACAAAACTTTGTCTAGGTTTATCTCCCTCTCTTTCTGATTATTTTTCTTGCAAAGAGTGAAAGAGTAAGAAGAGATTTTGTATAAAATCTAACTGCATAGAATATTAAAAATATGGCTCTCAAGACACTACAAACATGTAATGTGTTTTTTAATAACTGTAAGAGCTGTTAATTTGCTAATTGCAAATCTCTTATCACTTAGTTTTTTTAATTTTTAAAGCACAGTGGGAAGCATCAGGTTAACATCACTAGAAAAACAATATTTTTTCCATTAAAGCTTGTACTGCTGAAGATTTGTTTCTTAGCTTCATCTAGTTTTCTTGATTTATTTTTAAATATAATCCTGAATTATATTTAAATAAAATTAATTCTTTTTAATATAGTCCTGAATAGTCCTTAAACTGGATCTAAAGCATTTAAAAGAATCTGGTCTTTATCACTGCACACTATTTTATTCCCTGAATTTGGGTGAAGCCCATAGAGTATGTGGTACAAAGTCATTTATAGATGTACATACTGATAACTTAGCTGTTAACCCTGTGAGCAGCCTGACAAAACCTGCTGAAGATTGTAGCCTACCAGCAGTTAAAGCCTTACATACTCTAAGTGTGGAACCTTAGCAACAGGCTAAGAGAGGGCAAAGCACTTATGATATTCTCCAATGATGGAGAAAAATCAAACATTTGAAAATAGCTTATTTTTCTCATGCAGAAAACACTAAACAACATTTTGTGATTATTATTGAGCTGTATGGAGAGCTCCAAGCCTGAGAAGGCACTGGGCTCAGTGCACTCACTAGTAGACAATTCCTTTCCCTCCAACAGTACTTACCATGCTACTTCACACATCAGACTGAGGGCACAAAGCATTTCAGGATGAAGAACATGACAACTACCTCAGAAGTCAGCAGTAAAGTCAGCTCAAGGGCAGGGATTGGGATTTGATCAGGAGCTAGAGCTAAATCTACTCGGGAAGACTGAAGCCTTGCAGGACTATGAAGCCACCAGCTGCAACAACTCCAAGCACTGATTACCAAGCAAACACCCAGCAGGCCCACCTGGAGTTTTACTACTTTTTTAAAATCCCATTTGCACTCAGCAAAAAACCTTCATTTTGTCTTGCTGAATGCTCAGAGAGCAACATAATTTATATGCCACATAAATATGTAGGACAAATTTTACTGCAATAAACATTTTGTGAATATGAGGATAAGCAAATTACTAGGAAAAAAAGTATTACTAGGAAAGGAGGAACTATGACCAGAAGTTATTCAAAAGCTATTTCACTGAACAATACAATAGTCAAACAAAACTAAAAATGCTGCTTCGGTGGTAGGTTTTTAATACAGGTTTGGGAAATGAGAACTCAAAGTCCAAGAAATGGCCTAAGAACAGATTTTTCTTGCTTTCTAGCATAGGTTGATTCATGTGCTTTGGGAAGGGTGATTACAGGTGTCTCTAACTTCAGGAGCGTTCATGACTCTTGTCACAAGATGTGAATAACACCACAACACATACACCCTCTGCAGAGTTAAATCTATAACACTTTCAGAATTATAGATTTAAAACCCTCAGTCATCCTGTTAAAACTGCACTTCAACAGAAATGGAACCAGTCTACTGGAACTGAAAATTAAAAGGGTTGTAGAGGAGTATTTATGCTAGGGGCTAGCTGAAAGCCAGCAGGCATTTAGGAGCATCTGGTTCAGAATGAGGAATTCCCTGAGAGGATGTGGTTTATATTCATGCGGCTCTGAAAGGCCAGGAGGGAATAAACATACAAATAGAGTGGACAAACCAGACTGCTAGCCAGGCTGGCTGACTGGCGTGCGCGATGTCAAATGCAGAATCACAGAATCACACAGAAATAATCAGGCCAGAAATAAAGACCTCTGAATTCTTCAAGTCCAACCTATGACCCAATATCACTATTGGCAGCTAGACCATGGCACTAAGTGCCACACCCAGTCATTCCTTAAAAACCTCCAGGGATGGTGACCCCACCACCTCCTTTGGCAGTCCAATCCAATATCTAATCACTCTTTCTATGAAGAAAATCATCCTTTCTTTGGAATCAAAGTAGAGCAAAGGTAAAATTTATTTTCTGTGCCAGAGCTACAAGCCTAATGCAGAGGATGCTGACGGTACTGAGGATATTCTTACACTCAATGTATTCTGTGTAGCAGACAGATCCAAGGGGCTAAATCACTAGAGAATATATGCAGAAGAACCAGCAAACCAAGTAAATTAGGTGTTATGTTAGTTAGTGACCAGGACTGAGTGGGATTTATCTGAGAGTTCTGACATATTGTAAGAAGAAATGGCAGGGAAGACGGGGTCTCTTGAAGGCTAAAGCAGATATTTTAACTTTTATGGTGGTGGATAAAGTGGTTTCAGAGTTATTATTCATCCAGTTAGGGGAGGTTCAGACTGGACATTAGGAAACATTTCTTTATGAAAAGGGTGGTCAAATCCTGGAATAGACTTCCTAGAGAGGTAGTTGTTACCTGAAGCATGTCAGTGTGTAAGAGCACACTTCAAATTTCTGGCCCTCAATGAAGTGGTCAAGAAGTTGGGCTAGATGATCTCTGTATGTCCATTCCAACCGAAACAGTCTATTCTGTTATATTCTAAATCCCACAACAAAATAACTAAGGGCAGTCAGTGAAATTACTTGACGATGTATTTAAGTTAGATAAAAGAATGTTCTTGTGAACTTGCTGCCACAGAAAGCAACTGTCAACAGTTTTAAAAAAGGATTACAGAAACCCACGCACAACAGCTTCATAAGCCAATACCAAAGGTATGAGGCAGGGAATATAACTGTGGGTACTAGGGGAATCTCTGGGGAAGGGACTGTGTAGATTGGCCAGACATCCATGCTGCCTTTAAATACCATCCTCTGCTGCCACTGCCAGTCTGACCTAGACTTGGACATTGGTTGGGCTAAATGCACTGACAGGGTATTTTTTCCAGAATTCACAGAAGTCCAAGGGGAATGATAACAGGAAAACTATGCAGAGTGGTATCTAGGGTGTTTTATTCAGAGGGATATAAGGATAATTTAATTTGTAATTATGACAGGATTTTTAAACTTGTCTTATAAAATGAAGCATTACTTTCATGTGTTATTCTTTTAATCTTGAAAAGGTAAGGCTGTTAACCCAGAGATCTTTCCCAATACTAGTATTTGCTACAGATGCTTACAGAAAGAGTCCTAAGGAGTTATAAAGTTAATGGATAAGAAAAAGAGATGGCACAAGCAGAATAATCACAATGATTGAAAATACATAACTAAAAAATTTTTGCTGATAATTATTCTCCACAGAGTAAAGCTGACAGAGCAGTCAATTCTTATACAGCTAACAGCCAGGTGTCCCAATACAAAATCTGATATTACAGAGCTGATATTTTCATGTGGGCAAAATTAAAACTGCAATTTTCTTCCTTTTCTCTCTTCCACTATACAGTGATTATTGCAGGTGTGAATAAATTTTCATTCTCCTTTTGTTCAAGCTCCTCTGTGTCCCATTGTAATAAATAGGGCAGTCATGAAGCTCAGAAGTTTTTTACAATTTACAAACTGATTTCTTGCTTGTTTTTTAAATCCCTCTCAAAGACTCCAGAATTGTGGAGCAACTGGCAATATACAGTGACCATCTGCACCACCTTCATTTTTTGACAATTCAAATAGTTTTTCTTCATCCTGTGGAATTCATGCCTGATGATGTGTGTTCACACCATCCAATGCATCTGGGAAGACATTGTTAGTAAGAGAGCATCAGAATCAGCAAACTGTACTATGGCAGATGAAGAATGGAATCAAGCTGCTTTTGCCCTTCAGGTGCAGGGTAAAGGTTTTATCCATGTTTCAAGGCTTCAAATTTAGATAATTTCTAGAGCTATATATGTGAAATATAGCCCAATGCCACCGATTCACTTTCTGATGGATGGCATTTATCCTTAAAGACACAATAGAGTATGCTCTTATAAAGTCAGCAGGGCTTTTTAGGACTTGCACAAAACCCTTTAACATAATAGATGCTGATATAATTCAAATCAGGAATAAAAATAGTGATGATGCAGAGAGCCAGTGGTTCATACAACTCACACACAGATCTGAAAAGGAAAATAGTGATTAATGTATCTTCTCAAGAGCAGCTTTACAACTAAAATAAGCAAAGGGAAGCACTGTGGAATAGTCAGAATAGTCTTTCACCTTCATTATTTCACAGTAAATATTTTTTAGACTGGAGGGGTATTGCCTTAATTTGCTTGATTTATGAAGACTGATCCAGCAAAATATTTTATCATGCTCCTAACTTCAGATTTTAGAAGTTCCATTAAGTTTACTGGAATGACTCACATACTTAAAGCTAAATACATATTCAGAGCTTTGGATGAGCTTGACCTAAATGTTAAGTGTAGTGACAAAACTGCATTCAGAATAAATAAATCCAAAGGATAAGCAGATATAAATTAAATAATAGAACAAAAATATATGAGTTCTGCACAAAAACCATAGAAAAATATATCCCACTTACACAAAAGATATGTGAGACAACGCAAAATGCCATAAAATATGAAAAGGATTAGCATGTAGCTTAACATATTTTCCCTATTAATTACGTTAGCAGAAAAGGTTAATAAATGGAAGGTGCACATTTCACAGAAGTTTCTACTAAAGAACTTTATTTACATTTATTTAAAAATTAATATAACTTAATTTGTGATACTTCACAACATGATAATACATTATTTACTTCTAAAAGGGAATAATACACCATTTAGAACTGTTTCTTTGGAATGTTAATACTTTTTCACACAATAGTCTAACTGAACTGATATTTCTTCGGCAAACTTTACAGTGTCAAGTTTAATTAAATGTTTGCTTGTTAGCTTTCCTAAAAATAGATAGGAAAATCACCTAAAACAACAGAAATTACACTGTTATGTAAAATGTGAGACAATATGATTTATATGTATTTTTCCCTTTCAGTTCTCAGGAACATATGGCCATTAATAAAGTTTTGTGGTTTAGGTATGTAATTTAAATCTCTTAAAAGTACATTATGTACTTTAGTTAAACAAAAAGATAAAAACCCACATCATATTAAAGCCATGCAAGATTTTGGAAACTGGAGGTAAATAAACAAATAATTTTAGAAGCAGCTCCAGGAATCTGGTTAAGCCTGTGGTGACTTGCTCACAAATGTATGCTAACATGCATGAGAAGAGACGTTTATTACCACAGCACCATAAAAAGGACTGGTATGGTGTCCTAGACTTTCCCAAAGTAAAAACTGAAGTACCAAGAATTTAAGATCAGAATTTTAGTAAGTCTAGTAGAGTCTAGCAGTTTATGCTAGGAAACTTGAAGATGAGGTGGCAATAGTCATCATAGAGAATAAATACCTTTATGGAAAATTTGCACTGCATATGAACTAATTCATACGTAGAGATATAAAACATTTCTTTACATGGTAATGTAACAGGACTCATCTGGGCTTGAAAACTGTGTAATGTGATGTGAGTAGAGATAAATGTGCTTAAAAAACCTGAACACAAATATGTACTTTCATTAGTACCATTCTTTAGCTGATGGATCAACCTTTCATAAAACAAGAAAACTGCTGTTTCCAAAATGCTTGTAACTAACTGCTTTCTTAGCTATTCTTTCATATATATATATATACACACACACACACTTGCATTTCTTGACTGCTGTGAAATCACAGCACAAGTCTCTTTGTTCTCAGATGCTGTTTGGAAAACAAAATAGAACAAAAGGAAAGAGAAATCAGGAAATAAGAAAATACCTTAAAGTCCAGATTCCCTCCTCTTAAAAAACCCTCAAATCAAACAAACAAACAAAACCTCACCACCTTATAGACTATTCTCCATTTTCTAATTCTTGTTCCAGCTATTTTCAATTTACACTGCTGTAGCCTAATGTAAGCCTCAGTGACTTCTTCTTCCAGAACTTTATTTTTGTACATAAAACTTTCTGTCTTCTATACAGTTTCCACAGCTTATAGCTTCCACATCTGTGCTCCTCTTCACAGAGAGGCCAGAGAAGCAACAGAAATGTTCTGATGTTGTTTGTACTGTCTTGTTCCTATGAATAGTACATTTCTGGTCTTGAAAAGGACTTCTGAATCAGCGCTATCCTGAAGCTTTCCCTTGCTTTCTGCACTTTGGCATGATATATTTGACAAGGTCAGAGAGGCAAAGGGAAATTTTAACATTTATTTAGAACTTTCTTCCCCTTTAAACAGCGAACCTGTTCTAATACCACTCTTTCTCTCTTTTCCCACACCTTTATTCTCTTTCCATGCTTTTTCTTTCTTTGCTCCCTTTCTCCTCCTGTATTTTGCTCTACCACAGCAGTAATTATTATCTTGAGCAATAACCCATCCCATGCTGCAATTAATATTGTCAGCCTTAGTAGCTGCCATCAGAGGTTTCTCTTCTCCTTACACTTAAAAACAGGGATTAAGGTAAGTGTGGAGATTGACCATGCAACAAAAATCAAGCTAAAACCCAATGGAAAAAATTAATTTCCCTAATTTTCCTCTCCTGTGCAAAAGGGAAGGGAAGCAGCCTGGTCTGCAGAACCTCTTTAAAAGTGAATGGGAAGGCCAGGAATCTATTGCTTCCGGAAACAGTGCAACTCCTCCACTGCAAGGAAAACATTGAGCCAAAATATGAAAAGGCAGTGGCAGCAGATTTTTTTACCATTTTGTTTATGATTCATTTTGAACATCTTGTAATTTTTAATTTGGTTTTGACAGATGACTGAAGACAGGACAATTATTTAGAGTTCTCCTTGTGGGGGAAGTCAAAGTAGTATTGCAGTTAGAAGTTGGAACAAATTACAGAGGAAAAATTACACTAACGTTAATGATGCATTTTAGAAATGCACTATAAAAAGTTATGGACTATGACAATTTTTTTTTTTTTGGTACAAAGCTTTAATGAACATTTAAACTTAATCCAGAGACACAGAGTTTATTAGTATTTCCTATTGACTTTACTGGGGTTTGAATCCACCCTACTGTACCAGCCTATTTTCACCTCTTTCTGCCATGAACAGAGATACATATTCAAACAGAGAGTTCTTTGTCTCTTCTATTTGAGCCTGAAGCACAATTTTGAAGCACAAAATTTATACCTAGGTTACTGCTTTTCTCCTTCCTGATGCTGGTTTTTAAAAGAGCCAAGAAAATAAAGGAAAAAGAAAATTTCAATGATATAAAGATACAAAAATTATTCACAGACCTGTTGGAGTGAGTTCTAAAGGAGGGCCACAAAAATGATTACAGGGATGGAACCCCTCTTCTATGAGGAAGGGCTGAGAGAATTGAGGTTGTACAGCCCGGAGAAGAGAAGGCTCCAGGGGGACCTTAGGGCAGTACCTAAAGGTGGCCTACAAGAAAACTGGAGACAGAGACCTTTTAGAAGGGCATGTAGTACCAGCACAAGGGTTTAAATTGAATGAGGTTAGGTTTAGATTGGTGAGGCACTGGCACAGATTTCTCAGAGAAGTTGTGGATGTCCCTGGAAGAGTTCAAGATCAGGTTGGATGGGGCTTTGAGAAAGCTGGTTCAGTGGAAGGTGGCCCTGCCAAGGGCAGGGGAGTTGGATCTGGATGCTCTTTAAGGTTCCTTTCAGCACAAAGCATTCTAGGAATCTATGACACATCTTCACCTGACTTTCTGTCCATTTCTCTGAGGCATAGGAAGAAATCTTGTGACTGTTTTTACTGTTGCAACATGATTTATATTAACTGCCTATGCATAAATGTCCTGCGCAGATCAAGAAAACCACTTCATTTCTGTCTGTCTCTCAATGGTTATTGCAACACCAGGTCTCAGTTATCCTGGGGAGGATGGAGCTGGAAAGCATCCTGACTATTTTCTTCGTAATATTGAAATACTGTAGATGACCCTCTCCCCTCACATGAGTAAATGCCCCCATATCTTGTCAGGTTCCATGGTAGCATGGGGAATTTTATCACAGATGCTTCTTTTAATACTGTGTAGTTATTCTATTGCCTTTATCATCAATGGTTTCCTATCACGCAGATATCACACAAAATAACAGAAAAGCTTGCCACTGTATAGGAAATCAGAGCATTAATTTACCAAGGATGAATGAGAATGTCAGTCATGAACTAAAAGGCACAATATCCTGTTATTAGTAGGGGTTTTAAATAGTTATATTTATACTATTTAACATTTTAGCTGCGGTTTTTTTCCTTTCAGATTTGTAAAAGTAAATAAGCACGTTGATAGAGAGAGACAAATATTGAGCTCAGTGATTCCTTTTCTATTTTTAAAAAATGTAACAGGACTGGGTAGTTTGCATTTTTATTTAATGGTATTTAAAATACATTCATTGAATGACAAAACTTCTGAGAAATTAAAAGTTATTAAGGAGCCTATAGTCTAAAGTCTTTCACTCTGGAAGTTTCATTCTAGTAAGATAGACTAAAAATGGTATTTACCTATGTGTGTTTTCCTTCTTATATAACTTTTGCTGTCACAAAGCAAATAACCTTCCCTTTGACACAGTTTAAGTAAGTCGCACAGGAAGCAGCCTGATAATAAGACAGCAAAATTCTTTTTGTTGCCTATTCTTTTGTTATTTGTGAAGAAAGAGGATGCTTAAGGGGACAACTGAAGCTCAGCTGAAGAGTTAAGAGTGGGTGGGAGTTAAGAAGGAGGATTTGACTTGCTAATTGTTGCAGTGTTAGGGACAAGAATACTGAGTAAACATCACTGAGAAAGAAAACAATTATGTATTTTTTTCAGAAAAGTTCTGAAATATATACTTAGAAATAAGTCATTGTGCTAGAATGCAGCTCTCTCAGTGGTGAAGAATGACTGTATGCAAGCTCTCAAAATACCATAAAGCACAGAAAACAATACATCTTGCCTTCAGTAATGCATCTCTAATGCTTAAATCCTACTTTGCATTGTGCTCTAGATGATGCTGAAAGCTGAATTTCTCCCTCATGGGCTGCTCAAACAAGGAGGCATACATGTGACTGAAAGTAACTTTTACTTCCCAGATCAAGCCATGCATTAAATGAAGCTGGTTAGCCCCAAGGCCAAATTTTTTAATATACATTGCTGTCACTGCTTAAACATTGAAGACACTTCTAGAGCTGGACACTCCTTAAAAAGGTGAAATCCACTTAAAGTTTTCCCAAAACTCAGCAAAACTTTCAAATTTCAATTTTTAATTTTTTTTTTTCTTAGTTAAGTAGGCTAGATTTTATTGTGGTTAATGGACTCTGATCATACTGGATGAACAGCATAAGACTTTACTTCAGCTCCTCTGGAACTATTCCTGTTCTGGCCTTTATAAGAAATGTATTGCTTAAAGATCAAATAATACTTTCAAATTCAAACAACATTCAAACTGAAATTCAAACTGAAGCTCAGTTCAAAGTTTCAGAGGAGATATATCTATATTTTACATAGAGAGTTTGTATTAAATTCTAGTCTCAGTGTGGACTGTGTTGAATCAACACGATGCATATGGCGGACTTTTTTTTCACTTATTTTCTATTTATCTTTTACTGTTAGTAGTTTCCCCGTATCGGACTAATCCAACCCTGATTAAAATGACTAAGAATATCTTTTCTTGCTGTATCAGCTATCATGTTTTAGTCACTTGAGACTTACCAGTCTATATTATTAGATATACTGTCCTATATGACTGATAGTTCTATACAACTGTTGCTCTTGTACAGAAATTACTGATTTTTTTAGGCGTTGTGAAGCTAGTTGCTGTCTGGATATTGATGAAATCATAATATGGCATCAAGGAGCTCAGTGCAAACAGACCCACTAAAGGCTCACCTTGCTTTTTGTCCGAGCTCTGTGTAAGGTTGTGCTGTCACCAGCACTGACACTGCCCAGGGTAAGCACAGAGCATTTGTTTGTATTGACAACATCAACACAAAACCTTTTACATGACTCTGTAATTCTCAAGTGGCTCATAAATAAGTGCAATTTAAACATGAATATGCAGTTTAAGCTTATTCTGGCAAGATACAAAGGAACTTGAGAAGTGTAACATGCTTTTATGGTAGATGATATAGCAGCACTGTAATTTAAACTTTACTAACGCTGCTGCAGAAATAAAGCCTACACTTCTTTAAAATTGGGTTTTCATTAAATAAGTAATGCATTTAAATGCAGTGTCTGTTGTTTTCAAAAACTGTTTGACATAAAACTGTACTATACTCTGTGTATGAAGACAAAACAATTGAAAAAACAAATTCAAGCTATTACCACGCTGCTAAAGTAGACAGAGGTAAGGAAATGCAAACTAACAAAAAAAAATCCATCAAAAATATGCAGAAAATCTAAAAGTTCCTCATCAGCCATTCTATATGTTCTTCTTATCCTTAGCAGGATTCCCATTGGATTATTCTTGAAATTAGTTCTGATATGATTCCTGTTTAATGCATCAGATTTATTTATGGTTATATGGTAGCACCAGATGGAAATTCTAAGACCAAATGAAAGAAGTACAGGAGACATTTTAAACTGACAGTGTTAATTATGTGCTGAAAAAGTTCTAGCTTTCCAAGAAAAAACAATTTCCAACTTCCAAAACCTTGAGATTATTTTCATTTAAAAAAATCCAAGATAAATAAAAATCTTAAAATTTTCAATGTACTGATTTTGAATAATGTTATCCACAATTTTAAGACAGACAGTCCATTAAATAGAAAAAAGAGTTGTTTTACATAAAGCAAGAGAGTACAAAAGCACAGCTTTTGTAATTTTGGTAATATTGCTGTTCTACAAACATATTGCATAGTATGTGTAAGAAAATAGTTCCCATCTTTTTACATATACTTCTATACACAAGAAAACCATTAACATGAAGGTTACAAAACAAAAATGGTTAGCAGACCTTTACTGAGTAGTGTTTGGAACAATACAACACTCAGATTTTGATCCAACACGTGCATTACAGTGAATCAGCTGATAACAATTCCATACTCCAAAGTTTGTGGGTTTTTAATTTGTTTTTTATTTAGCAATTATTTGGAATCTAAAAACAAAGCAAAACAAACAAATAAAATAAAAGTCCTCTAAAAGATACATTATGTTAGCAACCAAATATCTTAAACATCCTTCATTAAATCCTTCTAGACATTTATGGCTCTATCTTCCAAACTTAATAACCCTCTGCATCTAAAATGGTTGAAAATGAATCCTTTTATCCAATCAAGCCAATTTTGCAAGCAAACCAGTATAATTTCATTTCAAAGAAGCAATGTCTTGGCAAGTTTTCTTAGGAACACCAAAAGACCCCCCATATGCATGAATAGCAATGTAATTGCAAGACACTGACGAAAAATTTAAACCCTGGAAAAAAGTGAAAATCTACAGCTCAAAATGCTGCACAAATCTAAACTATGTTACATTTCATGTTGTAATTACAACTTTTCATCTCTTCATTCCAACAGAATTAGTAGAAACAGCAGTGTCATAGTGTTGGGTATAATAGAAATGTCTGTCTTTGGTCTTAACACTTAACCAATGAATGAACTGCAAGACAAACCATACAGCTAACAGTGCTCAGAGAGGTTGGCTGATGCTTTTGCTTTTCTATTCTTTTCTTTTTTCTTTTTTTTAACAAGAAAGAGACAGCACCCTATAATATGATGCAAATATTTTTTACAGGAGATAAATCTATTGTATATATTAAATACCTGTAGCCAATAAGGTCTGTGCAGATATTTTGTTGTTGTCATAAGGATGGCATCTTAATTTTTTAGTATGGCTAATGCATTGAAATCACTTTTCAAATACTCCTTGAAATCATGTGGGCTAGAAATACCTTTTAAAATACAAACTGATTTCTTCCCTTCTTACAGTTTTCCATGGATTTAAAGAAAAAAACATCAATATTATGAAATTCACGAGAATATTAAAACATGATGAGAACTTATTATTTTATCTCATAGGTTGTTGAAGCTCTTAAATATGCTCTACTTCATATTGATGGGACTCCAATAAAGAATATCCTGACAGTGCAGAGCTACATGAACTTACTGGGTTGTTTTTTTGGAGTCCAATGTACTATCCACATCTCTCTTCTGAGTTCTCTTCATAAAAAGAGGCAAATTATTTCAGTCTTGATGTTAGAATTAATCTAGTAACAAAAGATTTTTTTTTCCTACCTTCTCATTCCAAACCAAGTTAGTGTAAAATTTATTTATTAAGGTTGGGTCCTACCAACCAGTGAACAGAGACCTTTTTTAAATGAATAACAGGTAAATAATCTCAGAGGGTGAAGAACAAATAGGAATTTTTCAGTGGAAAATTCATGTCAAAGTATCTGCAAGTCATCCTGCAGGTTTATTTGAGGAGAAAAAAACTCTGTAGCATACCTGTATGCAATTTGTAGGAAGCCACATTTTAATTCACCAAATAGATTAGTCACTGTATTTATTCATCTTTTAAGCAACAGGTGTATGTAGGTGTGCACAGATAATGAATACACATAGATGTGTCCTCATTCCTATCTTCATACTTTTCCTCCTCAAATTCATGACTGTCACTCTACAATTCTATTACTTGTGTGCATAAGAAAAAGACATCTATAGCCGTAGTTATAAGGGTGTATTGTATGGCTACACTTTTTCATGTTTTATTTTCACCTTCTTTGTCATCTGCAACTCTTTTTGTTCCTCTTACTATCTGAAAAATCCTCATGTTCTAATATATTTTCTTGCAATATTTTCTAGTATATTTTCTTTCAAAGAAGAAAAATCTCAAATAGACAACAAGTCAGCTGTTAACAGCCTTCTTTTGAAGACATAAAATAATCATTTCAAAATCTTCATTTAACTGCTAAAACCAGCAAATACAGAATTCTTGCTATGAGGTAAAATTCACACCTCTGAAGAGGGCCAATGATAAGGCAAGCACCAGTCAAGCCATTGACACGTCTTGTGCTGGTCTTCTGCATAGGAGTGAATTTCACCTGAAGTGAAAACAAAGTCAACCTTATTAGGTGGTAACAAGATGCCAAGGCAATCACCATACTATTTGCTCATTTTCTTTTTTTTTCTCTAAAATATATTTTTTAAAAAAGCGTGTAGGAATACCCACCTTGCACCATCTCCCCTGGATTTAGAATTACTTTGAAAAAGCTCTCATTTCATTGGTGATCTCAGATACAGAAGCCTCTAAAAATACAAGCTAGGTGATATAATTTAAAGAATAGAATTAAAAACCACACTTACCTCACACAATCAAGTCATCTTCCACAATAGGAAACATTTTTATATTGTTTTACTTTCCTGGGTTCTGCAAGTTTCAAGATACTCTTGTTAATGCTGTGACAAATTTACCAGCAGTATACCAAAGCATTTTTTATAAGATTTCAATTACTGGTCAAGCCAAATAAGTATGAACATTGATACAAGAAAGAAATCCCACATGAAACTTGTCAAAAAAGAAAGTCAGTAGTGAGATCTGAGTGCAAATGTGGCTGCATAATTTAAACACAGACCTGGTAAAGGTAATGTAATATCGACGTACTCTTTAATACTGAATGTCATTTAATATGTGGTTTCATATATACTACTGTTACTTTGAAACCTCAGCAGCAGATGGTAAACAAAAGAGAATAATAAATGTGAATGTCATACAAGTTGTTAGTGCACTGCTTCTCAGCATCACACGTTACATTACTACCAATGTTTGTACTGTGTTCAAGTGGCAGCAGTTAGACATAGTCAGAAAATGGGCAAGATGTACCTTTGAAGATTTCTCTCTTGGTTTTGTATTTGCCAATTATAAGAACCTTGTGAAGAGCAATACACTGATAACAAACATATCATCAGAATTTCCTTCTTTACCCTGTTCTTCTTTTCCAGAAACTGTATGTTCCACTTAAAGCAATCGCTTCACATGCAATGGCCACAAAAATATTATAGAAGGTCATTCAGATCTGACAAACAAGAGCATGTATTTTTAACTTTTAAAGTAATATTGCTGATTATTTCCAAAATTTACCTAGTGTACAAAACCCTAGACTTAGTAGACAAATAGTAACAACACATTATTAAAGAAACCAAACTCAGGGAGGAATTCTGTCTCTTTTTGTATTAAAAACCATTTACTGAATTTGTTTAGTAAAGCAAGCATCACACAATGCTCTAAAATTTTAAAATTCAGGGATAAAAGTTTACATCCAAAAAGATGAATGGAAAATTGTGCTTTCAGACAGTAAAGTTATTTATCATACAGGGGGAAGCAATTCATCTCACCATCAGACTCTGGGTAAATTAATGTACTCTCTCTCTCTCTTTCTCTCTCTCTCTGTCTCTCTAGATATATATTTATGTGCAGTTCATATCCAGGTCCTGCAAAAATCTAAAACTATGTGCTTCACTTCAAGTAGCAAAGGCACCTGTGTTATTGTCCCTTTTGGAAAATAAGGTGATCTTATGTTCTAGGTTTCCTGATG
Source organism: Leptocoma aspasia (assembly GCA_013399835.1). Lineage (NCBI taxonomy): Eukaryota > Metazoa > Chordata > Aves > Passeriformes > Nectariniidae > Leptocoma > Leptocoma aspasia. The sequence goes on along the minus strand of VXAX01001352.1, from coordinate 1,233,746 downwards.
AAGAATACATTGATTTCTGGATATCTCTCTCCCATCTCTGTGTTGAGTGGCAGCACAAACCACAAGAGAAGGCAGCTCTGTATTCCTGCTTACAGTGGAAGAAGTTGCTCTGCAGGCCGTTTGAAGCGTCGAACTTGTCACAAGGGAAACCGAACTGAACTGTGAAGCAGAGGGATAGTAACAAAAGGCTATTCTGGTGTGAGGATAAAACGGAGTCATCCTAGCTCCACAAGCAGATGTTGCTACTGGATTGACATGTGGAGCCTGCTCCTGCTGGGGACAGGTAAAGTTTACCATTGGGGCAGGCGCAGAGCTCATAGATAGTCTGGCGAGGAGCTGAAGAGCTGGGTGAGGAGGAGGAAGAGGAGAAGGAGGAGGAGGATGAAAAGGATCCCATTGGTAGATTTCCCAGGCGGATTGTATCTGCATTTAAAAATATCTAAAAACAGGGAGAAAAAAAAAGAAATACATAATTTTCTATCAGCAGTGAGACATATTTTAAAGAAGTGCTTTGAAGCAGCTATGATTTTTTAGAAATATATTTAAAATTTTAGAAATATTTTATTAGAAGTATTATAAAGATATATTAGAAATTACTCCTTTTAGAAGTAAAAAAACTGTCAGCATTTATTGTTTTTCATCTCTGTGTAGTCATTTCTGCATTAATATTATGACAATACATGCAATTACTTCACTGACATTTTTATTCAGGTACAACCATCATTATACAAAAACATTTAGACAATATTCTTGAATAGGTTGAATTTTCACTTGTACATTTTATGATTAACATTTATTCATTCATAGCAGCAGCATATACTTGCTCTGGCAGAATTTGTATTTTAATAAGTGTGAAGTGATATTAAAGCACATTCCCCAGTGTGTTCCTGTAAGCAGTTGAAAATATGTGCTGAACTGTGCTAAATTGTAGGGTCTTAACAATAGCTACTTCCAGAGAATAATTAAATAGGGTTACAAAGACATATGCACAAAATAAAGAGCTTTTTCGACCTAAATTAAGAGGAGGAAAGATTTCAGGTTAAAGTCTTATTACGAAGGTCATCAAAATATTCCCATTTGTTTTCGAACATCGAATATGATTAAAAAATATTGTATTTTTTTTTCAATCTGCCGTTGGAAATAACATGAGTCAGTATGAAACTGTAGATAGCAGTAACATTCATGAATCTCTGTTGAGTTCTCCAATGCTTACACTTACATTTGCAGAAAACTAAATGTCTTCTACTGGCACAAACAGATGAGTGTCCAGCTGCTGAGAATTTATATTTTATTTATGGAAAGAGCAAATAAGAGCTAAAGTAAAATCAGTCATTATCTCAGGAGCAGACTAAGAACTTCTACAGAACAGGTAACAAATCAAAATGGCTTTAAGCTCTGGAGGTGACACTATGAAGCTTAGGAAAAGGTGAGTTCCTTAAACACTTGCTAGTGTTTTTTATATGATATCTAAAATCAATGAAGCAAACTTCACATCATTGTACCACAATGTTCACAGTACATGTAAAGAACTTGAAGAAATATGGAAAGTATTGCTTTTGTTTTTTTTTTTTTTCTTTCTACAGGAGACAAGTATTATTTTATGATAAAATAAGTGGTATACGGCAGCAAAGCAGTGCAGAAGCACTACCGAGCTCTTGCTGTAGAGAAATCAGGAATAGCAGACTGGGAAAAAAAATAGTGTCTGGATAAAATTCCATACAGGGATTGATGCATATTCATGTTTCCATCCACAGCAGAAGCATTGTAAATTACTGGAATTATTGAAGGTAATATCATCTGAAAGTAGCCCCAAACACTACAACTCCCCATCACTGTCAGCTCTCCAGCTCCCACAGTAATTATACTGTCATGGGAGGAAATACTCACTAAAAGGGACAGAAAGGGAGAATCTCAGAGGCAAAGGTGACATCTGCATGTCACAATGCCTGCTTTAACTCACATCCTGACTGATAAAGTGATCATAAAACTAAAATTCAGCAAATTATTATCTTTGTTCTGTAACTTATATAACAAAGGAATGATGTATTTAGACACACATTCACACAATGTTGTTTGGAAAGTCCAGTATTACAGACCTGAGACAATTAGTTGTCATAACCCCTGCAGAAATTGTTTTTATGTAAGAAATGTTGATGGTGTTGAGAACAATTTAATAATGTTCTGCTTGAATTACAACTGAAAAAAAAAAAAGATTACACATATTAAAAAATTCAGCTCAGCTAAGAGTAAATGTGAAAGTAACTATGGCAAACATAATAGGAAAACAAAATAACAGATGGGGAAAAAAGAGGTTAGTAACAAACTAGAAACTAGGAACTGGTAAAATGTGGGAAGGAAACAAAGGACACAATAATGAATGGAATGACCAGTAATTAAAAGTATTCATTCCCTTCTCACATCAAGAAAAAACAAATGGTAACAGGCCCATTATTAAAGTAGTAACAGTAGAGTTATCAATAGCACTGCATAAAAATCCAGTAGCACTTAACAATGCAAGGTCTATGTAAGTACAAGTGTATTTTTTGTACTAAATAATGCTCAGCATAGCTCTGTACTTGGAGAAAGATCAAAAATTGATGTCAGAACATGACTCTGATAAAATACTTTCAATTTCAACAGTAATTCAAACGATATTAAACTGGAGCCAGTAATGTCACATACTTTTAATCAGCAGTTCTTGATAACTTTTACCAAATAGAGCTAAAAAAAATATCTGAGTGGCCTTTTGGACTTTTAATACCGATTTTCAGTAAGCTTGTGTCATGGTTTAACCCCAGCCAGCAGCCATGTGCCACACAGCCACTCACTCATTCCCCCACCAGAAGGATCAGGAAGAGGTTGGAAGGATAGAAGCTGGAAAACTCATGGTTTGAGATAAAGACAGTTTAACAGTGCAAGCTATGCACACAAGCAAAGCAAAATAAGGAATTCATTCACTGTTTCCCATGGGCAGGCAGGTGTTCAGCCATCTCCAGGAGAGCAGGGCCCCACCACACATAATGGTGACTTGGGAAGACGAACACCAGCACTCCAAAGGCCCTTCCCCTTATTCCTCCTTCCCCCAGGAGCTTTGTATAGTGAGCCTGATGTCATAGAGTATGGAATGTCCCTTTGGTTAGTTTATACTTTTGGTAGATTGTGTGACTGGCCATTTAACAGCTTAGCTGCAGTCATGATGGGGAAGGATTGTGAGAAATCTGTAAAACAAAATTAAATGGGTTCTAAAAGGCATGTTTTGATTCAAACAAGAATTAACTCAAAAAATCAGAGGGACTATGTGTCAGAGATCTGGCTAGAGTTAAATCTCTTGAACTTTATATATTATTTGCTGTGAGCTCAATAATTTTTCTGTTTGTTTACATCAGGACAGCTACAGTTCTACAATCTATCATTGCAGATGTTCTGTAGTGTACTGCTCCAAGACTTTAATCCAGAGCACCTTACTCTTATGTGCATCACAATACAATCTAGCTCAGTTATTTTGCTGTTTAAATGAAATAATCTTTATAAGGCAGGCTTTTCCACTGGTGCTTACAAACTTCGCGCTGTGATGTACAACAATACAGGTTTATCTGGTATCATAATCCTGCATGGTAGCTATCCAATCCTGTCCCAGCGTGCATCCCAGAACATCTACTGAGCAATGTGAGTACTAGGATATGGTGTCTGAAAAAAACTGAACTGGCTTCTTGAGAGGGTGATATCTGCTGCAGTGAGTCCAATTTAATCCCATCCCTATAGCTACACCCTGGTGAAGCCTGAGATGAAGAGGATTAATAAAGATGGTTTAAAGCCAATATTAAAATCTACCTTGTACATACGCTGTCAAGGTTATAAATGAAAAACAAAATTTAGAAAAGCAACATTGCCTATTAGTTAAGCAGGAATCTAAATATACCACCAGAGCCACCACATTAGGAATTTTAGTATACATATTTGAGGATATACATTTTCTGTCCTCTGATCTGCTAAAAACTGAAATTCATGGCTGAAAAGTCCTCCAACACCAGCAAAACTTAAACAACTTACTGTTTTATGCCTAATGTTGCCAGGTGTTTAAAGAGAAGGGAAGAAGTGGCAAGACAAAAATTAAACAGTATGATGTTTCTAGGGAACACTGTTGCTAGATGACAGTAGTTAATGGCAGTGCCTGCATACAAGGTCTTTTCTAGTCTGATTTGCTGAGAGAGGGATGAGATAAGCCATTTAATACCTCACATGTATCAAGGCAATGTAGGCCAGTCATACTCTTTCTGAGAGTCTCATTCCTCAGCAGATAAATAGTCACAAATAAAACCAAAGACTTCATTCATTCTTGAAACATTTTAGGAGACAGACTGACAGACTGCAAGATGGAAAAGGCAGCTGCTACTCAGAGAAATGTTATTTCATGGAGAGCAGAATGCTGAGCAGCATCATGCTCTCTAAATGCTTAAGGTTTAGAAATCCCAGATCACTGCTTTGTCACATGCATCTTAGTTCAGAGAAAAATACATTAGTTGTATATTGTTTAAAAGTAGATCCAATTTCTGACTAATTAAAGAATCAAACTGAATCAGCCTAGTGTATGTGATAAGAATGGAAAAATGGTACTCTTTTTATATACACTTTTTGCTAACCTGCCATTCACCTGCTCATCAGACTGTATTGTTAATCTGAACATTGAGAGGGAAAGGGAGAGGAAGGCAAACCAGAAAATACAGATTATCTATAAAACAAAGAACTAAACTGAAGGAGCAAATTTTCAGTGTGAAATATGTAGGCATGGGGTAAAAAAATAAAATACTCATACAAGCCTTAAATAGAAAGATATGAACCTGTCATGTATAAAATTCTCCAATGGGTCAAGACAGCAAATGACAGTTTAAATTGACACAGCCAAATTAAAAACTTATGATTTATAGAAAATGAAGAATTTTCTGTATCCATGCACTTTTCAATTAAACAGGCAATTCTATAGGGCTGCAAAGGCATATTTCAGGTCTAATGTAGATAAGAAATGGCAAGAAACTGGAGGAAATGTGAAAGAAAATAAGCAAATCTGATAGGTGGGTGTTAATCAACCAGTATGAGAAGACACTGTAGTGATGTCTCACTAAATAAACTTTTTGGATTCCCTTAAATATTCAATTATTATGAATTACAGGAATGCAAGGTTTTTTCTTAGTCTTTTTGCTATTCTACATAGGCTATCAGAAGCATCCTACAAAGAGGATTATACAGATTAGGTCACTAGATTCAACTATATAATTTTCATATGCTGATGTGTTTCAATACTCAAGGTTAAGATGAACTATAGGATAAATTGAAATACTTTGGTTTGCATGGACCATTTATTCTAACACTTATTCGTGGCTTTCATTAAATCTAAATGATTGTTCTGAGAAAAGGAACAAAAACTCATAATGAAAAATTAAAATATTAACTTGCTAGCATATATACTGGAAAATTTAAGCATATGGTGGCACAATATCTGGAACCACATTGGTCATAATGATTAATAGTTTTGAGGAACAGTTAAACAGTGAAATTAATGTAATGACTGAGATGAAACTGAATATACTAAACATTCAGAGAAGATAAAAATGTCTAGTACAAACTGTATATTGAAAATGTATTCTCTTCAGTGCTAGGATCAGTTGGCCACAAGACAAATGAGACCTTCAGGCCTCAGGGTGGCCTGGTGTGGTGAATGTTCTCTTTCTAAAGATTATACCTGGTACCCTTGGACAGAGCCACCCTGGCAGAATCCCTCCCACTCCCATCTCCATATTATGACTACAACTACTGACAACTGAAAGGGATTTGAAAAATAACATATCCATACTTTAAAAATAACAATGTAAATTAGTGAAGTGTACAGTTCATTCTTTAATGGAAGAATTCATGTTTTGACTCATCAGTACCAAAGAGGTGTTTGTGAGGGTAAGGTTTAATTTTAAGTACATTTTTTTTTTAAATTTAATACACAAAAGTATATATTGGTACTTCTGAGTTATAACCCAAATAAAATACAGGGATGCCTACTGAAGGAAAACACTTTCTGGTGTATTTATTCTTTCTGTTATGGAAATAATTTTCATTCTTTGCAAATTCATTGAATCTTGGACAGATGTGACTTCATTTTCACTAATCTCTTTCTTCACAGACAACAGTAAGAAGTCAACTGCTTAATACCATGAAAAAGGCTTTGAAAACAAAATGCAACACATGTATTAGATAATTTTTGGTGAATAAACAGTGGATATTCGAGCTCTAGAGCCTGCCATTGCTTATTGTCTATTGAACTCAATTCATGCATACAAACATTTAATTTTTTTTGCATACATTTAATCTCAGACAAACATAACTTGGTTGAGTTGAACTCATCTATGAAATGCTTTTGTCTTTGATCAACCATTCCTCCATAGTTATGGCAAGCAGCATGTACAGCAAGGTAATTCAATTTTGGTGTAAATACTTAATTTAAAAAGTCCCGTTCCTTTTTTATTTTCTGTTTCAGAACACAAAAAACATCCACAAAAATGCCACCAAATGTTTAAAATTGTACTGTTATTTGAGCTTACAAGTGAAGATTACAGCAGTTTTATTAAATATTAATTAATCTTATTTATTAATCACTGTGTTAAATGCATCTCCTGGATTTAGAACTGGATAGGATTATAGATCAAATGTGAGTACTATATGCATTTGTTAGGCTCTACAAAATAATATTCTCTGTGTGTTTCATTAAACATACTCTGCTAAAACGGTAAATATAAACTTGGCCTCTGGTCTGCCACACTGATTTTGAGTAAACTTTGTCTGTTAAAGAATATTGCTCATTTTTAATTTGACAGCTATAAGCCTTACCATAGTGAGGGATCAGCCTTATTATGCCAGAAACAACAAAATATACTCTACAAATGATGCTATGATAGAGTGTAATTTTACAGGGAAATACGAGGGCATAAAGAGGTAAATAGGAAAAAGGTCATAGACAAGGTGATTAATATGAATACATTTGTAAAAATGAGAAGCCTCTGTACATCTTTCTCCTTTTATTGGCTTCACCTTTGACAGGTAACAGGATGCAATGAAAGCGCAGAGCCTAACTTACATTGAAGCTCCTTGGAAAGACACATAGCAGCTGCTGAAGATTCCTAAGAGCTGAGCCTACTTAGCAGCCCCCTGCTTCAGAGGCTGATGCAGCCAATACTCCAGAGTGCTGTGCAGCCCTTCAGAGGGGCCTGGACAGGCTGGAGAGATGGGCAGAGAGAAACATTCTGAAATTCAGCAAAGGCGAGTGCAGGCTCCCACACCTGGGGAGGAACAGCCCCCTGCACCAGCACAGGCTGGGAGTGACCTTCTGGAAAGCAGCTCTGCAGAGAAGGACCTGGGGGTCCTGGTGGACAGCAAGCTGTCCATGAGCCAGCAGAGTGTCCTTGTAACCAAGAAGGCCAGTGGGATCCTGTGGGGCTTTAGGAAGAGCATTGCCAGCAGGCTGAGGGAGGTGATCCTGCCCCTCTGCTCAGCCCTGGTGAAGCCACATCAGGGGTGCTGTGTGCAGCTCTGGGCTCCTCAGGGCAAGAGAGACATGGAGCTCCTGGAGCAGGTCCAGTGGAGTGCAAAAAAGATGAGTGAGGGATTGGGGCATCTCTCTTGTGTGTGTGGGCCTGTTCAGCCTCAAGAACAGAGATCTGGGAGGGGACCTCATCAATATCTATGAGTATCTGCACAAAGGGTCTCAAAGAATGGATCCAGGCTCTTCTTTGTGGTGCAAGCAACAGGTTAAGAGGCAATGGGCCGAAACTCTTTCACCACAAGTTCCACCTAAATATGAGAAGGAACGTCTTTACTGTGTGGGTGATTGAGCACTGGCAGAGATTGCCCAGAAAAGTTGTGGATTCCCCCTCACCAGAGGTATTCAGGAACCATCTGGACACAATCCTGTGCACTCTAGAATGACCCTGCTTGAGCAGGGAAGTGGGACCAGATGACCCATTGTGGTCCTCTTCCAACCTGACCCATTCTGTGATTCTGGATAGTCAAAACTAGTACAATTAGTTGTTAGGCCAATGAGTGGATACCATCAAATAGACCTTTCAGCTTGCTATACAATTATGTGTTTCAGGTTCAATTTGAACATTTTTATGTCTAGTGAAATCAAGTATCTACAGAATTCAAAACTGATTTGTACTTTTGCATTACACTTTTATTTGAAAAAGCAGCAGTGAACTAGCAGTCATTGTGCTGAATTTCCAGACAAGAAATGATCTTTTTCTTCTTATGTGAACCAGTGGATTCAGCTGTAGCCTGGAGCTTCACATTTCACATTCCTTGTAAATGATTGCTGCTTTAAACCATTGGTTATGGTTTATTTATAGAATAATACTTAGTTCACAATTAAATGCCAAGTTATAATTGAATCAAAGGATTCTGCTGATGCCTCGACTCACAAGGGTGCAGCTCAAGAGCTTTAGACAGGGCAGCAGAATCTGAATCTAAATTACAGCCCCCACTATTCAGTCTGGGATCACACACTATGATGCGTAATAGGGCTAAAAGGATTATTATAATACTGCAGTAAATAAAAAGAAAATGTATCAAACAGCAGAATTCAGGATGCTTGCAGAGGCATTCAGTTTGTGATGTGGGAGGCTAAAGATTATATTGCATAGAAATAAAGCTAGAGGAAAAGTATTTCATAAACACATTTATGTTCTTAAAAATATTCTGAAGTTACTCTTAAATAAAAGGAAAATCTATCTTTCAGAGTCAGTAAATGCATAATGCTCTGTAACATGGTTGCAACTGGTTGATTCCAGGTGCCACATCGCCATTTTCTGTCATAATAGGGCAATAACTTTGCTAGAGAAAGAAAATACTAATTCACATATCTTTGATGAGTTTTTGAAAAAGCTTTCAAGCATTAAAAAATTAAATTTAGTTAATTAGAATAAAAATAGTAAAAAAAGACCTTGCATGACTTTCTAGTACAAATTGTCTTATAGTGAAAATGGTTCACAGATCCAATTCACAAAGACAATACTAATTTATTTGTGGAGGAAACCTGACTTACAAGGCATTCAATTCTTAGGCTAAAATGATTATTTTTAATACAGATACTTTGTCATTTTAGAATGTGTTTTCTTAGAAATGAACCATGATAAAACCTTTAAACATTTTTTTATACTGTCTGCTAATCTGTGGTTTACCTATTGGGCTCTAAGCAAAAAAAGCAATCAATATTTTGTTGTGTAGATATTTAATGCATCGAATGTTTACCCTGGTTCCTCACACCAGGCTGTAATTACTCCAGCAATTCCCTAATGTGGCCATTGTAACTTTGCACAACAGCTAATGCTGTGGTGCCTGTGATATGCCTTCCAATGGGTTTCTGCATTTTCTTCTAACCCTCTCCAGTGGAAGAGATTAAACAGTGGACTATAGAGGCATTGGTCAGACCTCAGGATAGAATTTCGCTGTGGATTTTGGCTACAGTTCATTTCAGATCTTACTGAAATTGCAAGCATTCAAGACTTTGAACTTTGTCAGATGTATATTTATTGAACAGCTCCTTGGGAAAGAGTGGAGAAAGGCTGGTAGTTTGTTTTCTGATACTTTTCAATCTAACATCTACGTAGGAAATCGTAGATGTGCAAAGTCTTATCACACAAATACTGATTTTTAATAAGAAGGTCAGAAAAGTCAGCTTTTCATTGGCATTTTTTTACTACGAAACATTTAATATAGAATTGAATCCCAGTTCTGAATAATACATAATATTGGCATTAAATCTTTTTCTTGGATTCCCATTGTCAAAGCGCAACTGAGGTCATAGGACATTATTTCCAAAACTACATTTCCAACAAAGCATAGTAAATACTTAAGAAAAATGAGAAATCATGGAATTAAATCACAATGTTGATATAGAGAAAAAAACCTGATGGATCCACAGATAAAATATTTGTATGAAGAGGTGTATGATACAAAACAAAGGGAATATAGAAACAAGCATTGCTTAAAGAACAATGCAAGACTAAGGAAAGGTAACAGTCTTTCTGGCTTATTTTTTTTTAACTTTAATTTTAATTGAAGTTTTACTTTTCCCCTCTGGCGATATCATGAAGGGAAAGAACAAAGAAATACATTCTATTTGCAACATTTATGTCAATAAATTTAGGAAACACAATAGATTTGGCCAGGTAGAGATTTATGAAGGGAAAACAAGACAGGTTGCAGGAAGCTCTAGACTCAAAAATACCCACAGAAAGGACAATAGTGAGGTAGGACAATATTTACTATTAAAAGAGGATTCAATTTTTTACTTCTATCTCAGCAATGTTAGGAAACAGTAAGAGAGGTGGTAAGTAAAGATGAGAGACTGAGGGAAGAGCTGATTTTGGAGAAACTCAAAAATAAGATGGGGCATGTGGTATACAAATATTTGATACTATGAATTAGGAAAACATAGTGCTTTAATTATGCTGGACCAAAGTCTTTTTATGTCAATCACTTATCACTGATCTCTGAAACTAGGCACTAATGAAACAGGAGAGAACATATGATGGAAGTACTCTGTCTCTCTTACAGAGATAGTAAAAGATTAAAGAGGTAAACCACAGGTAGAGCAAATTTGTTAAACCTCTTAATCATGATTTAATGATGCATTAATCCAAATTAATCCAAACCTCTCTGTCTTATTTTGACAGATGAATCCAAGTTATTTTTCTACCAGTATCACTTAACCGACTCTGTTCCATAGAAGCTTTTTCTTTGACTATTAATTTACAAGTAATTATGATCTGTATTAATTTAACTTATATTCAGTGTGAATGAAACTTGTGGATTCAAATATTTATAAAAAAGGAAATAGGTATTAATAGTAGAATAAGCTAAACCAAAGTTACTTTAACAAAGGCAAATGCAGAACACTTTTTATGTTGTTTACCTTGCTGCTGAATAAACTCTCCTCACATTGTTTGTGTTATGCTGGGCAGAGCTGTAGAACATTTCTCTGCTGGCTGAACTTACCTCCCCTTCTGTGGACTGTAAGTGCAGTTCTTTCCTACAGGTAGCCTTTAAATCTCCTGCAGCTGCATTGACTTGCACTCCCCTGGGTGCTTCCATCACCAAAGACCTAGTAGGAGATTCAAGTCTGAAAGACAAAAACAATCACTGAGAAAAAAATGCACTGAATTGAACCACCAAAAACCTCCCAGCCTCAAAACTCATGATGCAGGTAGATAGTAATATATTTTGAAAGGCAACAAAGGAAAACCAGATTATATGTGTGATTCTATAACTTGCCTTTTATGACACAGAGTAAGAAAAAAGTTAAGCATTTAAGAGTATGCTGATATAAAATTACCTGCTTAGTGATGCTTTCTGGCACTAGCACTTAATGCATCCAACTGTACTAATACTGAAATATAGGTACTTGAGAATCTGCACATCTCTGTTAATGCTTCTGTAATGACAGTTTAATACTAAAATCTTCTTAGTGACTGATGACAAATGTTTAACGAAATAAAGAGAAAACAAAACCTTTAAATGTTTTAAATGATGTGAAACTGGTTAAAATGACTTTGCCTTGACAGACTCATTCATGTTTCGGGTATGTTTAGCAGCTTCATGTACGAAGAGAGGAAAAGAAAATCTATTATGTTGCTATTATTTGGGGGGAATTGTATGGTTTTTCTGCTCACCAAAATACTCATTATGCTCATATAACCCTGTTACAGTAGGGTTATGACACACATCACTGCTTCTTGGTATCTCTACTCAAAGCAATTATTGTTCTACTGTCAGTGTTTCTGCTTCTCACATCTCTATGCTCAAGATCCTCCATCAGCCTTGATGCAGAACTATGATAATTTCTTAGCTGTGCTTTCTCATATTATTACAGAGATTTCTCTTGAAACGGAAGCACTAATGCAAAGATTTTGTAGAAAACATGCTCACATGCTGAATAGGGAAAATGACAGGATGAAAACTATATTGAAGTAGGGAACAATAATTCAGAATCCAATTGTGTTCAGTTGTAGACTTATTGCATAGCACGTAAGGGAGAGAGACAAAATTTTTTATCTATTTATAACTTAGTAATATAATGGAAGGAGACAGTTCCACTTTACCTGCACAAAGGCTTTTTGTAAAATGAAATATGTTAAAGATAAAAATGTCTAGACTGAGTTGCTTGAAGAAAAGACTGTATTTCCCTCTTCAGCAAAGTGTTAGGGTCATAACTATCCAAAAATATAACGAGGTACTAGATGTGTAATGGAGAGAGTAGCTTGACAGAGAATTTGGTGTAGAAAAGCCAGATTAAATCTCTCAAGCAATGGAACAAGAGTTTCAAAGTATTTTAACTATTGCATTTTTTAAGTACAGAGAACAGCACTGGATTACGATTTTAAAACCAAAGTGCCACATTTGCATGCAAAGAAAGTCACTGAGATGGTGTCTGTGAAACATTTCTGTTTGTTGCATGTCACTGACACTCAATAGGGAAAGGAAGAAAAGAAATGAAAAAAAAAAAAGAAAAAGAAAAGCATTTATTCAGCAGACAAAATGAAGCTATTAAAAGCAGGTGTCCAAATAGAGAAAAAAACAATTTGTAGACACTGATATACAAAAAAACCAAACAACAACAACAAAAAAATCAAACTACGTGATACATATAGATAGGAGCAATAGAAAAATATCTATCTCTGCTACTGCTAGGCCGTTTTCTTTCTTTTTCTTTTTTTTTTTTTTGACACTTTGTAGGGAGAAGTTGATAGAAGATTCTGCAGTTCTTTGTACTGGGGAAGAATCTAAATATCATTAATTATTTATTGACATACACAAGAACTTTTCAGGTCGTGGTTTGGGAACTCCTAGTTGCTACAGGACAGCTGAAAAAGAACTTCCAAAATATTTTCTAAATTATGTAAATTACAAAGTTTAGAAATTAGGTTTCTGAAAGTACTCCATTACCATAATGAGGTTTTACCTTGAATTTAAAAAGAAACTGAATGGTATAAATGTTAAATAATTTTTTCTTCTATTCTGTATTTCTCAGTGGCTTATCATTGTGATTTATAATCTACTTTACAGGAATATTAACATTTATTTCTCCATGGTTTCAGATGCCATTTCATAATCATAAAGACAAAAGTGTTCTTAGCTACATTTATTGGATTGAATTCATGTGTCTTAGCCAAGCCACAAATATTTCTGGTTTCATAACACCCAAATCCCTCAGACCTAATTAAAACCTTTCAGCAGGTGGACAATTAAAATCTGTTTAGGAACATCCATCAAGAAACTATGGTTTTCTTTGAAGAATAAAGTTTTGACATTGTATAGCTTAGAGTTGTTTAGTCTAATTTCATCACATTTTTTCATGAAGTACATTAGTATAAATAACTTTTTGTTTGTCTAAAAAGAAGATATTTGGGCAACTAATTTCTCCGCTTGAAAAGTTGATAATATCTGCTTTCTCCATGGAGAAGAAATTTTTTTAGACAATAGAGATTCTTAGCAGTCTTTGGAAATCAAATAATGTGGTAGAAATGTCAAGGAATGACTGATGATCATCAAGGCAGATTTTAAAACACCATCTATTAGTAAAACTGGATGCCTAAATCTGTTTTTCAGTTCTAATTTACTTTTCTTATTGTCATTCTTTGGCTGATCTGCATCTGAAAAGAGACTGCAGCATGCTGCCGCAAATGCAAAAGGCTACGCACATAGATTACTTCCTCAATGTTTTGAGATAAATTAGGTTTGATATGAAGCTTCTTTATATTTTCTTTTGCCATATTTCTGATACCTTTAATCTCTACTATAAACTCATTGTAGCACTCCACATTGTAATGTTCATCCCTCCAAGGAAAAGTGTATTATTATAATAGCATATATCTCCATAGCCTATGGAGAATTTGCTTTCCTTTCAGATTTACTGATGGCCTGTCACAGTGGTATTTACATCTATGAGTTAATCCTATACATAGAACTAATTTTTCTTTCCCAAACAACAAACTACTCTGATGGAGAAGGTAACTACTGCTATTCTTAGACAGAAACTACAAAACTGTAGGAAAGACAAAAAAAGGATTTTAAAAATAGGTCTTAAATAATGTAATTGGTCAATTTGCTATATGTATTGAAGCAAGATGATGCATCCATAGCCGAGAAGGGCTTTTTCTTTGTAATTATCAGCGGTTAATTTGTGAAAAAAAGATAAATTTCGTAAGATCAAAGCCATATGAATTGGAGCTGAAATAATGAAAGAATTATTGCTTGAAAAGGGGAACTTTTAAAATATCTTGAATATGTTACTTTGAAGGTATTAAAATGTTTCTCATCAGAAATGCAGAAACATTTTTCTTTTATTTTATATTTTCTGTTTACAAGCTGACCTAGATTGTATTAGAGAAAAATAATTTAAAATATGAACCAAAAGAAAAGGTTTCCTTTTGTGTTTTAAGCAATATTTTAGATTTACCTCCTGCACATCCCTCATACTCATATGGGATATAATTTCTCTACATTAATTTTTTTTCTGTTGGCTAGTGGAAGGTATTTCTTAAAATAGAAGGAAATAGAACATTCCCCTGTGCAGAAGCAAATGATTTATTTGCTTTGTGTCTATTTAAGGACTATATCCAACCCATTCTACTCAGTAAAACAACTGATATAAACCTCTACCAATTTAAAATTTTTATTCTAAACAGTGAATTAAAAATATGTCAGCTAGAGATCTCACATGTAAAGCAGGTACTCATTTCCCTTTTATTGACATCTTTATATTTGGGGATCGAGAAACCAACACTTCCCAGTATTTAACTTTTATACATGATACTCTTGCCAACACATATTGTGATATTTTTCAGTGAGCATAGGAACCCTGCTAGGGAAAAAAAATGTTTTGCAAATATAAAACCAATGGAAAGTCTACATATTTATATGGTAAGCCTTTTGTAGATTTCCACGGATTCAAATAATAGTGCCATTGATATTGCTACCTGTAGGTCAAGAGTTGTGGCAGACTGCGACTGTGGGATGGTAAGACACACAAAGAGGAAAAGGAAGGCAAATGGATGTGCCAAATCTCTCTCTATTCCTCTTCCTACTGTTTTATTGTAAACAAGTACCCTCAACCCCAAAACCTCAGAGAATGCAGGACCTTCCTGTCTCATGAGTGAAAGGATTTTGTATTAAATTAGAATTAAACATTTTTTTTCAAAATAATTTTGAAAATGTTGTTTTCCAGAAATGGAAAGAAGAGTTAGCTGTCCTGATGCTAAAAGAAAATTATTTCAAGAGCCTTCCAGTGAGACCAAGGGTCCTCAAAGGAGTCCAATGAACACTTATGGTGATAGATAAGATTAGGCTTTCAATTCAGTCCATTTCTTGGAAGTCAGGTTGCAACATAAAGAATAGCCAGTGACTTTTATGATCATGGTAACAAAAAAAAATCTTAAAGTTTTTTATTAAGATATTGTAACAATTCAAATAGCAGATTCTTGAACAGATACATTTGACATCACAGTGGGAATTATATGAAAATAAAATTACTATTCAATCATTCCAACCTTATACTTTTTACAAGGTTATAGAAATGCAATTTAACATATATGTATAAAAGTGACTAAAAATATTTTGATACATTTACATGTGTCAAAATATGCACCTCTTCAAGATGCATATGAATCATTGCCAGAATGATTCTTTTTCTTGAAGCTTGTTGTATTCTGATGCTTTTAACAAATTGCTTATATTTTCAGGGTGATATTATTATTGTTGTTGTTGTTGTTACTGTTACTGAAAAGCAGGGGTAAATTTTAAGGCCTCAACATTCTTAATATAGTTTACTGATCATCAGCTTTTCTTTGTTAAGAAGCAAAATTCTCATTTGTTCATAGGAAACTTAATTTTATTTACAGGAAACCTAATCCTGGGCACGATTTGTCTGTAGTTTTTTGACAACACACACAACCCTTAAGTAACAGAGAGCTAGATAAGCGTTTTTTGAAATTAGTATTGGCCTGAACCAGTAAATGTTAACCCTTTTTTCTCCCAGTTTCCAATTGTGCAACTCATGGATGATAAAATTAAACAAAGAAGAAATTTCATGACTTAAATCAAAATAGTAGAATGGCATTCAGTACAGCATTTCATGTTACGTCCATGCTCTGCATGTCACTGACTTTGGCATGTGTCAGCATGCCCTTATTATAACTTCTAAAATTCTCACTAACCTAGACATTCACTGGGCTCAAACTTGAGTTCTAATTGCCCTGTACATGCCACAGATTTAAATCCAATAGGTCTGTATTGTCATAGCAACACTTGAAACCACTGAATATTTTAATGTTATTTGGCATAGATGATAAATCAGAAAAACAATTTCCCGCACAGCAAAATAAAGATTCTCTTCTGAGAATATAAAAAAAAATATATTTCTTACTGAGGAGAAATAAAAAGGAACAAAAGGTCATTGAGGAGTTTCTCAGAAGTGTTAAAGGAATTCAAAGAGTGAAGAAGCATCAAGGAAAAGTGAGAAAGGCTGGAAAAAGCAAACATTTAATGCAAGAGCACGACTAAATAAGCAGCTGATATGAGGAAGGTTAAAGAGAACTTAATGCATGATTGTTTCTTAGCATGGGTGAAGGCACAACCAGAATAGCTAAAGACAAGGAAAAGACAAGGAAGCTATCAAAACCAGAAGTAATATTAAGGAAAAAAAAAAAACAAATAAAAAACATAAGTGGCATCTCAGGTACTAAAAAAACCATGCAGTCATCAGTCAACTAAAACACAAACCTCTGAAAATCAAGAAAATTAGTAGAAATGTAAGGTTTAGAACATGAGCTTTTATTTCTTAGAGAAATACCGAAACACGCTTGAAAGTTTAAACTTCCAGACTGTGAGAGAAAATTCTGGATATGAGACTATCCAAAACAGTTGCTTAAGGAAAGGTATGGGAAAAGGATTTGTCACAGTCCTGACAACTTAGAGCTACCACATTCTACCCTAAATGTTTCCCTTTGCATTATCTTATTTTTATTCTGGCTTGAATCCCTTTCTACACATGCCCTGCCTTTCTGCTAAAAATTCTTACATGAAGTTTATCTTCTTCACAGAAATAGCTCCATTACCTGAGTTGTCTTTCAGAATATATTTCCTTAAAATAGAAATCTATCTTGTCAGAAAGAGACTGAAGCAACATGCCCACAGAAATGCTCAAGTGCTTGTCAAGAGTTAGATCTGAAGACAAAGTGCCTGGGGGAGTCTGAAGAGTCTCAGTTTGAAAACCATTAGCTTCTTGTCATTAGGAAGTAACAGTCCAGACCACCTGTAATTGTCTAATGATATTTTCTATATTGTTTCTCTAAAGGGTCTTAAGCTGATATAAACATATATATTTTAGCTGAGGAAAACTCTGACATGCCTTGATCCACATTTTGAGAAAACTGCATCTCATGGAAAATTATTCTGCTGAAAATACTTTGACAGGTCTACTTCAAATTCTGCAGATTAAGCATAGCAGAGACCTTGGAATATACTTTCCAATGGCCCATATTTGGATTGTATTCAAACATTCCAAGAAGAAAATAAAAAAAATCACTCAATCATAAAAAAAATCAGAAAATGCTTGGTGAGTTTACTTTCAGTCACTTTTTTAGGACAACTACTATGTCCAAATGAGATATTTTTACTTTCTGCAATACAAAATCGAGTAGTAGATTGTGAAGAAGTCAAATAGATTTTTAAATTCTTTTGGCAGTGAATTCCATCTTGAGATACAACAAATGATAAAATGTGAATTGCAGGATAAGACATGTAAAATCATTCATTCTTCTCTATTTCTAAAAGCTATCTTTGGAGTTCTCTATATAATTATAGATATGAGCAATAGGAGCTGTTTGGTGGACTGCAGAACTAATAATTTCATAAACTCATGTACTCCCTGTAACTTCTGAGCCTCCTTGTCCTTATGTCCAGTCTGTGTGAGCTCCAGATCCTTTGTCTGGCTCTGACATGGTGCTAAGAGCCCAAACCACATTTCTGCACTCACAACCACAACACTGCTGCAAACTCCATGTACTCCACATGCTATAACCTTCACCTGACCATGGAGCAAGATGTTTCAGAAGCTTTGAAATAATGACAAATATATTATTTGTCATTACCTATATTAGTATTCTGAAGCCATGTGTATACAAATGGGTAAAGTGACAGCAGGAAATACTAGCACTGTGAGCTGATTTTAGATGGGCACCAGCTTTCAGAAAACACAGAGAAACCTAAAAATCTTTTGCCTTGTATGAAGCTGCCTAACTGCTCCACAAACTATCAGGGACGTGAGAGGAGAGAATAGACAGACACGAAGCAAATTTAAGAAGCCTTGTTTTCTTGTGAAAGTGGTTAAACAGCCTCACTGAAAATGGAGATACTCCCAGAAAGGGAAAAGGAACAGCTGGAGTCAGGAAAAAATCTCTATGGAGAAATTTATGGTAAGGGAAGACTAAAGAAACTAAAGATTGCTCAAATGGAAAAAAAAAAAAAAAAGTCGCTCTTTTTAGTAATGCATTAGTAAGCCTGTTCACTTAGATTCAAAATACATGAAATGAAAATATTATGTATGTTACAGCAGCATAACTTAATGACATATAGTACAACTTTTATGGAATATAAGTAGTATAACAAATCATGTTTCATCAAAAAAACTACAGCACAATGCAGGTATGGTGGTGAAACAAGACTGTATTTAGAGTCCAAAGCATGTCAGAAATGAGTTCTGGTATCTCTAATATCTCCTGGGCGTGGAGGACTGCTGCTCCACTTCCATCTAAAAAGACAGTGAAACATTTCTACCTGAAGTATCTGTGAAAATGAAAAGCTTGAACAAATTGTGGGCTGTTGTGCCTCGTCCTATGCTGGACCTATGTGAAATTAGAATTAACTAAGCAGCAGCTTGGACCTGGAAGCAGTGTAAAAGCAACCACAGTTGAAACAAGCCTTGCAGGAGCCGTGGGCACACAGGAATGTACCTACTGAAATCTTCAACATCTCCCTCTGGCACTCTGAGCACTCACTGGTCATGCCTGCTGTTAGATCTGACCCAGCTTCATGTAAACAAAGATCCTTGGCTGCCTTCACAATAATTGCAGTGTAAAGTTGCCATGCCTTTCATTCACCCAGCACTGTGCAAATGCTTTTTACTGCTACAAGCTTTATATGGGTTTTCAGATGAGATAGCTAGGGTAATATATTTACTCTCATAAACCCATGTAGGCGGAGACATCTGCACTTGGAGCCTGTCTGTGGGTTCCTGAAGGCATGACAAGGCAAAATCATAAAGCAAACATAATCATAAGCCCAACAGAAAAGAACCTGGGGGTGCTCATTGGCAGCAGCTGAACATGAGCCGGCTGTGCCCACGTGGCTAAGAGGGCCAATGGCATCCTGGCCTGTGTCAGCAATAGTGTGGCCAGCAGGACGAGGGCAGTGACTGTCCCCCTGTACTCAGCACTGGTGAGGCCACAGTTTGAATTCTGTGTCCAGTTCAGGCCCCTCACTACAAGAAGGACATTGAGGGGCTGGAGTGAGTCCAGGGAAGGGCAACGGAGCTGGTGAAGGGTCTACAGTGTAAGACATGGGAGTTGCTGAGGTAGCTGGGGTAGTTTAGCCTGGAGAAAAGGATGCTCCAGTATCCTAAATTATCATATGAAACTCCATGGATTTTTCTATCTCTTGTGATAGTAATATTTTTATCCTTCATATCTTGGTTCCTACTAGAGCACTTTCCCTTTCCAATGTCAAGTATAATCATAATCACTGAACACTAAAGCAAATTATTCTTTCAATTTAAGAGCCATACCCAGCTATATTTGTTTCTACTCTGTCCTGTCTGCATAGCAATTACAACCTTTCATTACTAGCCTTCTTCTGTTTATTTCAATATTTTTAAGATTATATATATATATATATGCACACACATATACACACACATATATATAAATATATATAATGTATATTTCAAAAGAGAAGACCACATGTATTTTTAAAAGAGAAGCTTAACTTTTGGAAATTTTTCAAGTTTGACTATATCCATACCTATTTTTGTATAAACAAGAATGTTAAAAAAATCATGTTTTCAACAGCTACTGATAAGACTAAGCAAACAAGTTTCTGTCAATATACATGCCCAAACAATGAAATAAATAACACAAACTATGAAAACAAAACTAGTAATTATTTCTATTTTATCAAAATAGGGCACTGAAAGTAACTAGACTCTGACATCATTACAACAGCAACGGAAGGGAGATGGGTTTTTTTACTCTGCTGCATCTTCTACTTTTTGATGAGGTTTTGTTTATTATTTGATTTCTGGCTAAAAATAGATGAACAGAATCACAGTGATTTTGTCACTCTCAACATGCTCTGATGACTAACAAGCTAAGGTCAGAATTTCTGATGTATTCTCTGGCTCCAGGCTTTTACAAAATATATATTTTGACCTATTAGTAAACCACCCCTTAAATGTCACAAAAGGTGTATCTTACAAACCGTCAGACAACTCTGAGTGAACCAGACCTCCTGCAAGATAGGAATATTTTTAATTTTTAGTAGAGGTAAAGTAGAATCCAACTGTCTTCCTTGCCACTTGATCAATTTTCATCTCATTATTCCCAGCATTATCTTGCAGGATTAACTGGTTGTGGTGTGAGAGGCATGACATAGAAGAGAAAAAAAAGTTTTAAATTTGATCTTGCAGTTATCTCCAGAGGACAACAACAAATTAATTCATACCCTTATTAAGGATGTTATTGAGGGCAAAGTTATCTGCATTTAACTACTGCCTGTCTATTTCATGCATGGATATTGCCTATTAGTGCACCATATTTTAATGCACTATTGGCCTAAAACCAGTATTTGGGGAATATATTGGCAGTTTATTCCTAACTGTGTTCCTGTAAGTAACAGTAGCAAGAGAAACAGGAAGATTAAATTATTAAGATATAATTCATTTTCCTGATTCTAATGCATGATTCTTTTATGCTACTTATCCCAACTAATGAAAGTCATCTTTAATTAGTTTTTGGGATTGACACAAAAGTTTTCACAAAGGATTGTATAACTGCACTCTCTGAAAGCAAAACCTTTCTAGCTATTATTTGAAAATGCAAGAAAGGAGAAAGATGTGACCAAAATGGTTGGACACATAGGAATGAATTATATTAGTATTCAACTCAAGTTTATTTTTACACAACACATTTTTAATAGTAAATATTAGGGGAGCTTCTCTGTATGAAGACCTCGAAATCTGGCTATAGAGCTAAGAGTGCCTGAGGCAAGGTTTAGATATGTGGAGCTAATGTGAATCTGACTTTATCTTTTTGTCTTCCTGCCCATGATAGATTAGACTAAAATCACAGGAAATACTATGATCCTTGTGGGTATCAAATTTTTAGACCAAATTTTCTAGTTATGTTTCATTCAGAGTAATCAAGTTCGTCATTATTCCATTTTTTAAAGTCAATAGTCAATCATTTTACATATACAAGGCTATGAATAGGTTTCCAGCATATTTTATTTTGGAGAAAAAGGAAAAAAGTCTGAGGTTTATTGATTGACCACAAATACATATTCCAACATGAAAAATATGGGGTGATTTATACTTTAATTAATGATCTAATGTATATTCCATTAACTTTAAACTCTGTATACAATAATTCTCATAGTCTAATATAATGCACTGCAATTTGCTGTCAAATTGCATTCAAGTGTGTCCACTGAAAAAAATGAATGATGTGAATTCAGCAAACTTTCTACTCTCCCATTACTTACCATTAAGTTTAACCATCCAAAGACACAGGGATGCAGCACTTGGTGCACCAAAAATACTCTAGGTGATTTTAGGACTGTCATTATTGGATACTTTGGGTAAGTTTATTCTAAAGCACTAAAAAGTAATAGGACCTGGACTAGCCCACTGAAATGTCCTAATAGTAATTGTCATAATTTTAAAATTACTAAATTGACTTGAGAGTATTAAAAAAGAATATGACAGAATCCAACTAATATAGACGAGCACGTGTACAAAAACTTGCAGAACATAATATGGACTGAATATATAAAGAATAAATCACTTACAAGAAAGCTAAAGTTACTTGACCCAACTCCAAGGAAATATAGGGTGTCTGTTTCTTCAAATATAGGGTGTCTGTTTCTTCAATTTTTTGAATAAAAGATATGGGTTAAAATAATTATTAATGAGGGGGCAGAAGTTGAATGCTAAATGCTTACTCACTAAGTCCATCTTGGAAAAAGGAGCTGAAGTAACAGTGGAGTTGAAAACATTAAGCAACAATAGGAATCATGGCAGTGAATAAAGACAAAAGGACAAAAGACTGGAGGGGTGAATGTCTCACGTGTGAATTTCAGAAGCAACGTGAGGTGATTTTTACCGTACTTAAATTAATCCTGAAGACACAGGATTATCTGTTTTACCACACATTTTCACATATTTCACAGTTAATATTATTTAATGATTAGAAAGAAGTAGAGAAAGCAATGTTTCCATGTTCTTTCGAGCAGGACAAGTTCCAGCCTTTTACGCAAATTACTGGCCCCCGGAAAAAAGAAAAGCTTGTTAGGTTTCTTCTTTGATTTCTGCTGAACTTCCTCTGATTAGAGATCATATCACCTTGGTGATTGTCACTAATAAATGCCTTTACAATTATTTTCCACAAAAGACTGACAGGAGTCATGGAAGGGAACAGATATTTTTAAGACAGAAATCCAGTGAGTGGATTCTGGAAGAGTGGATTCCTTTGGAAGAGCCCAAAATCATATATTACTTTAAAATGTTTAATGTAAATAATCAAACACAATCATTTACTTCACACACTCCACATACAAGGGCCAAACTTGTCCACATGGACAGCTTCCTGCAAATGATTTCTGCAACAGTGTTACTGGTCAGTGATCCTAATTCTTTTGCAAATGTAAGGCTGAACATTTAACCCTGCTTTTCTGCAGCAATCAATCAGAAACACTTCTGGCATGTAAAGAGGTAGTTATAGTTCAAAAATCACAGTAGAATTGAGTCAAAGTCTGTACTGTTTCTCACCAGTTCTGCTGGGAATAACACAAGGAAGGACCTTTGATTTTCTGTGATTCTCATTATAAATCATATCCATATAAATCACAGATTAGCATTTAGCAGTGCACATACATGCACTTCAAAAAAAAGCCTTCACTTTAAACTTTTCCAAGTTCTCTTTTCTACACATTCCTTAGTAAATTTTAAACCTAATCTTTTACTACCTTCTGATTTCTCCACTTCTTTGACAGAAAAATTTTACATTTAGAAATGTAGCCTCACTTGGTGATGAATTTTAGAAAAATGTGTGTATTTGTATTAAAAAACCCAACAACCCAGAAACACTGCTAAATGGAAAAATCTGGGACTGTTTACTTTAACTTGAACCTATATATTCTCTAACAGCTCATAAAAAATCAAGCAACTGGTCTGATGCTATTAAACAATACTACACACATTAGACCTTAAAAACACCTGAATATTCCGGTCTCTAGGAAAAATATATTTCTTAAGAATTCTACTATGGGAGGCAGGTCATATATAAAAAGCATTGTATTTTACATTTCATGTGTTAGGAGTTTGAGGGGTGTTTTTGACTATTTAGAACAAATTGGAGTCTATCAGTTTTTTGCATCTATGAGTCATTAAATAGGCAGTATATATATTACTATACAGATATTATTCTTTTAATCCAGACTTAATTTCTTTGGAGAATACTTGATTTTAAAACAACTATTTGAACAACACCTACTTGAGGTCTTGGGAAGGTTCTGCTCTGATATGGGGTGTCTCCACAGAGTGCCCAAACACTGCCCCTTCCGTGCCTAAAATACATAAATAAAATACAGTACAATTACTTTGGAAAATAAAAACACATTGAAATATATGACCACAAATTGACACTATTAGGAAAAAAATGTCTGATCAAATCCTTTATTAATAATTATAAATGCTGCTTTATATTTACATTTTTATTTCTATATCAAAATCTGGACCAGCATCCTGTGAAGCTCTGAATTTCTGCTTTTTCACATACAAATTTGAAACACTTACAGATTCAAATTTTTCAGAAATGGTTTGGCTGAATGCTTATCTCCATATTTTGGAAAACAGTTATTTTACAGAGAATGGAAATAATATCATAAATTTGCGTGGCAAAAACACAGTGGAGAAATATCTGCTGCCTTTTACATTCTGGTTATTTTGATTACTTAAATTGAGATGCCAATCTTTTAGAAGTTTTGAGATAACTGTCTCATGCCTGACGTTGCTGGCTTAATCTAGATATCTGACAGTTCCAGGGTTTTTTTCGATCAGATCTTTCTCATTGAAAAATTTTATTCTCATGGAATGTGCTTTGGATTGTGTTAGAAGTGGACACTAAGGTATCTCCTACTGGGCATTTAAAATTCAGGCAAAGAAAATGGGTAACAATTTTTCAAATCTGAATTGCTTCTCTATTTAATTTTGATTTCTATTACTAGGTCCAAGTTAAATATGGTAATTCCACAGTTTTCATTAGACAACCAAGATGTTTCATTGAGAAACTTCAATTAAAAAAATAAAACTCTAGTAAACATTTGCTGAAGTTATTTGAAAAAAACCAATTATTTAATAAATTTTAAATGCATTTCTTAAAAGAAAATCACAGGGTGAAACAAAAGACAAAAAATTAATAAGGATCTTTTCCTTTGTTAAAGCAATAGAAAACTCAAGAAATTTACATGTAGGGAACAACACTATAAAATCAGAATTTCTTTTACCTCTCCCCTCTAAGAACACATAAAAGTTATTTATACCACTCACTTTAAGTTTAATAGATAGAAATAGTCTCTGTATGTTTTTAGGCATTTGAAGTTTGCCTCCTTTTTTTCACTCGCTGAACAATCATCACGCCTATCTTTGTTTACTGGTTTATCCAATGCCATTGTTTTTGTCACCCACTTACGTAAATTTTACATTCTTTCTCTGAAGATTTTTACTGGGCATTGTGTAAGGCAAATAGCCTAGAACTAGGGAGTGAAAGTCCAACAGAGAACCTCCAGCAAAGGTGAAAGAACTCATTAAAAATGCATAAAATGGGTAATGCAGTTATCTTCTATCAAAATAAGATCAAGAAAACTGTCTGGGATAACTACAGCTCATTACTAAATATTCTTGAATTAATTTCTACATTTCAACAGCAGAAGGCTTCTTTTGTTCTGAGTCTTGAATTCTTGAATTAGTAGACCTAAATATATACCTACAATATCTCATAGTAAGTCTGGAAGAAGTGCTCAACAGAACATAGGCACCACTCTAATTGCTACAATATTTTAAATATAATAAAGTATTTTTAAAATATCTAAATATTTCTCAAACTTTTTCAAAAGCTCTGGATGTCAAAGAAGATAGTTATTAAATACTTTTACGGTTAAACAATGATATTTAGTTTCAAACACTTACCAGGATTTGAAAGCAGAATGAGATTATAAATGTCAAATTGGTAACATTATTTTTTAATATTAAAGGGAAAATAGCCTGAGCAAGAGGCAAAAAAACCCAAGCTAAGCAAACTTCAATCTGGTAATAATTTTCTAAACTCCACCGTTATTAAAAGAAAAAATAAAAACAAAAACAACCAATGAACCAACAAAAAAACCCCCACCCTTCCCCCCAAAACCTTCATTGTAAAGTGGTTTACTCTTATGGTGTATTGAAGACAGGAAGAGAAGAGTAATGAATTCAAGTCCTAGCTTTTTATCTCCAGAAATCTATAACCTTCACAAATATTTTGGCGAAGAACACTGAAAAAACTTTATTACAACTGCTGCTTCAAAGATCTCACAAAAAAACCTCAACAAAATCCACTTTCTATAACCAAGCTTTGCTGAGTGTTATGGAAAACCACAGGAGGAAAAAACCCAGCATCTCTTTTTTCCTAGTATTATTCCTAAATATGCTGTGCAGAAGCTGTTTTTTAAACCTGGCAATGACTTGAGGTTCTCTTTCATTTAAAAGACTGGAATAGCATGTCTGTAGAGCCAGGCCTTCTGTCACACAAAATAAAGTTCATCCCCAGCTATGATGAACCTCTCTGGGAGCTGAATATCCAAATCCAAAGACTGCGTTTCCAGGCTTCACTCATCGTTTTCATTAGTAAAATGAAACGCTTTCAACACCAAGGGCCCTTTATATTTTTGGAAGTGGCAATGGGATATGAAGATGTAAATAAGTGAGCAGAATGCAGAGTTGCTAGTCTTTACTTATGAGAAGACTATGCCTGTTATATCTGAAAGAGCATTATCAATGTAAAGATGCACAAAATTCACTCTAGTATGAGTCTGACATTTAATCAATCAGAAATGCAAAAGGTAATATCAGGCAAAGACTGGTAATAAAAGTTAAATGACAGCTGCTTATAACCCAGCTTTAGTATTTCCTCACTTTCAGCATCATTTTTTTTTAAGACGAGAAGGCATTTCTTCCCTAAGAAAATTAAAATTTGAAAGACCAGGTTTTTCAAGCAGACTGGAAATCCAGGCAGGTAGAATTAAAGATAAATTGATATAATTAAATAAAAGATAGTTAAAGCTAAAACCAAACCAAATATGCTCCTTTTGCTATTTCAAAATGCAATCTTAATGCTTTTTTCTTCTCATACAGCCTCAAAAGCAGAAGTATAACAGTTCTTGTGGTAAATGCTTTATCCTCAAAAAAAATATTTTCAACAAGTTCAAGAGTATCTTCAGTTCCATTTATTACACAGTGGAATAAAAGCAGACACTCAATTATCTCAGTTTTAGTAAGAAAGGTGAAAAAGATCAACCAACCAGAATTTACTGATATGTTTCCAGCAGTTAAACAGCAGGATCAAGAAAAAAGGAAATGATCAGCATTACTAAAAATACAGAAGAAAAACTATATTATCTTTTTTTCAATTTACTATATGCAAATCAGTAGTAATTTGATGGAAAGTTGGACCGTGTAGTTCCGTACTCTTAAGAAATGTTACTATGAATGTACCTTCTAATGATATAACTAAATAAATAGAACTATAAAACCAAATTCAAAGTCCTAGCATTATTTTCAAAATGAAAGAAATATACTTTAGGTATTTGATGAGTTACAATGTTAAAATACTTATTTTTTACAGAAATAACAGGGTGTTCCCAGACTTACAGAATCACAGCCAAGACCTACTTTGAGATGAGTGACATTCTAGTGAGAGATGAATGAATATACAAAAGATATAAAAAAGAAAAGGCTTGAACTTTAAGGCCCTTTCAAGTACAGTTCAAAATGAAAATAGTTAGGGAACTGAATTCAAAGGAACATCAGTTAGAATGGATAACTACGAAATGTGATCCTTTTAGAGGAAATAAAACCACAAGGCCACGGAGTAGGTGCAAAGGATCTAAAATCAAAACTGTAAGTGTAACTGAACAAAATTACTCACACCTTCAGCTTCCAGTTGAAGAGAATGAGCTAAGTAAAGACTTCACTAAGAAAGAATCATCTGTGCAGCCAAATTACTGATCAAAGCATATCATTTGCTATAGAGGTTGCTGGAGAAAACTCAGTAAACAGCACAAGTCAGGTAAAAGGCCAAAAGTTCAATTGTGTATTTATAGAGAAACCTTTTTATGCATAGCTAATTTATAAACACCAGACCTTTAAGAAAATTGTTTGACACAGAGCAAATCAAAATTACACTTTTGCTACAAGCAAAAACAGTCACACATTCCTGCTGAAATGGAACATTCAGAATTCAGAAAGACCAGTACAAATTACTAATTTCTACTCAACTTATTGGTTTCTGAAATTCAGTCTTTGGGAAATGACAAGTGTCATTAAAAAAATGGAATTGCAAGATTAGCATTTGGTTCTGGATTATATTTTGCTTATGTATGTTCATGATGAGGAAATCTTTTCTGTATTCAACCAGCAAATAATCCTTTCATACTTTCTGAGTAGTTAGCTTATGTAACAAAATGGTACCTTTCAGTGGCTTTGTAAGTGACTAGGAGGCAAAGATTGAACTTGGTTTTTTTTTAGTTTTGAGTTGGTTTTTGGCGGGGGGCTTGTTGGAATGTAGTTTTTGTTTTGTTTTCTTTTGTTTTGTGAAAAGAATGCTGGCTGAAGAGTTGATAAGGCAAGAACTAAAATCTAATTAAGCATTTTGCTGTGGAAAATGACCCACATATTACCATTATCCTGCTCCTTCACATCATTCATGTAAGCAAATCATGTGGCAATGGAAATGTGAAACACTTTGATGTGTACAAACTACATGCGATTTCAGCATCACAGACAGAGTTCTGTTTTACCACCTTGATTTTTCACTAGGTTTTTCAGAAAAATCAAGTAACAATTAATGAGATTTTGCAAGTACTACATTGGGATGCCAATTTGTCTGAGTTACAGACTTTAAAGAAGGGTTTGTAAAATATTTATTATTTTTGAAGCTTGCAATTTTATTTGTTGCACATTAATTTGTTAAAGCATTGACAGATTTCACCAAGAGGGATAGACAATCAAGATTTTTTTTACCATTGAAGAGACCTTAAAAACACAGACTATGTGTTTTACACTTGAAATGTTTATGTTCTAAAAATTTAATTGTAATAAAAAATAAAATTTTTAATTCTTTTACCATGTGTACATAGATAAAATTTAAAAGGGTTTTTGAGAACTCTGAAAGCTATTGATCAACAATAAGACCTTGGAAGAGCTAATCACTGCCAGACTGGAAAAAAAACGCAGAAATATCCAACTATGCAAACCAAAGATCATTAAAAGGTGACATAAAATGTTTGTTCCTTCCTTTGTAAAAGCCCAGTTATTATAGTTTATTTTGGGATCAGTAAAATGCAGCTTCTGGCCTTTATGTTGGTTGTTCATCTCTTCAAGACTTCCAATTTTTTAAGTTACTTGAAGTGGAATTTTGCTAGGTACTTGTATTAAAAATTAAGATTCAACTGGATTTTTGCTATAGAAATGTACATGAATAAATTAAAGTAAGTGAGTTGTCTTCTGAAAACATGATTGACATGCTTTCTGGCATTCCCATCTTGCAGGGTCCCTCAGCAGCAAAACTGACTAATGTTAAATGATGAAGGTTTCAGACATGCCACTGATGTGGCCATATATGAGGTATATTATAGGTATATTATAAGGTATATTATAGGTAGGAGGTTGTAGTACAGCCTGACTAGATGCAGTTGTTTACTTATAAACCAAAGCATGTGCATTGAAATCTTCAGAGGTAAGATGTTATTAACCAGTAAATTCTAAAGTGAGTGATTTAGATTTATTACACAAAGCACTTGAATATGGCTAATTTGTGATGCATATTTTCTGTATGGCAGCCTTACTAAAGCAAAAATTCTACTAAGCCTTTTATTTAAACAAGAAGAACAAGTTCCCTGCTAAATTAAAATTCAGCATCTTCAGTGAACTAAATTTTGATCAAAGCAAACTGCAACTCCAGGAAATACTTGTAAAATTGCAACAGTCAGTATTTATCTTTTTAAATAGAATCTTAACTTATTAGTGCAAACATCTGAAACATAGATTCCTAATGGTGGGCAGTTGAGACACCTCTTGTCATGCAATGCAAATGAAACTGAATTATGCCTGTCTGTTCAGCTTCTTAACCACAGGATTGTTTGAGGGTTCACATCTAAAATCTATGTTTGGCCACCATTTGATTTACTTTTCTGAAAAAGTGAATCTATTTTAATAAAATCTGGACTGAGAATAGCAGTAACATAATTCAATTAATAATTGGAAATGGCTATTCTAAATGCTTCCTCTGAGATGAAAAAGCCAATAAATGTAAATGAAACTGCTGAGAAGTCACATTACATCTCAATAATTCCTCAAAACATGAATGAAATTGAAATATATATAAGGTTTAGAGAAAAGAGGTTTTAAAAACATAATAATTTCTGTAATACCTTTTACTTTTTCCCCTATTATGTATGGCGGATGGAGATACACATGACAATAAAAATGATGAAATACAATCATTTTCTGCTTGAATTGATCCAGTCTCCTTGAAACTTTACAACAGCTAGATATATGAATAGACTTAAAGCTTATATTGAGATTTCACAGTAAATAATTTCTAATACTCCCCCCCCCTTAAAATTCATCATATTCTCATATAAATCATAATCTGGACTTGCACTTTTCTTAAAATTGTGTAAATTACTTGGGTTCATCATAGTTCATCAGACACAAAAAGTGTCCCTGTCTACATTCAAAAGATAGCATTTTAATGGGATTATTTTCATATTTAAGAAGTAAAAAAGATCATATTTTCACTTTGTTGTAGTAGATAACCCTGGATTTTGGAACACTCAGGCTTATGCTCCAATGAATAGGTAATGAGTTTCAAAGCAGAATTGTTTCCCTGACGAAAAATGAATGAATCAATGAATAAGAAGACTATCAAACAACAGTCAATAGCTTCATAACCAGGGGACTTGCCTGGAATGTAAAGGAATGGTACATAAACTTGGATATCCCAAGTACAAAAGAGGAGAATGAAAAAATTGTTTCTCACACAGTTTCAAGAACAAATAGCAATAATTTCCCATTTTGGAGCTTTCTGGAAAATACATCTGCCAACCCACAAAACCTAGCCAGGAATGTCCATCAAATTTCATAGATTCATATAATCATTAAGGTTGGAAAAGACCTCCAAGATGATCAAGCCCAGCCCTTAACTCATCACCACTCTGACAATTAACCACAGCACTAATTGTCATGTCCAGTAATTTCTTGAACACACATTACAACAACTTTCAGGGATGGTGACTCCATCTTTTCCCTGGGCAGCCCATTGGAATGCTTGTCAGTGCACAAATTCTTCCTGATGTCCAACCTGAACCTCCCCTGGTATAACCTGAGAACATTTCCTCTTGTCCTGTCACTAGTCACTGGCGAGAAGAGACCCATCCATCCACTTTCAGAAAGTTACAGAGAGTGATAAGGTCTTTCCCAAGCCTCCTTTTCTTCAGGCTAAACAATCCCAGGTCTCTCAGCTGCTCCAAATAGTACTCACTCTCTAGCCCCTGCACCAGCTCCATTGCCCCTCTCTGGACACCCTCCAGCACCTCAAGATATTTTTGAAGCGAGGGGCCCTGAACTGGACACAGGACTCAAGATGTGGCCTTCACCAGTGCTATGTACAGAGGACCATCACTGTGGCNTTTCCTCTTGTCCTGTCACTAGTCACTGGCGAGAAGAGACCCATCCATCCACTTTCAGAAAGTTACAGAGAGTGATAAGGTCTTTCCCAAGCCTCCTTTTCTTCAGGCTAAACAATCCCAGGTCTCTCAGCTGCTCCAAATAGTACTCACTCTCTAGCCCCTGCACCAGCTCCATTGCCCCTCTCTGGACACCCTCCAGCACCTCAAGATATTTTTGAAGCGAGGGGCCCTGAACTGGACACAGGACTCAAGATGTGGCCTTCACCAGTGCTATGTACAGAGGACCATCACTGTGGCCTGCTGTGGTCCTGCTGGCCACACCATTTTTGATACAGGCAAGGATGCATCTGCCTCAAGAATGCTCTAAAATAAAATAATTTATGATTAGCTTTTGATAAAAGTAAAGGGGATTTTCCCTTCAGTGATGACATTTCATAAATAAATAGTTTGATTTTGAAAAGTTAAAAGCTCAGAGGAATTTATCAGGAATTTGTCCATTAAGTCTAGCCACAAATTAGTTGTCTATATTAGGAACATAGATTACTTATATTTTACCTGTAGCCAAAATGGAGCAATTGGCATCTCTAGAGGTTAGTTACTAATTATAATAGACTGAGACTAGAGCAACAGTACAGACAACCCAAGCACCTTGATGATTTTGCCTTCAACACCTGATCAGTAGTTGATGATCTGAATTTTATCTAAATTGGGAAAATCTTGTTTGGAAATGCCACTTTAACCATATCAGAAGTCACATAAGTTTCGTACCCTTAACTTTTTAACTGCTTCATAGGGTACCATATTTGCCTTTTAAAGGCAAGTTCTTTGTGCCGTATGGAAATGTGCATTTATTTCTGTTCTCTTTGCCATTACTGTAAAATACTGGTGAATTGTTATAAGTATATGATAATTACTGCTGCATTCATACATTTTAGTAAATTGTTCTATTTATGCTAAGGAGGCCACAAAGCAGCAGGACAACCATCCAGATTTTTTAAATAGCTGTACTATAATATTTTTACTGTATTGGAATTAGCATGCTATTGATAAACTATAATCAGATATTTAATAAGTGCATTTGTGCACCCTGTACATCATATGCAAATAAATATTATGTATTTAAAAAGTTTTCAAATGCTTCCAAATACTTCTAAATAAATGCAAAAACTAAAATCTGTGACGAATCCTCACGTGTATTCCCACAATGCCAAAAGAGGGATATGTGGATATAATACATTTTGGTGCCTATTAGACCAAAATTTAACAAAAATACTAGTAACTCAAATTATTGAAAGTCTTTTTACTTTTAAGATACAAGTAATAAAATGAAGCTGTAATATTAATTCCTTACAAGGTTGTTAAAAGGTTTCTATTTGATATTAGCAGTAGTGATTATAACCTATTATGAGTTCCTATTTCTGCTCTTTATTAACGTTCTGGTTTTCTTTCTAAAAGTATATTACATAGATGAATTCAGCACATTAAAACCTGGAATTAGGTAAGTCTTTATTGCAGCTTTAAACGGAAATTCTGCAGCTGTGAGTGGAAGTGTGAATGTGGAACAGTAATTTTGTCACTTAATATTCTCACCTTCAAGCCTGCATAGCCATGAAGCTATGCTTTTAATTTAGCAACAAAATGGAAGCAGGTGTATTTCAAAACAATTAACTGCAGTGACTGCAAACCGCCAATGGTTGTGTTAGCAAACATGTGCCGATGTGTTTTGTGTACTAACCACAGGAAAGACAGCGTTTTCTGCAGGAAAGGATAAGATACTAAAGAATAGTGTAATATGGGAAAGTTGGCTGAAATATGCATCTTCTGCCAAAGACTCAGATGTTTTTTTCCAGGCAAGAACCACAAGAGGCCTGCCACATACCTTGCAGATGCTGTAGGAAGAGGGTTTACGGCAGTAATTTACTGCTAGATCTACCACTCCATTTTCAAGATGGGACTGAGCTGGTCACAGAGTAATTTATCAGTGCCAGTCTCAATAGCTCCTTCTATATCACCAACGAGCCGTATCCAGGACTCAGAAGATGACCACAATTCAGATTACTTGGCAAATCTTGCAACAGTCCAGCTCTGCCGTGAGTCTTGTGGCAAAACCTTTGTCTGGTCTTTGCTCTTTTACTGTTTGTGAGTCAGGGGAGACTCAAAAATCACACTCTCATCACTGCTGCAATACAACTGTCATAAATTCACCTTTCACATACCTATCATAAATTCTGACTTTTATGATTTAAGCCCTTTCCATTGCCTTGCTACATACCAAGGCATGTCTAGCTAAGACTAGCAAAGCAGGCTTTACTGCTGCATCAAATTTCAGTGTGGTCAGCTGCCAGAGAAATCTGTTATCCACCTCCTCTTAAACTACATTATGTTCAGGCATTTTCAGAATAGAAAACTGAATCCTGGGCACCAGGACAGTCATGCCTAGGAAACAGAATGTCACACAATTGGACAGTCATAATGAAATTAGTTATTTTGCTTTATCATTTTTAAGTTAAAAACACAGAAAAAGTATATTTCCTTTGTCCAGCTATCAACAAAAGCCCTTACTAGTTTCAGAGACAGGTTAAGAGACAATAAGAAAATCTTTTTTTATTTTGTGTTTTCTTGTGTAAGAGGTATTTCACTATATTATCCACTTAATAAGTTGTCATGATGCTTACCACTCCAGCCTTTCAGCTTACACTGAAGAGAACGTGACTGGGAAAACCTCTCTTCTTTTATTCTTAAGCCTTCCAAGGGAATATATTTATTTTAGATTTAATCTTCCTTGTCCTTTAGTCTCCCTCTGGCCTCTAGACAACACTATAATATATTCTGTTTTCTCAGCAGGATACTCCCTCTGCTCCTTTTCCTGTTTTACATTAAAATTCCCTTTAGTATCTAAACAATTTTTTACATTAATTTTTTTTGTCTAAATGAAATTGTTCTGAGTTATTGTTAGATTTGCTGTCAAGAAGAAAAAACAAGAGTGTTTTCATTAAAACTTCAAATTCAGAAATTCTAATTGTCTTTTCCTTTCTTTGTACATCTAATCATAAACCAGGGAGGAAAAGCCAAGAATGACAGTGACAAGTAAAAAATTGCAACTATAAAAAGCCTGAAAACAGTCCTGACAGCTAAAACATGAAACAAACTTGTTGATAGATACTCTTTCTGCACGGTATGCTTTATATATTGCATTTTCTCTGCTCTACACTGAGAGTGTAAAAACAGATTTAAAAAGTAGTCCATCATTTGGTAATGCTGCTAGGATAAAAATACCAAAAATAATACAATTGGCTTGCTTGATACAAAAATAAATACTTTTTAAAAAGCTATCTCCCTTTGATGTTTGATGAGAAAAGACTTTCAGATGCAACTACCAATCTCACCTCATGCTTTCACCCATAAATTGGGACAGGAATTTTTCAAGAGAACCTAGCACTTGGCTACTTCCAGTATCTCGCTGTGTTGAACTTGGAACCATCTGGGGTCATAACACGATATCCAAGTACTTTTAAAATTTTCCATGCTGCTGTTATCTAGACCTCTGACCAACACAATGCAATTTGCAGACAGTGATGTAGATAAAGGACAGAAAAATACCCTATTACATTTTAAGTGGTGTAACCTATAGTATTTGCTGTTGCTTCTATCACACTTTAGGAATCAAATTGGTTTACAATGATGATACTTAAGGGAAAGGTCTCTACTTGAGCTAAATGACATTTTGGCATTTGTAAAGGGATAAGGCTGCCTGCAAGGACAGAAGGTATTTGTCTGTACATGACTGTGCATGTGTCTGTGTATATGTGTGCTCAGATCTACTCTCTAGCAGTGTTTTTCTAGCATACTCACAAAATAATGTTCAAATGTTTTACAAATCTGATAGCTTCAATGAAAACCAAGACATTCACTAAAGAACAGTTACCATAAAACTGAATTCTAATACTTGCTAAGTAGGAAGAGGTAGATAATCATATCCCACTATACCCATTACTGATATTAGTGTTGTCAGGATCAGTACAAATGTTCTTCAGATATTAAACCTGTAAAATTTACACTATTTATATTCAGTTCAGTTTAATGATGAATGTAACATATAACATCAGGAAGTACGGACATGTGGGTTTAGTGTGGGCTGCCAGCTACAGTATGATGTATTTCTGAAAAGAGAGAACCCCTCCTCTGATTGCTTTACCTTGCTAAGCTCATTCATTCTATCCCTTCTTGTAGCAAAGTGTGCTTATTTATGCAGCTTTCTCATCTTCCCCTCACTGTACCAAATTCTAGTCAAAAAGTGAAGTTGACAATACATCCCAAAAGCAATTAACCTATGTGCAAATGCATGTACTGATCTCCAGTTTTTTGGTCACACTACCCACATTTAATTCTAACCAATACATTCTAGTTTAAAAAAACCCCTTAAAGAATATAAATAAAAATATAATGAAGAGGACTGTATCTGTTAGTAAGAACTAAAATTAGAAAGAAAAAAAATGATTGAATTTATAGGAGATAACTTGTGACCAGACATAAAATGTCTGAACTCTGCTAAGGCTTATTCCTCTCTGTGATCATTAAGTTCAAAACCAAATCAAGACCAACCAGTTAATCTTCAACAGATGATGTAATTAGCTCTGAAGTAAAAAATGAAGGAAATTCTACATTCTCTACAGTCAAACTATTTCCCTGTTCCTCTATTCTTTCATTTAAAAGATCTGCGTATTTTTCGTTGATTAGTTGGTGTGAGGTATTTTGTGGGGTTTTTGTTTTTTTTTTTTTTTTTCATTGGTTGGGGGTGGTTTTTTCCTTTGCTTTGTTTGGGTGTTGTTTTTGGGTTTGGGTTTTTAAATGATAGATAGCATCCCTTGTTTTTCAACAGGTTGTTTCTCAGGGCCTCAAGACTGATATGAAATTCTCTTTGAGATTTTTTCTTCAAGCTACGCAGCACCAACTTCTCTCTTCCTCAGAAATAATTCTTCTGGACAAGTAATCAGTCTCAGGGATGTAGATTCTGTTGTTTACTGAACAATGGTGCACCAAACAGGACTAAACTCTTTGAAGAGGACTTTGCCAGTGTGGAATAGGTGAGAAGATCTGCAGGGCCTACTCCTGTTTACACATTCTAGCTTCATATTTGATTTTCTTGTTTCACATGATGCTCTTGACCTTTGATCAAAATGTTTTCTAACTCATTTTCTGGATGTACCTTTAAGTATTACTTATGATTTCTTTGAGGTTTGAAAATTGACCTCTAGAAGTCAATTTGATTTTGTTTTGCTGTTGTCTTCCTTTATAACTTTGGAGCAAGGGATATGTTAATTTGAAATAATTTTAAGATTTCTTTTCACCTTCATATTCTCAGCTCTTCCCCACTGATCAGCAACATTTCTTACATTACTTTTTCAACACCGTGTCATCCATACAATCTGTATGTCTTTTGAACAATCTTGATATTTTCTTTTTCTTTTTCCCTAATGGATGTCTGTCTCTGCAGTAAAAAGCTTTTTTAAGTTAAAAGAAACAAGAGGCCCCCAAATATTCCAAAATGCTGTCACTAGCCTCTATGCATTAGATGATTCAGTTTCTTTATCAAAAGCCTAATCTGTTTCATTTTTTTTTTGTTTGGTGGTCAACATTACCACCTAGGTTATTTGCCCTTTCTTCAATACCCATGAAATACAAATAATAATTTATTTTGAATCTCAGAGCAGTTATATAGCTTTCAGATGCATCCATTTCTACCTGGATATTGAGATTTTTTTCTTCATTCTATTTTTGTGAGATAATTTTTAGCACAGATAATTTCATGTCTTTCATAGAATATGTGTTGATTTTTACCCCTCTTACTTCTGGAATTTACATTATCTATTCTGAATTTTTGAGCATTTCTATTTATACTGCTTAAATTTCATAACACATACATAAGTACTTTCTGAACCTTGAGCAAAGCCACATTGTTATACACAATTCAAATACAAACTCCTATATATATTGATGATATTTTTCTACAGCCAGAATGATGGCTTATTATGCTTGTGTCTTGGTGTGCTGAATTTAATGCTGTCAGACACTGTGAAATTTAAACTCGTCATTAGCCACAATGAGGATAGGAATTTAAATTCACAATGTAGGCTGACAGCTGCAGGCCATAATTTTTTGTTTAAATATTTTTTTTCTGGAGTTGCTTTCTCTGTGCAAAATTATTCCCAGCTTATAGGAGTCTGCTATGAATAAGATTTGAAATGTATTGCAGAGCAGACATTATTGGAATCTATGTTTTTCACAGCTTTGCCTGCATACCTGCATACCTGCTTTATAAACTGATCTAGGGAAAACTGTGAAGTCCAAGATGTTACTGGTGACAAGCTAACTTTCCCTTTGAGTAAAGCTTTGTATCAAACTGTGACTACCATGAACTCAAACAGTACCTTCATGTGAGGCTTTCTGCTACTTTCCACCTAAATTTAGAGTCAATTCTTGTAAATTTGTGAAGTATGATGTACGTCATGACAAATGCTTGCGTAATCTCACCATGCAGTTTGTGGTTACGTTAGCTTGTGCTTAAAGTTGGGGTAAAAGTTTGCTTAAGGTTGGATAAAAATGAAAAAGCCACTTTATAGGGTTTTCTAATATAATTCAGAGAAAATGAAGTGCAGTTCTGACATGTATTACATCTCTTACAGTAAGAGGTACATCAGTATATTTTTAGTGAAAAGTCAAATGCCTAGCATATCTCCTCAAATTGTAACAGTATTTCTCCTATTCTGAAAGCTTTACAAATTGAAATCCAAATTATTTCATCTTCTAGCACCCAATGAGAATAGTGCTCCAGGACAAAGCAAAATATTTTTGGCCTGTAGTGTCACCATTATAGCGTGAGTATTTGGAACCAAATGCTCTTTTTTATTGAACTGAAATCCTATAGTGTTCTGCAGCCTGACCCTTACCTCCAACAACAGATTTTTTTTTTTCCAGATATAAATAAACCACAAGCAAGTTCTTTAAGGCAAAAAAGGGAAAATAGGAATGTTGGAGCTCTTTTATGATTCACCTTTCCCTCCTGTGAGCAGCTATATCTTAAAAATAGAGATGGGTCTGGCTGCTGCAATTTGAATGTGCATTTTCAAAACTACAAAGCCTGAGGGCATGTGAGTGTCAGACTTAGCCCAGCTTTAAGAGTTAGAATGTTGCTACAAAATCTGAATCCAATTAATACTTGGTTCCTGCATCAAAGCCTTCTGCAAGTTTAGTGTGTGTTTTCCAGAGAAGCTATTTTGGTTTGATTTAAGAGTTAGCTTACTAACAGTGGGACAATTTTTCCACTGAGCTTTGAACCTTCCCTAGCTCATGTGGATTTGCCTGTTATCCTGTAATTCAGCTACATCAAACTAGAACAATTTTAAATTGCATCTGTAGACTTTACACAGTCCTTCAGCAGGAAATGTAGACTATTACTAGGAATATGGTGCAGACATTGGCAGTTTTTCCTAGAAGTATTAATTCTTACATTGGCCACAAATAACCAATAGCTTAATCTTGGTGTTAAAGGTTTAACCTAAAAATCAGATTCACTTGGTAAATTTGAACCAGCCTTTGGATTCATGCTGCTCTGTACCAGAACAGGGAAAATGGTCTCTACTAACCTTGAGAAACTGCTGGCTGCATTCTGCAAAGGAACAGCTCAGACAAGAACAGAATCAGCTTTAAAAAAATAAACCCTATTTAACAAAATTAAGTAGATTACAGCCCAGAAGGAGAGGAAAGGAATAAAATCTGTCTTCTCT
This sequence comes from Leptocoma aspasia, assembly GCA_013399835.1. Classification (NCBI taxonomy): domain Eukaryota; kingdom Metazoa; phylum Chordata; class Aves; order Passeriformes; family Nectariniidae; genus Leptocoma; species Leptocoma aspasia. The sequence continues at coordinate 1,194,651 of VXAX01001352.1, read as the reverse complement.
TGTAACTGATGCTATCATGAAAAAAAGGAAAAAAGAAAAGTTGATTATTTAAGAAGAGTTATTCAGAAAGTATGGATTATAGAAAGGTTAACTCTCTAGGTAGGAGATTATTTTCTTCTACCTCTGTTTCAAAAGAGTGTTATTTAGCTGTTTGGGTTTTTTCTTTTCTTTTCCTTTCTGCCCGATTATACGCTGGCTTCTTCTATTTCTCAGTCTACAGGGTCCAATTCCCAATTCTTCTTTTCCTTCCCCACATTTTTAAGTGCCAAAAATCAAAATCTTTCTTTTGCCAATAAACTGTTATTATCCTTAGGTTAATGTGTTCCTCCAACAGTCTGCACAGTCACCTGCAGGCTGGTGTAAGCACACACTGCTTGGAGTCTGAGCTGGCTGGATTCATTCTACCCTTAAATAGCAGATATAAATATATTTAAGCAATGTCCTGGATAAGAAATTTATTTATTTATTTTTTCTCAACATTTGTAGCCTGCCCATAAAGCTTTTTATTATGTTAATTAACATGTCAACAGTAATACTTTTTCTCTAAAAAAGAAATTCATAGACAGGCTGGAGTCAGATATATATATGTGAATGTAATCAGCTCTGTAGTTGTAAGTCCAGAGTCATGCCCTGACAGGTTGTTTTGTCAAGTGGTCGGACTAACACAATAATATCTTTCAGTCAGAGCTCCCTTAAAGACAAAAATAGACATTAAGTGCTTTCTTGAGACCTAAAAAAGCTTATCAGAAACCTTATTCATCACTGGAGTACAAATTAATGTACTCATTACTCAGGAAACACAGAAATCCTATATATGTGATGCATTTTTGTTACTGACAGATGATGATAAAAGAATTCGGGTTCATTCAGTGCCCAGGACACCAAGAATTTGTCATACCTGCTTAAAGGATTAAATTTTAGTACCACATCAAATACAGTAGTTTTACTGTGGTCAGATAATTTGGCTCCATAAGCCACCTTAAAATGATTAAATGCTTCCCTTCATCTTATGTCAGTTCACTCTCCAAACTCCATCTGTCCTGAACGACAATCCACCCACTGAACATGGCAAATCCAAGATCTTCTTTCCCATTCATACTGAAATTCCTATTCAGTCTCTCAATGCACTAGATATAAGTCTACTGTAATAACCACATACATCAAATAATAAGTTATTTTTCTACATTTCAGTACTTGTTATTAATATTTTATTTCTACTTCTCCAGCCTAATTTGCAATTCACATATATTTCCTCATAATTCTGTCATATTTCCTTTTTATAGCCATAAGCCATATTTCTATTTTATCATTTCCTTTTAACTACCCTGGAAGACCTTTCTATATTTCAATTACCTGCAGACTCCCATTCCTGCAGCATAATCTTAAAATCAAACCTGAAGTATTGATGCGCTCCTCTGCATATTAATTCTGATTATTATTAAAATATTATCAGAATATAAGTATGCTGGAACCTTCAGAAGGTTCCTTGACACATCAAGGCTCTCATCTTTCACCTAGTGAAGTCAATGACTGATCAAAAGCCAGACAGAACCCACTGTAAGCATATACTTCAGTGTAACGAAAAAGATACTTGCAGCCCTTCACATATTTTTTCCTGACATAGTTTTGGTCCTATATACATCCTGCTATTAATCTGAGGAAGTTACCAAAGTATGTGCTCTACTGTCCTTTTCTGACTTCAATTTTTCCACATGATTGTGCTATTTGACGAGGAAGAAGGGTCTTAGGAAGTCATAATGACCTGCAAATTTTTTATACCTCTTGTTTCTCCCAGTACTGCTAGCAACAACGTACAAACCTTTGTACAACTGCAATTCCCCCTGTGAGAGCTACTTCTATGTTTGAAATACGGGAAAAAAGGGTTCTTCAACCAATTAGATCAGGTGATACAGGCATGGAACTTCATGTATCTGAAAAATTTCTGTTTCCAAAAATTATGAAGCGATCGAACTCTACAGAACTAAAATCTCAGTAAAACTGTAACTGACAAATTTCTAAGTACCTCCTTATTTCATTTTTAGAGAAAAGGTATTACTGTTGAGATGTTAATTATCATAATAAAAATATTCAGTTCTATCCTGAAAGGAATTCAGGTCCTGTGCTAAAACAGACTATACCACCCAGATATGCAGCAGTAAAAAAGAAAATAATCCAGCAATTAAGAAAGTAGTAGGAAACAAGATTTACTAGATTTCCTTAAAGGTAAGTAATATTTTCCAAACAATTTAGACTGGGGTATTTAGAAAAAATTATATAGCTGATTTGCTACATCTAGAAAACATAATTTAATTTGACTGCAGAACAGCAATGGCTTCTGATTGACGACCTATCTAATTTAATTTGCAAATCTATTTTTGCTTTGCCTTTTTTAAACACGATTAATAAACATAAAAAGCCACATGTGCAAGTATAACTTATATAGAAGCTACGTAAACCTGGAACAAAACAAATTACACTATAGTTTTTATGGGTCTTAGAAGAAGGGTCAGAAATAAAATAATGTTTAAATAAAGAACGTTATAAAAAAGTGAAGGAATTACATCGATCAAAAGAACATGTAGGAGACAACATGAGAGTTAAATTACTGTCTTTTCTCCTTTGAAATTATAGAGAGAGAAATACCCTTTTCAAAAAGCAAAATGTTTGTAAAATTTGGGTAGAAAAGTAGAAGTTGGATTGGAAAAAAGAGAATTTCTGATAATGTGCATTTAGCCTTAACTAAGAAAGCCATGTCAGAAGACAAAGGAGAAAAAACCTCATTTACATTGTCAAAAAAAAGTAGGTGTAGTTTGACTAAAACTGGGTGAATTCCAGGTTCCTTCATCCTTCTTATGCAGCTGCGAACTACAAGTTTGCTTTAAGAAAAAAAGAAAAAAACAAACTATACTAACAGAGCCATCCAGTGAAGGTTTTTATATAACTTTATTTCACAGCATTGTCTAGAAAAATGTACGCTGACCTAAGGGATTCTTAATCTTTCTCAAAAGTGCTCTGGCAGGATAAAGCTCCCTCATAATATGTGCTTGTACTCTCATGAACAAGGTTGACCAGTACAGTGCTGCTACAAGAGTATCTAATAGAGATCATATTCCAGTTTTTTAAAAAAATGAAATAAATGCAAAGGGAAGAAAATTTTGAACTAAGACTTAAATAAGAGAAGTAAAAATCAAACAGATACTCTTGTTCTGTAGGTGCAGAGAGACAGAAGAAGACTCTGTGGTGCTACAGATGCTTGGAACAGCAGGGTGAATATAAAAAAATGGAGAAAGGTTTAACCACGTGCAGAAAGGAACCCGTGATCCTGTCAGAAAATGAGCTTCTTGTTACTGTTTCCCCAGTTCTTTAACAAGCACTTCATCAAGCATTTCTCTTTGCTCCTTCCAAAGCTCTATGATAGGTGTTAAACTAGGTGGCAGGAGGCATCTCTGTGCAAAGGGACAATAGACAGCTGCAATTCTAACAGCTTTCTCTAACAACACAACATTTGAATCCTTTTTCTTCTTTCCTTGAGTAATAAAGCAGAAAAGAGCTAATGCAGCTAAAAGAAAAACTAGCAATGTAAGGAAGAATAAGAAGTTTAAACTAAACCAGCCAATTGCCTAATTTTAAAGTGAGAGACTCTTATTATACAAATATATAACTGCAATATCTCTAAACCAAAAAGTACTACTTCTGATTCTATATTTTTCTTATCTGGGAAATAAATTGATATCTGGATTACTACCCTGTTTCTACTATACCTTTCTTTTTGGAATAGGCTGCCTATATAAAAAATTACAAATTAAAATAATCAGCAAAAATTTGTCAATCTTCCAAGTTTTTATTAATCAAGAATTTCTTTGACTGACTTATGATAGATTACTTTTAAAAGCTGAGCATTAAAAAACATTCTTCTGAATGGAGGAAAAATAATATACAAAAAATCCCACATTGCCATGGTAGTTTGCAAATGCCCAAGAGCATACTTTGAAAATTAACTACCAAAATAAATAATTTATTGGACACATTCACAGTTACGTGTTTCCAAAGAGACACTATTGATTGCTACAGAAGAAAAGAAAATAATTTCATTGTAGTTCTACCCTTAAATAAATACATGTGAGAGCTTTATCTCCAAATAAGGACATCTTATTTTCCCTTTTTTACATTCAACTTTTGTTTTATTTCTTCTTCCATAATTCCTTTCCTATATTCACCCCAAGGCACCATGATAATAAAAAACACAAGCTTGAGAAAAATAAACTAAATAAAAAATTCTGGTTGATGTTTGACATTATGATTTCCTGCCAGGTTTCATCAGTCATATCATGCCACGTGGAGTAATACAGTCTGATTGATGCTGCTCACAGGGACTCATCACCTTTCATGTGTTTGCTGAAGAATTTAAAGGTATCACCAAATCTTTGGATAAAATTAATTCTTATGGTGCCAAATGTTTGATTAAAGAATAATGATCGTGACATCAAAAACTTATGATTGCATTTCTCAATGGCAGGGAATCTAATTCTTAGCGCCATCCGTAAGATGCTTTATATTTTAATTTATGATAGATGCTTTGAAATCTCCTGTGTCAATTTAAGATTAATTTTCTCAACATTTAGTATTATGAGCCAGTTTGAGCCTTGGCAGGATTCAGCATGATTCTCTTTTTCCACATTATGCATGATGGGGCCCTGCTTTGCTGCAGATTGCTGAACACCTCACTGCCCATGGAAAGCAGTGAATCAATTCCTTGTTCTGCTTTGCTTGTGTGTGTGACTTTTGCTTTACCTAATTAACTGTCTTTATCTCCACCCATTAGTTTACTTTTTAATTTTCACCCTTCCAATTCTCTCCCCACCCACACTGCAGGAGGAGTGAGTGGTTGTGTACGGCTTAGTTGCTGGCTGTGGTGAAACTGTAGCAGTAACCTTTATTTCATTATAAACTAATACAGCTGAGTCAAGGCAAGGTTTTTCAGCTGAGCCTCATGAAATCTTAATTCATATGGAAGTTAGACTTGATATTTTGTATACAGAAAAAACAAAGGCTACCATTGATAACAATAGCTTTTATCACTTTGAAGGAGCATTACCTAAACAAACGGCATACACACCACAAAACAATGCTTAATGGTAATATGTAAAAGCCAAAACACAGTGGTAAGTTTGATTTGTACCACAGTTGATCCTGAAGAGTTTAAATTTAAATCTAAATCTACCTTTAGAGGAAGGTTTGATATTTCACTTATGCAGTATCTTTTGGTTGCTCAAACAATCACTGATAAAGAGAAGATATTTTCTTCTCCAGTAGATTAAAATTTTGTAGAAGATTGATAGTTTAATTACTACTAAAGGTATTAAAAATATATGATTATGTGCATTTAGAATCTTTGTTTTTACCATACCTGTTACTTTCAGTCTGTCGGCCCCAATGACAATCTCATCTTCATCTGCAGAAAACAATACTTTTCCACCGTCACTCGCCCTCACTTCAAATCTCTTACACTGAGCTTCCACAGCATCAGCTCCTGGAATCAAGGAATTGATCATTACATCTGAGATATTCTGTAAGAATTAATCATTGGCATAAATTGAATATCCAAAACATGTTGAATACATGAGGCTTTACTAAAATATTTGGCTTTCTGTAAGCCTGATAGATAATTTGCATTGTAAAAATACTGTTAAGATAGTTTACAGAAATAACTATGAAAAACATCTATTTCAGCATTATGGGGAAATGAACACTAGAATTTAGAAAGTATTTAGACACTGAGATCTTGAAATGCCAATTCAGACAGAACTTTCTGGGGTTTGTTCAGTTTAAATTGCAGTTTCTTGCCAATGAAAAAATAAAGATAACACATGCCCCTACTCCATCAAGACATACAAATTAACACAGCAGAAAAGAATATTTTTCATTCAGTTCTACTGCAAACTGAGACAATGGAATAATAAAAAAACCACATCAAGACACCAAAACAAACAAAAAACATGAACTAAGAGATCAAAATTTATGTTGTATTTTATGGAACAATATTACCAAATGTCTCAAAGGTCAAAAACTCTAAAATAATTCTGGAATTGGACAGATATATGGAATTGATCTAACTGCAATGAAGAAAGTTTGCTGGTATTGAGACTTTTAAATTTACTATGCTTTTCAATTTACAGGTCTTATTCTTACTCTCCAGTGTTTTGTGTACTAAATTGTTTCTGAAAAATTTATTTTATTAATAAGTGAAAGCAAACATGATTTCTGAACATGGTGTTGAAAAGCAACTAACTGCATATGGCGCAACAAGATATAAGGCAAAATGCATTATCTCAGGGAATAATAATCTGAAATTTTCTCTATCATCCCTAATTAGACTTGTAATGCATTTCTGGAATAAATCTATAAGCTTAAAAAATATGTGGAGGATTTCTTTACGGACAAAGAAATTCATGTTATTTCAGTTTAATAATCTGGTTTAAAAGTTTGTAAAAAACTCCTGCCTCCACAATATGTAAGTTTTTAGCTTAATATGCAAATGCATAGTATCAAAATATGTAATAAGGAATATAAAAACTGTGATAATGAATTTTGGTCAAGGAATTGCCTTAGCAGCTCATAATTTGCAGAATCAGCTATGTAATCAAAACAATTTCTCTTACTTTCAGATGAACTTATGCTTGTACTGTAAAAAAATCTGGTTGTTCTTGATTCACAAAGAAAAAAGAAAATGAAAAGGAATTATCAAAATACTTGTGATGATGCATTTTGTTGAATTTAGATATGTTTATTCTGTAAATGTATAAAATGACCTCCCCCCCGGATGAAGTATTTTTAAAATGTGTTAATCAGGTTGTTGGCTTTGTTTTGAAAAAATACAAAATCTTTGTAAAAACAGACAGGGGCAGATTTCAGATGTCAGACACAGATGTTTGGGGATGCCTTTGTCTTGCAACCATACTTATGGTTCAGAAAACCAAAGGATAATTACAAATAACTTAATACTAAATAGTTTCATCTTTATTTAAGAGCTGATGATAGCTTAGCCACCTAAAAGTAAGTGGCATTATAAGTACTGTGATGTTACTAATTTACACCCATCAAAGTTGTTAGCTCTGTAAGGAAAAGAAATTAACAGAAAATGCGTCAGAAATCAAAAAGAGAAAAGACCTGCCACATTCTTACTCATTATATATCACTGTAAGTGACAGCCCATGTTTCAATAACAGCTTTTAAAAACTTGTGATGTCTTTAGGATAATATAGGTTTTCATGAAAAATTACTTAAATAACAATGGTCTGGAACTTTGATGAAGGAATGCATATATTTTAGATGTTATTGTGCTGCTTCAGAATCACATTGTATAAAAGTACACCTAGAATTCAGCTAGTCCAAAATATCATTACAGGAAGTAAATAAATTTTAATGCTAAAATAAATGGGCTTTCGCTTCATGTTTCACTCAGGACTTAACAGTGTGTTACTTGGTATTACTTATTGCTGAAATGGTAGTCAATGTGTTCAAGGCACTTGAGAGATTATTAAAAAACATAATACAGGTTACATCTCTCTCTTTGACGTAGAACCAGGTGTGAATGTTATAAAACTGGTTTCAAAAAATTAAGCTGCCTACAGAGTACTCAGTACTATCAAAATGGAATTCTGTTTCATTTCATTTTCATTTCCCAGTTGAAATAGGAGCAAGCAGTTGCATTTGCAATGTATTAGGGTATTATCTTTTTAGCTGTAAAGCAAATTGCTGTGTTCCAAAAACACTCTACAAACACACACGTCTCATAAAATGTCTGAATCTTTAATAGTACTACTAATAAAAATTATGCATCAAGGCTTAGAATATTATGCATGAACAAAGGAAATATTTTGAAATTCTAATCTCAAACACGTATAGCCATCACTATTTTCAGCAAATCATATCTGCTTGAATAATGCATACTTCAGTCCAGAGAATCATGTATAAAAATGTATCTTCTAAATTCTGTTTGGAAAGGTAATTTCTATCAAACACATGGCTACCAGAAAAGCTGTTTAGCTTTGCTACTTCTTACTGTTTTGCTATTCTCTTTCATACTAGACATGGAGTTGGCTCCATAATAGCTTTAATCAGGTTCAAGAGATGTCTATGACAAATTTTTTTCTCATCTTGTGTTCAGGAAAACTATTTACTTGTAAATTCAGTTGTATAATTCGCAGTTAAATTATTATGTTTCTGTGAAATTCCTTTCATTTAAAGTATATAGATGAAAAAGATATGTATCATATTCATATATACTTGGTATGTAATGATGGTTTATAACACATGCTTGGTGCACAGCAGTTATACAATTGAAACTATCATTAAACCAGCTACATTTAAAATGCTACAAAGCCTAAAATTGTTCATTTTAACTGTAGTGAAGATGCATTAAATGAAAATTGGGCAGTACACGCTGTAAAAACACAGAAAATTATGGTTCTGTAATCCAGATTAACAGTAATAGAGGTGAAATGACAAAATAAAAACTATCTATTTTGAATTTGTAGAGAGTTTGACACACTAATTAATTAATATAATATTAACAATATGAAGAATGCATGTTCTAATATTTTGCATTTTAAAGTCAATGATTACTTACAGTACTTCATTATTATTCAGAAATACTAATTAAAACCACTATTTGTTGAGATTATAAATAGTAACAAGAACTCTCCAGTTTTACAAGGTTTAGGCATGATTACAAACACTAGCAGCTGTGTCTGATTTCTCAGTTACCTTCCATGTCCACCCAGCACACAACAAGAAAAAGACACAAAAATCAACAACCTTAAATTAAATATAGGGATTAGAATTCAAATGGAATTACCACAAACTGATCCTTGTAAATAGAAAACATAATAAAGTTCAATATACTTTCTTCTGGTTCTTAAATGAAAAATGGGTTATTTAAACATTTATTAAGTGCAGAGTTTTATGCAGAGTCTGGATGACAAAGAAAGTTACTTTTATGAGAATGTGTTGATGCTTCTGAGATTGGAGATTAAAGAGATAAAGCATTTTTAATAAAGATTCAACACTCATCTTGGTCTAAGATCAATTTTTGAGTGTATATACTTAGTTTATTTTTAAATATTCATAGGAGTGTTACATATTATGGTATTTTGGCCAGCAGAGATCTTAAAAAATTTTCAGTGAATGCAAGAGCAACTGTGCAAATAAAGGATTCATACCAGCTGAACAGAAGCACTGAGGAATTAGGAAAAGAAAAAGAGAACTTTCAGCTGAGAGCAAAACATCTACACAAAGATTCACAACAATCAGAACATATTCTGTGTTCTGTTTGCTGAGGAAGGGAAGGGACCATCTTCATTATATCTAAAAAGTGTGAAAGTAGACGGTAAAAGACCCCTTAGATCGCTCTGTCAATAGTTAGTGGCCATGCTGTAGAGATGTCAGAAAGCTGCTGCTTCTAGGAGAGGTTGGTCTTCAAAGTTTCCTATTCTGAATGATTATCTACTCAGGCAAGGGGAGCTGGAGCAAATGCTGGGTGAGAAGAAACAAAGCACACATTTGTTACCTTTATTGAAAGTAAATAATAATAACAGCTGTCAACATAAAGTATTAGCATAGGAATAAGCCACACATTATTATAAGAGGAAACTCAGTAGAACTATCTGAATCTGGCAGGACACTTCCTTCATCATGACCTACAGACCCACTATTATCCATGAAAGATTAGTGACATTACAGGTTTACGACTTTGTCAAATAAAATCTGACAGAAAGGTCCTGCCCTCCCAAGCAGATTTTACTTCTAGTAACTTTGTAGAATCACAGAATCATTATGGTTGTAAAAGACCTCTAAGATCATAGAGTCCAAAATTAACCCGGCACTGTCAAGTCCACCATTGATATGGTATGTCAGTTTCACTGAAAAACACACCTGAAATATTGTCTGTCACCTCTGCAATAGATAGAATACATCCTTCCTGCAGTCTGTCTTCCTGGTGCATCTTGACAGTGGAACCCCAGCTATGAAAATAGTATGTGGAAGTAGCATGCAAGTAGCAGCAGACAACACTCTCCATCCTACTTCTATATGAGGCCACAACAACTCAAGAGCAATTCTGTGCTTTTCCACCTACTATCCCTAACATATGGTAATTTCCCTGAGACTCAGAAATTACACAGCTGAACAGACCTTTGGTCTGATCAGATACAGCTGTTCATAATTTCATCAGCTGTGAGCAATACACATGGGTGAACGAAAGTAAAATGTGATTCTTTGCTTCTTGAAGGTTGTTTGAGCTTTAAGTCAACACATTTATTTTGCTTCTGTAATGGTTAAAAGGATGTGAACTGTCTGTAATTTTAGCTGTAATATCTTAATTGCTTACATGGGTCCTTAGATAAGAGAGCCGAGCAAGACGCAGGAAGATATGTTAGGCACCAAAATTTATCTGTAGGGCTTCACACTGTATGTTTTGCTCTTCTTATAATCCCATTAAGTTTAATTTACTCAAAATATGATTTAGATTCTTGAACTGAGGCTTGTAGCAAGAAAAATTACTTTTGTGTCAGACCTGTTTTTCTCATAATACTATAGATGTGTTATAAACATGTAAAAATATAATAAACATGTATTAACAATAAATAAATATACATGGTTTATGTAAATGTATAAATTTTAAATGTATAAATGGATAAATTGAAAATTATATTATTAAATAAAGTATTTAAAATATAAAATAAATAGTAGGTTAAATTATAAATAAATATATGTTATTTTTTATTACTATTACACTATCTTTCCTACACGTTTTCTTTATTGTCCAGGAATCTTATAAGTAGCCACAATATGTTAACTTCTTTTTATAGCTGCATTTATCAACTTAGCTTTCATTGACAAGCTCAAAAGTCCAACTCATGCAACTGAATTATTTATAACTCTAATATATTTTGTGCACTACAAAATGTGAATGGAAGTAGAAAGCTTATCAGTTTTTCTTACTCATGATGAATGCCACCTGAATATTACTAAGTCCTAAGAGAATTTTCCAAGTTTTCATTCTTATCCTTAACCCTGTAACTTTTAGCTTTTTGAGATGTGATTAGTTTTTACACCATAAATAATTTACAAAGCTGAACATACACCCTTTGGAAGCTGAGGCTTACTGAAGCAGTCTGGGCACTACTTTTCCATAAAAAAATTAGTGGGAATATTTCCATTTGCTCTGTTAGCTGAGCTAGGCTGTAAGGCTATAATTATGTTGTTTGGTCACTATGTTTTATGAAAATACTGAGTTGTTTCTAAGTAGCTGCACATTCCACTGAAGAGAAATGAGAGTTAAAAATAGACAGAACAATCCACAGTGAGATACCTAGCCAGGTACCATCAAGTACCTGCTGTACTTGATGAACACCACATTCAAATCAAATAGCAAGAGCACACAGAAATAGTAAGGGAAGTTATGAAATGTCTTCATTAGATAGATGAAACTCAAAGACAAAACAGTTGTTGAATTTCTCCTTGGGAAATATAACATCTTAAAAATCATAAGGTCAATCATTACTTGCTAAATCTGTTACTGCTTATCATATATTTCCTTTAGGTCAGAATTATAGCCAGATTTCTCTATTGAATGTTTTACCAATTTACCAGAAATGCAAATGAAAAATCACTGATATATAAATCTCTACATCTCTGCTTTATGTTTTTCTTAAAAGTAAATCTGATGTTTGACTTATTTGCATCTTTTGAGGCCTAATCTCTCATCTGCATGCTGCCTAAAATACCTGCTAGTAGTGCAAGGACCTTTATGCATCCTGCTTTATCACTATGAGGTAACTGGACTGAAAATGAAACTGGATGAAGTGAAATACATTCATGTAACCCAATGGTTCCTTACCTTTCCTCTTACTCATTTATGCCATGACCTTTTTAAATAATTGTTATGGATCTTACTTTGTGAAGATTTAAAAATAAAAACATTTCACTTTTGTCTGTCTTACTGGTAATATTCTCCGTAAGTGTTAGACAGTTATTCTGAGACTTTTTTCTACCCTGCAGGCATTTTGAACATTTTTTGGTGTTTCATGAATGAAAATTAAAAGCTAGCAAATATTTTTGCCCATATTCACAGAATCATTCAGGTTGGAAAGACCTCCAAAATCATGGAACCCAACATTTGACCTATCTTGACCTTGGCACTATATGTACCCTTGTTATTAGGAGGTTAGCTTTGCATCTTCCTTTCTTTTTCCCCCTGACTTTGTTAAAAAGATACAAATTGTTCTTTCAGATGGTTTTGGCAGTTTCCCATAGACTTTAAATAAAATCTGGTGTGAGTCAAAAATATTGTATGATGTTACTCACAATGTAGTGGATTAGACCATTATACTGTTTCTGAATGGAAATCAAACCTTTTTGAGATAAAGAATTGAATTAATCACGCTTTGAGAGAGAAGACCTAAACAAAGGACAAAAGCTACCAGAGTACTTAGAAACTTAGAAACTTTCTTGAAAAAGAAATGTCAAAACTCCCCTATTTTACATTTTTATAATATTAATTCAACACTAATAGCTACTACATAAGGAAGAAAAAAAAGTCTAATTTTTACAAACTGACTATTTCTCTGATTATCTGCTTTAGCTAGAAAGTTCAAATATCCTGAAGCTATCTATACAAAAGGTCTTAGCATTTCATATAATCACACTTTATCTGAGAAAGATTTAATGAAAGAATGTAAAAAATACTAAAAGATACACATAACTCATCCACAAAAAGGCTACCACTGGGTACTACAGGGTAGTAAAACAAGATAAAAAAATATAGCCTGATTACCAGAAAATTACAATTTTAAACCCTTCTGCTACTTGGCAGATCAGTGAAAAGTATGTGCAGACTTCTGAGCAACTAGTATGCACTATGACGATGGCACAAGACAATGAGCTAGCTCTCAGGATTTCTGCACTCTCCATTTAGGAAATTACTTGTCTCCTTGCCCTTGACAGTGGGACAAGGGCCAGAAAGCTGCAGAAGCAGGATAAAAGCATATTTGGTCTCTTAGCTTCTGGAAGTGTCTCTTTTGATTAATGTTCTCAGTGGAGTTCATTGTTGACTTGTAACACATAAGATGCAATTCAATTCACCGATGAAGACATCTACCTCAGCCAGTTACCCTGCTGACACTGTGCCTTTGTGCCAGATTGTCTACCTTTGAAATACCCCACTTATGGAGGCTACACTGATACACTTGGGAAATCTGAAGCGTCTTTAAAAGAGTGTACAATCCTGTATCTGGGAAGAAATATAACCTAGATGCAGATGGATGTGCAAATTCAGAGACAAGACCTGCAGCATAGCTGGAAATTTTGTCTGGGCTAGCTGAAAGCTTTCTCATCAGAAGTATGGCCTTGCCATACCAGAATCACTCAACGAGACAAAAATAAATGTGCTAAATTAGCACCTGGCTTCTTCTTCTGCACCAGAAACAAAATGGGTAGAAATCTTTAAGTGTGTGAAAACTTTGAGGTCATAACAAGTCCAGATGCTCTGGCAATATGTACGATGAAGAGCAACAAAACAACTTCTGCAACCAAAATATCTGTGCAGAATAACACAAAAGCAAAATCATGAAGTTTTGGAACCCTAATGTTGTAAGAACATATTTTAAAGGCAGGGTAGTCCTTAATTTTGATTTGGAAAAAAATGTTCACTCAGTATTATTTTCATCTCTAATTCATGTCAGTGATTCAGTGGATGATAACTATTCCCACTGACTAATTAATTTCAGATTTATGGAATGTTTTTCTTCACAGGAAGAAATCTAGTCAAATTTAAAAGTATTCAGCTAATCATTAATTCAATGCCATCTGTTCATAATTCAGTTGCAACTACAATATTTATCACTCTAAGAATAGCCTAAGGAAAAAGAAGTTATTTTCAGAGATATATTTATGTATTAAAGAAATTTTTAAATCCATAAAAAATATACCTTTAACAATACTATACGTGCTTGAGACAAATTACATCAAGAACAGCTCTGCCAATCTACAAATGGCACAATTAAACATGCCTAGTGTTGGCATAATATGGAACTTGAAACTTAATGCTGTTCTAAATGGAGGTAAAAAAAAAGGCAAATAAACAATTTCATTTATAAACAAGCACAAAAAAGCAGCAGTGTTCTAGCTGTGGTTATTAATTGCTATTTTCCAATGCAGTTTTAAAGTTACAGTGTTATATTGAAGTTGGTTTTGGAACTATATTTTTTAATGGGACTTGGAACAGTGCAATAAATAGAAACTAAACTTCAATATTGATGTTTGAAGAAAACAATATTAATTGTAACGTAACACTGAGATGAAATTTCTGATATTCTAAAGATATGCAAGGGGAAAATCCATAAAACTGAAATATTTTTATTATTTATTTTTCAATACTAGTCATCTAATTGATATGAACCAGAACTTGCTATAAGAGGTTCACAATCTCATATTGACAAGTAATTTTCATGGGCAAACACAAACGTTTCCAAGCCTGACTGTTTACTTGCAAGAATCTCACAAATAGAAACAGGCTAATTTCCCATAGAAGCTTCAGTAATAAAACTCATGGAACTCAAACTTTTTAAAAATTACTTAGCTGAAGAAATAATCTAAATCTAGAATCAAATTACTTTTCACCCCTATGTCTGAAAAATCTCTTTGCTGTTATTTCACCACCTTTAAGAAGATCAGCAGGCTGTTGAATTTCTACCTCCAAGTGTTCCCTGCAACTCTGAAATAAAGAACACCAGAAAGATCTCACTGCTCTTCTCTTTCTTTTAAATTATATTTTTGTATTTAATTAACTTTAAATAGGCTTCTCATTTTTTTCCCTTATTCTGTCCTTTACCCCTAACAGGAATAATATATTCCTGACAATATTAGTGAGCTGTCTGAACATCAGGGAAAAAGGGGGTAAAAATAAAATCTTAATGTCCTGTCAGAGACGTGTTAAAGGTCCAGATGTTGTAGGTAATTTAATAATGCTTAGCACCCAGCAGCAGCCTTGTGAATGTCATAACGCATGCACAGCAGCTGTTTTTGAAGTTAAATGAAGTATCAGCTTCAGATAAAGCTAAAGATAAAGAATTAGAACCAGCTTTGGAAGATGTATGGTCCATCCTTCAAACCCACTCCTATACCTCTAAAACCTACTTATTTACCTCGAAGTAACCCCATTTCTTTGACTCTTCGGATGTCTCTCCTACAAAAGGAAGCAACTTCCCCTTCCCTGCTCTGAACATCTGGGCAGCAGTTATGCTCTCTGTACTGGCCAGCAGCATGTGGGTAGCAGCAGCAGGACAGATGGCAATGGATTAATGTTTAAACACTAACACTTCTGCACCACCATGAAAACACTAATTATCTCTTCCCACTCAGACTCTACTTCGACAGATAAATCAATCAACTGCTCATAGTTCCACGTCCTCCGATTTGTTATGGGGTTGGGTTGGGTGGGATGGGAAGAGGATAAAATATTTGGGAATTACAACAAATACCTTTTTCTCCTGGTTTTCAGTGCTAATTTTCTAGAAACAGTGGAAAGGTCCAGACTTGTATTTAAAATACTTTAAGGTAAAATAAAAATCTTATAAAGCACCAAAGTAAACAGAGGGTTGCAGTATCACTGCCAAATAGCTACTGATAATTAAAATCTACTTCAGTATATGTCCAGACTCACTACAGATGCTCTGGGGTCAAAGTTAGCATTGAGATGAAATACTAAGGCAGCGAGCTGGGTCTCATACCGAGTGGATTGTACACCTCTCTGCACAGTCATTGCTGTACTCCTGCTCCCCCTCCATAATCCCTGCCTGGAAAACACTGATTTAGTGTTCCCTTTCATCCTTTTCATATCACCTCTAAAGTGACAGTGGGTATAGACCATTGTGCTCTCATGAGAAAAAGAAGCTTGTGGTGGTTTCTTTTTGAAGGCTGCCCTGCAGGAAGTCAGCACCTCACCAGTCCTTAGCATGCCAGGTGTTCCTGCCAGCACCACATCAAAAATAACATACCAGACCTTAAAATTCCCTCCAAATTTAGATCATGGACAAACAAGGAAAGAAAATAAGCTGCATGTATTTTGTCTATGGTACAAAAAGAAAAATACCAGACTATTTAAGGAAGTAGAAAGTATGTTTTTCTTTTTATCTGTCAGTTACAGACAGAAAAGATGCTTTCCACGTTAGATCAATACAACTTCAGATGTAAACTAACAGATGCTGTACCTTGTATCCAAAGTAGAAATAGTCTTCCTGAGCTCAGACTGAGGGAAAGAAAAAAAGAAGAAACGCTGGATCAAGACTCAAATGACAAAAACTTTTAGAGTCTGAAGAAGGTAGAAAGAAGAAAGAACATATACTGAATGCAGAAATACGGGGAAGGGGAATAGGTATTAATCCCTCAGCTCTGGAATTACTGAAGTTATTAGTTTTAAGATTCAAAGAAGATTATGTATAACACATTACTGTGGATGATCAAACTTAAAGCAAAGAACCATATCCACTGCATAGACATTTTGGATAAGCTGTTTAATGCCAACAATATATAAGCACTCTCTCTTCCCTGATATAACCATGCTGAAATTGCACAGAATTCATTACTGTCCTACTGCTGCTTGCAGTTGTGTTTATTCATAGACAATTTTTAGCTCTTGACATCTCAACAGATGTGATATGCTCTTGTATTTCAAGAAGGAGGTATCAGGCTAAATAATGGCAATACCTACAAGAAAGAATTACTACTTTGTCCTAATAACTGACAGAGAGCTATCTTACTGCTCTATTTTTACAGCACAGATTTCATGTAGCAATTCATGTGGCAATGAGGGAGACTTAAGATATATTTTACACCATAGAGTATTTCAAATATTAAACAGCAATGTAATGTTATGTCTGCACATAACATACAATAAGATCATTATAATTATATTGAAGATATTGCTTAAAACTGAAAATATACCTAATTTATCAAATGCAATCAGAAGTACTGTGTAAAGCATCTCTCTTTCAAAGAGATCTTTTTAACCAAGCACAAACTGGATAGAAAATGTTTTTTCACAATATAGAAAGTATTATTTTTCAATCCAGTTAATGCAAGGGCTTGTCACAAGAGCATATTTGCCATAGCTGAATTTCAAATGCACATATGACGATTAACACGGAAAATGATGCAACTAATTTACAAGGGAAATAAAAATTAGAAAGGACTTGTCTGCCTCTTGATGCTGAATCAAAACAAACAAACCCTGATGCTTTCTATTATTTGTAAATTACTTAAATAGAGAATTGAAAGAGAAATATGGATAAATTTCAAATAAATTATGATGTTAATTTTCCAGGATTAGTTTGGCAGACCCATTAAAGTGCTGGCAAATAGGTCTAAGTTTGGACCAGTTTTCAAAGACCTTCACATTTACCTAACGCTGCACTTCAGGATAATTATTTTATCCAAAGTCATTAAGAGAATATATTAGGTGAACTCCTATCACAAAACCTGTTACAGCAAAGATGGTTTGTAAAAAGACTTTTCCATGGACTAGACAGACAGAAATGGAGGCAACATCACGTTGCACTGTAAATTATGAGGAGGGATGAGACTCAGATTCCAGCTGGACATTTCAACTGTTATGAGCAACATGGCTCACTTTCTGACTGCCTCTTGGCTCATCTCACGTGCTTTGCCATGAGGAGACATAAAGCCATATGGCCTTCCAGGCACTGCTCCATTATTCCTTCTGCAGTGAGTCCTGAAGCTGAAAGAAATCCTTTAACCCTGCAGTTAAGTACAAGGTAAACTAACCTGTATAAAATAGAGCAAGCTATCTCCCATTTACCTCCATTGAAAAGATCTGACAATGGATTTGTACCACAAACTAACACACGAGTTGTATTTTCACCTCCTGATAAACCCTTTATATTCCTGCATTTGGGAAGAGTGCTTAACTGGCTATAAAAGTTTAAGAAATATTATACTTTAAAATTAGTACACTCAGAATGTATAAGATTTTGCTGTGTAAATTATCCAATTATTCTCTGAATGACAGCTACCTAATCTAAAGGTAACAGGGAAAACATCAGACAACCAAGTGATTGTCAACAGAAAATTCCACTTAAGATGCAAAAAATCTGAAAAAATGTAAGCCGTGCAAATAATTTAGCCCAGAAATTATGGATTCTGTGTTCATTTATTTTTGTATTAGAGACTAAGAGGAACTGAAATAACTATAAATTGAAAACCTTCACTGCAATGAGAAGAACTTGATAAATGACAAAATGTCCCAAAAGAAGATTTTAAACTATTACATGTTCAGTATGAATTTCAATGTGAAATACTCCTCCTCTTTGTATACAACTGCAAAAATTGGACTACTAATTCATCTAGGTATGGTTGCCTACATTTCTTATTTGCATACATTAAAGTAGTATTAGGGACCAAAATTTGTGTTTATCCAGTCTGTATTTCAGTTAAGGAATAGAAATTGAGAGAACACTGAGAAATGGATAACTCATTTATCTGGGTTTGTTTTGCCATATCTCCTTAGCAATAATTATCCTACTGTACCACAGTGGTTACAAAAGCAATTGCTTTAAAATAGAAATTAGACTAACAGAATGTTTAATGTATTTCAGATTTTGGAAATCTCACTGTAGTTTGGAATGACAGGTAGGCAAAACTCTTTGTAAGTGGAAGGAGAAAGTCTTTATTTCACATATGCCTGACAAGTTCTAATCCATGTTTGCCCCGTTGAAGGGCAGAATGAGCTAATGAGGTACTGTAAATCAACTCATCCTTTCCCTCCCAGCACCCTACTACAGATGATACAAGAACAATTATGCAGATAAGAGAAGAACTGAGACAATTTTTTCCCTTTTTCTATCGTGAGGAAAGGGTGTATGTGTATGATCGTTCTAAAACCATCCTCTTCTTGCAAAACTTAGGAGAAAAGACCTTACATTTGAGGCTAGAGTGTATGCAAACAAATTCAAAACCGGAAACCTTTTTTGTCTCATTAAGCATGTTATTAATGGATACTTAGTTCAAGTTCATAAAAATCTTAAGTAAGCATCTGACAATAATACCAAAGATTTAGAGCAACACGTATACACATATTTTTACATGTACCTTATTATTATTGTTAATATCCCATAGAGTAAGAATATATTATAACATTTTGTTACTCCCACAGATGATTCCAAAAGCAAGGATACTTGAAATGTTGTATCTTGCTTCAGATCTTCATTGATATCTAAATGTTGCAAAGGGAACATCAGAAGTGGCATTTAGGTGATGAGTTACTTTGAACACCTCAGAAGTGAAGGGGTAGCGGGATGTGTTACCTGTTAAGGTATCACTTGATATAAGCACAGGAAACTGCCATATAGGTAGGAATGATGAAGGAGACTCCCACAAAGTTACTAATGTCCAACAATTTCTGCACAATAACCCAAGTACTCTTGATGGAACACCACAAGTAATTAAGCACATTTTGAAGAAAAATATCTCGGAATACACAATACAAGTTTTGTGGTAAATGTATGGAAAGGATCTCCAAGTTTGACAAGTTATTTGAATATATCTTTTAGCAATGTTATCAGTCTTCAGCAGTGCCGTAATTGAAAATCATACATCTGCCTGCTATTTTCAAAAAGTAATTGCAAGAATGTGATATAACTTTGGTATTCAAATATTTTTTCTGAATTTGCGTGGCTCTGGAGATCTCAGTGACTAGAGAGACAGGTTCAGGAGTTCTCTAAATTTGTGACTTGTACAGGTCTGGATGTCTGTGAGAGTTATGATTCTGTCTGAGGGCTCAAAGCTTTGCAGAAATAAAATGCACCTTTTTTGCGCATTTCAGATATCCCTAGAGTTCTTTATGAATAGAAAAGGGTCAAACTAGCAGAAATACCTGTCAGAAACAATTATTGCAGTAAGGAAAAAAGCAAGGAAAAAAACACCTCTCACAAAAAAAAAAAAAAAGGGAAGCTGAAATAATATTCCAACCTGAGGACAAATTTGCATTAAAGATAGATGTGTGTTTAAGTTTCAAATGTCACATTACATTTTTTAGTGCTTGTGAGGCTAATGTACTCCACTCAAAGGCAGGAAGAGGTATATAAGATATGCGCAGAGACCATGGAGACAAAAGACTTGTGGCTCAAGGTGAGCAACTAATGTGCATTTCTAAGATCGGTAGAGAAAAAGAAGTAAATAATTTTCCATATAAACTATGCAAACAATGATTAAACAGAGAAAAAAGGTTGTGTAAATGTAATTCCGTAGAATGCACAATGCAGAAGTATTAGTAAGTAAGGGTTGGGAGGGGAGAGATATGATAATTTATCCACCAAAATTCAATGGACTGTCATCTTTTCATCTTTATTTTGTAGATACAATTCACGTCTGTGTTACATCTGCTCCATTGGTCTTAAATGGCATGTCTAAAAACTGAAGGCTGTGGAGCCCTCTTGGAGATCCAGACACAAACTTGGCAGTTTCCAGACCATATGTCATGAATAGACTGGAGTACAAACCAACATCTCTTGCTCAGTTGGTACAGATCCCAACAGAAAGCATTGCTACAGCTGTGACTTTCTCACTGTACAGTTTTTAGTGCCAGTATAAAAATACTGTACTGCAATAATGGGTGTACCCTTGGTATTGTATGACATGAAGCATAACTTGAATTTAAACCACTTAAACCTGCAACCACTCAGTCATCCAATATGCTTAGTTAATTTTTTTAAAATTTATTTAATATACTTTTTCTTCACTCCTCCTAGGTTAGGATGTTTCCCAAGATGTCTTAATGACGCACTTTAATGACATATTTCGCCTTCCATAGTCACTTACAGAATTGAATACCCATTAAGAGTTTCACTGGATTTTTTCCATCTCTGTGAGTGAATATATAGCCTTCTTCCTCCCAGCCCCAGTACCACTTTTTTACATTAATCCATCTTCCCATTACAGTTCTAATTATATGCTCTTAAGGCTGTCTTAGTCTTACATGGCACCATTTCAAACACCACAGACAGAATTTTTAGTTGTCCTAAAATTTGACATGAGCAGCAATTTGGTTGCCAAACAGGATGAGACCAACCAATTTGCTGGTTTGTAGCATCACTTCAGTCCTGTGAAATGCGGATAAAATGCCAATGATATCACATGTATAAAAAGTGCATTATCATCCTTTTGAATGCACTGGCATCCTTCTGTCTTTGTAGAATGCTCCTGCCATGCATATTAACTTGTAGTCAAATTTTTTTTTGATGATTATTATTTAACTCTTTAAAGACTGAACAGATAATGACATTTCAAAGTTTTAACAAGAAAAATGTTTCCCCCAAGACATGATAATTTGCTGTTTTGTTGTTACTTAAAACATTTTTCCTCATTGTTTTCATTCCTTTCATTGGGCAGCCACACAAACAGCTGCTTCAGCACACAGCACTAGTGAATGGACAGAGAGCATTTTTAAAGGGACTTTCTGGGACAAATTTACAACTAATAGAAAAAAATATTTACTTATGTCAGCAAACTCTGAATAGAAAAGTCCCTTCCCATTCTTTCAGAAAATGTGGCCATACTTTTACCTAAGCAAAAGTAAAAAACTTGTCTCTAGTCTGTCTTTCACAACAAAAAAAGTTTAGAAGGGAGTGCATTAATAATATATTTTTACTTTTAGGTTCCTGTCAATTTCTTAGATTTCTGAATAGTAGAACATCCAGGTTTTACAGAATCAACTGGCAATTCTGACTGTCTTTACCAAGTAAGAAGTATTTAATAAGAGATAAGAAGTATTTTAACATGCATCCCATACTGTACAGGGGATTCATCAAAAATTTATACTGATATAAGAAATAGTAAAGGCCATATATGAAATAAAGAGGAAGACAAATTAAGAAATAATGTAAATAGGATATAGCAATTTAACAAGCTTCTAGTCTCCAGAGATGGCACCAGCTGCACACCAAGATGCTTAAGGTGTTTACCCTAATAATGGTAACATAAAAACACATGTTTTTTCAGGCCTTCATGTTTTTAGAATATTAACCTCTGCTGTGATGCCTTTAAGTAGGTCAGTCTCAATACACTCGCACACATTTTAAGTGCTGGATTCACTCAGCCAGAATAGTGTCAGTGATAAAAATATTATATCTATTTCAGCCAATGTGCATGTCTGCCACGGGCAACTCACCTTTTTGCAATTACCAGCTGAAGTAGAGGTTTTAACAATAGAGTTACCAGACGATAAAGAACTGCATTTTGTGATTGCACTGGGCAAGTACAATATGGCCAGAACAGGTGTTAGCTTAATTTTCCTCATCTGTACCTGCTAGCAAGTCTGGTTACCTTTGCACACTCATTCGATGTTGTTTGGGGAAATCAGTGCAGATGGTGTGTCACCGTGTGCACTTGGCAAAGATTTTTACAACTGTCTCCAGTCAGTATGAAAACTTAGATTACAACTAGAGTTTAACTTAAAATTATTTGTGGGCATAACCTCAGCACATAAGGAAAAAACAATGAATAAAACACATCTTAATCCAGAAGTAAAATGAAAAAAATGAAAAGACATTAAGTCTAAGGGGTGTCTCCTTGAATTTTATATACTAAGGTCTTATGAATGTGTGTTGTTATATTTTTTATCCCATTCCCGGTCAATATATATTGTTTTGTACCAGAACTAGTACATCACTTTCCAGTGAATTTTTTGGCTAATGTTCGTAAAAATAAATTAATATCAGTACTCTTCTAATTCAGAAAATATAAAAAATATTACTTCATATTTATTAACACAAGAAGTATGATTCATACTAAAAGCAAAGTATAACACATTAAATTTCCTAAAATGTGCAAAAATACATGGTAGGTGAAACAAATAAGTAGAGGATTCTTTTATTACCATTTCATTTGAAACTGATATATTTTATACTTTGTAAAATACCAGTTTTAATGAATGACTGGCAGTATGTTAGCTTTTCATTTAAACTTTGTAGTGACAAGGAACGCATTTTGGTTTTTGGTTTTTTTTTTCTGATTTTAACATTCTGTTATTCCAACTACTTTGAATATATGCTGATACAAATGCCTTAAAAAGTGACAGGGCCAAAGCAATTGCCACTGAAGTAATGGAAGACGGACAGAAAGCGTAAGAAAATGTTGGTTATTTTCCCACTGAAAGTGTTGTTGAAACATATTTTGAGAAGGCTTTTTCAGTTTGTTTTGTTATAATGTCTCAAAAATAATAATTTTTCATTAAACTGTTTTCATTTTAGCTATTTTGAGGCATTTCTAATTGATTAATTAGAGCTAATGCTGAATCATGCTCTCATGATCTATTGTATGCAATGGCTCTTGAGTATGGTGGGTTTTTTTTCCTGACTTTTCAGTAATATTTTATATGTGATGGTAATTAATGAAACCTATTAATAAAGCTAAACTGATAAACATAACAGTCAATAAAGAACACTCACCTACTGTCAGTTGTCCAGTTAACTGTCCCATGTGATTTCTTGCATTCACTGTTACATTTCTGTCAGACTGTAAGACCAGTGGGCTATCCTGGGAAACATGTATGAGACAATAAATGAGAGAACAAAAAATTGAGGTAAAATTAAGTTAGAATTTAATACAAACATGCATGCTGAGAGGGAAGTTGTGTCAAGTATAATAGCCCTTTTAAATAATTTCATTAAATATTTTACAAGTCAAATTTTTATATTCAAGAATACCAGAAATACTATTTTAAACTGAAATCTTTGTGCATACAATCCCTGCTTCAGAAATCAGATTTCAACTTGATTTCTTTAATTTGGATTTTAATTTTCTGTTAATATTACATAGTCCCAAATTCAAAAAAACTTAACACAAACCTGTTTCATTAGCCTTTCCCATATATTGCTAACCTATACTTTTCTAACTGCCTAATCAACATTGTATTATTCTATTATCTATAGATAATATCTCTGCACAATCTGTAATATTTGCATTGCACTTACTAAAACCTTATAAACAGAGACACACATTTCTTTGAAGATAAAGAGAATTGTTACTCTCAAAAAAGCAAACTGATACAGCAAGTAGACAAACACCTTATGTTAAATACATAAGATTTTAAATCTTAAAGATTTAAATTCTTAAAAATTTTGGAGTCAGTTGGCAGGATGACTACCTGGCTCTCAGCATCCAACTAGGTTTAAGCTTTTGAAAAATGTTTGCATATATAGGTGTAAGCTTATTCTGTGTTCAAAACCAGCATAAACAATCTCAAAAAGAATCGAATTTTGCTTCTTGAAGAATGAGGAGCCAGATGCACTCCTTTAGGGGAAGTGCAGATGCACAGGAAAGGTGAAGAGCTTCAACAGAGAGCCAAGAGAAACAGCCTAAAAAAAACGAGCGAACTCACCAATAATGCTCTCACTGGAGTGGGGTGAGTGCATGAGAGAAGGAAAAAAAATAGGGTTGTGACTGCTGCTGCAGAGAGGCACTTTTCTCCCTGAAATCACCAGATACCACACAGTTCTTTGCCTGAAGCTTGCAGAGAGACCATGGGTGCTTTAATGCTTCTGGCAGTTTCCTAGCACTCAGTATGCTTACGTAGGTTTATCCAACAGCATGGAGACATCTGACAGAAACAGCTGGGGATGCACCTTAGGTAGGAATGACTAAAGGATAGGAAGTTATTTGGGAAATTTATTATATACTTGTTATATTCTTACATTCTTCCCTGGGCATCCATTATTGGTCATCCCTGGATTGAGCACGTAAGGTTAAAGAGAGCTTGTATGTGTGTCTCAATATATTGGTCCTTGCTGTTCTTGAAAGTTTTTTAGATGAGAAGGAAAGGATGTAAGGAGACATAGATAAGATTTATTTTTCCTGAATGATGCATTAGGTTTTCTCTAAAACTTTCTGTACTTTACAGTCTTTTCCTTTGAACACAGAGCTTTCCTGTACAAGAAAATAACTGTTCCCAGTTGTTTTCACTATGATTATTAACTTTAAATGATAATCGGTTCCCTGGGAAGTCTGAAATGATTCTGAGCTAATTTCAAGGAGTTCAGGTGTATTTAATCTCTCACTGGACTGTGCTATGACCTCTCTAACATCCTGCCAATTAGCTCTGCTTCACAGATTCTGGCAGATGAAAGTGACTGCTTGGCTTGTCTATCTTTCTAGATAAAAAGATATAATTATAAGTGAGACACTGTGTTCAGTTTTACTAGTTTGAGATAAACATGTGATGCAATCAAGGGAGCTTCTGGCAACAAAAGCAGCTGTCAAGGACCTTTTTCTCACCACTTGATTTCCACTTTCCTTACGGTCCTTTGAAAATCATTAGTCCAGGCAACTGCTGCTCTGGGAAAGGCAGTTGTCCTAATAGGCATCTGCAAGGCCAAAAGCTTTTAAGGAGCCCTTTTCTTTTTTGTTTAGTCACTTTTCAGTTAAAAGTCTTCTCAGTTAGAATAATCCTATCCTTAGTAAGGGGGGATACAGCCATGCCTATTTTTCCCAGTTCAGCAAAGGTTTGGAAACTTACGCTCACAAGGACTGATCAGTCGGATCTGAAGGTTACCTAAAATCTGCCTCTTAGGTTCTGATTAAAAAAAAAAAAAACAACTTTGATATCAAATTCTGAAATACAGGATAATGAAAAATTAGGTGAGCCAAGCCTTCTTTCTTCTTCTTTTCTTGTCTTATATAAAAGATAAAAAGAGGGCTGAAGAAGTTAAGAATTTAAATCTATATTCCTCATTTTCTGGATGAAAAATATAGAGCAGCAAACTTAACTACTGGACCAAAGAAAACGCACTGGCAAAACTCCTATCAGTTTAAGCAGTCCATCATTTCATCTACATTGTTTACCTGCACTTTATTTTATGCAGGAAGCGCCTAAAGACAGAGGGTCAAGGAATTCAAAATTAGTCTACTCAGCGGAGCTAGACATTCAGAGAAGACTTAGCTGAAATAAGTGGAATTATTGATCTAAGATGAGTATAAAGTGCAGTGAATATCACTCATAGGAATACAAACTTATCTAAAGCATAAAAATATTGGATAATTTTCTCTCTCCAAGGCCTGTTACTCTCTTGATGCAAACTTCAGCTTACAATTGTTTGTGATGCCATTTCAAAAATTATACTGTAGATAACAAAAGCCAACAATGTAAGAACATTCTTGCAGTTACATAATAATGTCAATATGCTAACAACTAAAATATTACAGAAGGATACTGTCAGGGCCACGAGGGCTCTACCAGCCCTTACTGGCCCTACCAAATGTCCCTGGGGGGATCCATTTCAATCCAGCCCCACCTGAAACCCTTCTGGTTCGTTTGTGCTACTTGTCTCCTCTCACTGTTTAAGGAGCATTCAGCCCTCACTGCTTCCTGACAGATATGAGCACCTCAGGAATTACCTGATGTTCATGCTACTGTGTGAGATGACTCTTGTTATAAGCCCCAAAGCATTACAACTTCAAGATTAAAGGTAAATCAGATTAAAATGTTACAATAGTGACTTATCTGAAACAGGTTTACACCTAGGATTCATAAAAGTAAAAACAAAATAATTAATTTAGGAGATACTTTCAGAAGGCTTTCTGAAATTGTAATCCAGTTATAAATACAATGAAACATTTGAGGAAAAAAAGGTTTGGTTTTTAATTTTTTGTGTTTGTTTGGTTTGGGTTTTTTTTGAGTAAGAATCACAGTTCAGTAATAAATATCAACTTTTGGTTTTAGAATTAGATGGCATATTATCATAAGCATATGAAAGACTGATAGATTGCTTTATAAAATCATTTCACCAAAAAATGAGCAATCACAGAAAAACTTTTTTTTTTTTTTTTACAGCTGGTTCAATTATTTTTAACATATTTTGGACAAATTTCATGAATTTTGTACAGCATTCAAATAGGCAATCCCAGCTAATTAGCACAGTTTTGAAGCATCTTTCCAAAATGAACCATTTAAATTAGAAACACTTTAAATGGAGCAATTTAATTCTAGTTAGTTTAATAAAACGTTGGTTTACTTTAGGTAAGATGGTACAGAACACAGCTAATTATGATAACACAGATAATTATGATGACACCACCAACTCTGACACTCAGGCACAGTACTGATATGTCTACATTGTCATAGTGCAAGCAGTGGCTCTTTTATGATTTGATTTCTGTGCTTAGCCACGTGTAACACTTCATGTCTCTGAACTTCTACATGGTGTCATATGGATGTAAAAAGTAATGTAATAAGCAGGTAGGGCTGGAGATCTGCCACACTATCTGCTGGCAGCTTTTAAGAGTATGTAATGCTATATATTCTCGTATTTGAGCCCACCCCCAGTATGGGCAGCTAAAATAATTACAGCAGAACCTTTCTTTACAGAACACCTCTCAAACATACCCTGATACACTAGCAACTCAAAATGACCATTGCATTACCAAGGTACCTTTACAGAACAAAGAAAAAAGCATCAGTATTAAACTTGGTTTGCTGAGAAACTCACCATTACCAGATTTTAAGAAATACAGAGAATACAGTTTCTTCACTGCTGCAGAGCACCACAGTTTGTCTGTTGCTTTAGAAATTCATGCTGTGGGTGCCACTGAACAAGTTGATTGTCTGCATCTGGTCAATGACCCCAACAGAAGAATGAAAAATATATGAGTTATTTGACCACACCATAGGAACAAAATGAGAACTGAAAGAAATAGAAAGTACTTAATACTCTGGTCAGTGCAGCAGACCAAGGGAGTCAAAGGACAGATGAGTAGATGTGCAATAACTACAGGGGCAACTGCAGTTAAGGCAAATGAGGGATAACATGTGTGAAGACTGTATTGGAGGAATTAAGTGCAAAATGTTTAGAAGAAGGATATGAAAGACACAGTGTCAGTCAAGAAAGGTAGAAAGCAAAGCAAAGAAGATGTGAGGGGATGGAAAAATCATTCCTTAGGGGTTATCCGTTGTCCAGAACCAGAACATCAGCATGTTTTAGCAACATTGCCTGCAAATGGGGTGAGATGGAAGATCTAAAATCCCACAGATTGAAGGGCTTGGAGTCTTAGAGACAGACTTCCTATCATGAAGGTTATTACTATCCCTAAACAAACATGAAGAAATTTGCATTAGGAAAGATATGAAAGAAAAAGACCTACAAATGAAAGCAATTGATGAGTTCTTGAGTACTTAAAAAATTGAAGGCTCCATTAAAAGTGTTGGAAGTTTGTACAAGTTTGGAATTGTTAAAAAACAAATTAAAGAAAACTATTCTTCATTAGAATATTCCCATGGTATTTTTTCCAATAATATTTCAAATATTCTATTCTATCAATATTTACCACTATTCAGTACTTCCAAGAATATTCTCAAAAAATTCCCAAGAATCTTCCCAAGGTGTCAGGACAGCAGGGACCCAGCACAAGTGTTTTTCAAATAGGGAGAAATGAATATAATTTATTGTCTGAGTTATTCCTGGGCAATTCTGAGCTGAAGAGTAAACATGAGTTTTGGCCCAATTTAATTAGATGCTTTTTTTTTCTTATTTATAGAAAATATAGATATTTTCTATATCCCTGCTTTCCCAAAACAAAGTTTTACATCACATTTTAGTGTTCTTCCTGTCTAATTGTCCTTTCAAACATGAAAGTCCCAATTTAATTGCTACTAATTAATTTAAAATCAAAAATCTGATTGAAAATTTTCAGTAAACACATTTGGACTTCTGCTTTAAGGAAACATTCCATATATCTTAAAATTTTAACCAAATGTTATTAAAGTCTGTGTTTCTTCACATGAGATTTACACATTGAGGAGGTTTGGAAAAGTATTCAGGTAAACTAATAGGTCAATGCATTTCATTCATCCATGGCCAGATTGATTTGCATATAATTTCCATAAAATGCAAGCAGGAAAAAAAAAATCAGATCTTTTATGTAACACACTGGCAAAATGTGTAGCAGATTTGGCTTCATGTCAAAACTAATTTAGTAAAAATACCCCAAATAATGATATAGAGCCACATCACCACTGAATGTATAAACTCTGCCTTTTTCAAGTCAGAGGGGAATATACCTCACCTAATTGACTCACCAAAGAAATGAAAGGTGTAGAAGAAAGGTAAACAAAGCCCAAGCAAATAGTTTGAAACAAACAAAACACCCTAGCTGATACTTGAGGTTGTTGATAATGCTTCAAGAAACACACTTTCTAGATAATTCTATTTTCATCAAAGGAGGTTCTCTTGATTTCCAGCCTTTGCTCTGTGTCTGTGTCAGCCTTGTTATATGCTAAAGGCAATCACAGACATCGACCAGATTCCTGACACACCAAATCCCAACCCAAACACAGCTACACCTACCAAAGTAATACAGTTGTACCCAACAGGAATTATACACAGAGTTCCAAGAAGCCACATGAGCAATGATCACGGCTATAACCTCCAGACAGAAATAACCCACTTGTTTTACTTCCTCGTATAATGCATCATGAAATTTTTATTATGGAGGAATTCAATCAGGCATAGAAAAATGTAATGACAAAGCAGAAGTAGATATTTAAATAGCAGACAAAAGACATGTTTTTGTAGAATTGATTTAAACATCAAATAAAATTTAAAATAGGATTTAGATACAAACATCCCAACTGAAAATAAAGCAGCACTACAAATGTACTTGAAGGAAGCTTGTTAAAGGCCCAAAGCTCACTACTTAGTCATTAAACTTGACACAACAAGTAAAACTATATATTACTGAATTGCAAAGCCCCCCAAAACCTTAATGGAGACAAATGTATAAAACCAATGTAAGTCTTAAAATCTGAAGCAAAACGATTAAGGGTGGAATCACTGTACTTCACTCCTTTCAAACCCGTCAAGGTTCTTGTGGTGTGGGTGCCTAGTTATTGAAAGGATTTTTGTCATTTAAGTTATGCTCACTGGTAACCAACAATTCATTATGCTATTTTCAGCCTTGGAAAGCAGTTTTTCAGTTCCTGTATGTATGCAACTGTTGACCACGCTATACCATCACAGTGAAACAGGACTGTCTTCCCCATGCTGTTTTAACTTAAACGGCTATGACATGAAATATAGCAAAAATTAACACCAGGAAGAAGATGAAGATATTACAGGAAAATTTATATAAACCAAAGTATATTCATGCTTTTGAAAGCTATTTCCCACCACTCCCTATTGAGGGAGAATTTCTCTAATTTATTTTAGATTATGTAGCTGAGAGAAGAAAAAAACCAAAAACCACCAAAAACCCCCCAACAATATGCTGTAGTGAGTGATCTGATAACCTGGGTTTTTCTAAATAATTTACAAGATTTCTTGTTTCTGAAATGCTTATGACAGAGGAAAGTGTGTCAACACCTGTTCACTTGATGTATGTCAGGAATTATATATCAGTTTTACTTGGCAATAAATGGAAAAACCGATAAAATTGAAAGAAATAGTCAAAATAAGCTTTTTTTCATTATATTTATCAATTTCTACAGATAATCTGAAATAAAAGTTCTAAAAAATGTGAACTCTTCAGCATATCAATAGGGTCTGGGTTCTACTTCTGTGGTGCCTTGCAAACATACAGTAAAGGACTACATTAAAATAATAATTTCATCAACAGTTTTTTATTTCATTGTAATTACTTTGACAGATCTTTTCAAATTCTAAAGTTGAAGAAGAATAAAAAATTCTAAAGAAAGTTTAAGGAACAAAGTAAAATTTTAGAAATACCTAAATTGTAGCAGAAATCTGGAATGAAGCTTATAGCTCAGACAAAGCAGAAAAGAAAGACTTGCTGTTAAACAAAAAGTTTGTTTTAAAGTCTATTTAATGCACATTAAAATGAATATGTTAAATAGAATTGTAAGACACAAAAAAAAAGGCAAGATGAGTCACTAAACCTTTAGTTAGAAGGTTTATTTTAGGTGAATATTAAACCTATTATTTTATAGAATTATTTTATAGGTGGCAACTTATATGACTAAATGATAGCACTAGTATTAGCAGCAGCTTTAACAGTGAAAATCAGAAAGAGTTACCTGTATTTTTTATTTCTTCACATAGCTATCTTAGTTTCTACAATGTTTATATTTCCTGATAAGTCTTCCTTCAAGCACAATCACTCACTGCTGGATCCTAATTACCTTGGCAAAGCTTTCTGCATTGCTAGTTCTCTCTACTGTTCCTGTCTTAAATAACCAGAATCAAACACATCTCAAACAAATGAACTTTGAAACACTTGGTGAACAGAGGGGATATTATTATTGTCACTTTACTGGTTTTCCCCCTGCACACACCCATTGCCTATTACAAATGTTAGGTGCTTTCAGGCTGCATTATTGCACTTCATTGAGACAAGAACTATCAATTAGGTGGGTAATTAGCATAAGGTACAACAAGGCTTTGATCAAGGCATCAAAAGGAATGAGTAAGAATGGCAATTACAGGAATCACAGATAATTCACTGATTTTCTAACCAGAAAAGGAAGGTCAAAGAAGGTGTAACTCCCCCTAATACAGAATGTGGAAAACTGCTAACAGTGGATGAGAAGGCTGAGAAGTCCTGAGGGACCTGGCTTATGTAGTTGCCAAACCACTCTCAATGATATTTAAAAAGTCAAGACAGTCAGGTGAAGTCACAGGTGACTGCAAAAAAGGAAACATACCTATTTTTGAAAAGGGTAGAAATGACGACCCTGTGAACTACTGACCTGTCAGTCTCACATCTGTGCCTGGGAAGATCATGGAACAGATCCTCCTAGAAGCTGTGCCAAGGCTCATGGAGAACAGGGAGACAATGAGATTCAGCTCAGCTTCACCAAGGACGAGTCCTGCTTGACCAAACTACTGGCCTTCTCTGATGGAGTGATTACCAGGGTTAAGAGTGACAAGGGAAGGGCCACAGATATAATTTATCTGTAATTCTGTAGAGCCTTTAACATGGTCCTTCAAAACATTTTTCTCTCTAAGTTGGAGAAAGATGGATTTGAGGGGTAGACTGTTGAGTGGGTAAGGAATTTTTTGGATGATCATATCCAAAGGGTGGTGGTCAACAGCTCCCAATGGATATCAGTGATATGTTGTATCATTTTGGGGTCTGTATTGGGACCAGCACTGTTTAATGTCTTCATCAATGACAAAGGAATTGAGTGCAGCCTCACAAATTTGCAGCCTCGCAAAATTTGACCCCAAGCTGAGTGGTGCAGTTGACACATCTAGAGGATGGGATGCCATCCAGAAGGACCTGGACATGCTTGAAAAGGGGGCCCCTGGGAATCTCACACAATTTAACATGCCCAAGTGCAAGGTGATGCCCCTGGGTCAGTGCGGCCTCCAGGTCAACACAGGCTGGGGATGAACAGCTCCAGAGCAGCCCTGCCGAGAGGGACTTGGGGGTGCTGGTGGCTGAGAGGCTGGACATGGCCCAGCCATGGGCACTCACAGCCCGGAAAGCCAAACGTGTCCTGGGCTGCATCCAGAGCCCCGTGGGCAGCAGGGGAGGGAGGGGATTCTGCCCCTCTGCTCTGCTCTGGTGAGAGCTCACCTGGAACCCTGCATCGAGCTCTGGGGTCCCCAGCACAGGAAGGACATGGACCTGCTGGAATGACTTGAGAGGAGACCACCAAGATAACAAGAAGGATTAAACACCTCTCCTACGAGGAAAAGCTAAAAGAATTGGTGTTGTTCAGCCTGGAGAAGAGGTGGCTTTTGGGTTAGCTAATTGCGGCCTTCCAGTACCTGAGGAGAGCCTACAAGAAAGATGGAGAGGGACTTCTTACAGGAGCATGTAGTGATAGGATAAGGGGGAGTGGCTTCAAACAGAGAGAGAGTAGTTTTAGATTACATATTAGGAAGAAATTCTTTACTATGAGTGGTGAAGCACTGGTACAGGTTGCCAAGAGAAGTTGTAGATGCCCCAGCCCTGGAAGTGTTCAAACATGTGGAATGAGGCTTTGAGCAACCTGTTCTAATGGAAGGTGCCCCTGCCCATAGCACAGGTTGGAACTAGATGACCTTGAATGTGCCAGGACTGAAATCTTCAGCGTTATTGTAAAGGTCTTAGCATCTGTTTTACCAGCTCCCAAGCAAGAAATTCAGTCCAAACTTATTTGTACATCAATTTTTTCATGAAAGCAACCTCTGTGGTATTATTGAGAAAGTTCAATTTTGACTGTCCAGCTAGAAGAATCAGATAGCTTTCCACGTGGTCTGGCTGTAAAAGAACAAAAGCTAATTTTTAGCTGTTTTAATTATGGAACCATTAATTACACCTTTCCATACTCCCTGCAGACAGTCACAGTCTTCTTTTCAGGAACACTGATACTTGCATCCCCAATGTTTCCTATCTTCTCATAAGAAAGCATCTGTCTCATGATTTCTTATAATTTTCTCTTCTTGATCATTAAGCTTTTCTAGGTGATAATGGACTATAAAACCTCCTTTTCCTCCTCCTTTCTTTACAACACACCATTACTGATTCTATGGTTAGGGCTGCTCTGAATTTCCCTGGGGAAATGACATCTGCTGGCAACTTCTCACCTGAGGGAGGAGAGTGTGGTTTTCTCATATTGAAAGACAACCATAAAATTCTCCATTAACAAACATTGCTGACATAAAAAGGAATGAAGATGTTTCATACCTTGGGTTGGTACAGCATCCTCAATTTTTGGATAAGTATACAAACAGCTAATAAGTAAGTCAGAACAGTTTTTGCTTTCCAATCCTCCAAGCAGACCCTTGACAAGATTTTAATCTGACTACTTATTTTTTAACAAAGTATGCGTTTTTTATCACCATAGAGAATGAAAAATCAATAGAAAATGCTACATTATCTTGAAAACAACAAGTAGAAGAGAGCATTTTAAGATTAAAAACCCCAAATATCTCCTACATATCATGTATTCACCCTTAATCCTTACATATCAACATCTAGAATGTGACCTTGAAAAGTATTATCTCAGGTTTTGCTGTTCAATATTCTTTAACCTTGCAAAATATTTAATAAGTAGCTTTGACATTAGTATGACACAAACTTGGCCAATATGTGAGCTCAGAATTTGTTTCATGTCTCCTCTAAAACTTGCTCTCTTTGGAAAGGAGATATTGTAGGACATATCTTGGTGGTTCAATAAATTGCCTTTCTGTTAGGAAATTTGCCTTGAGACTTGCCAGTCACAGACTAAAACAAGTCACTAGACCTGTTCTGAAGGTCAAAATTAAGGAAATAAAATTCTGTAGAAAGGACTATGGTTCAGGGAAGGATGTGGCACATGCCCCTTCAGGGAATTATATTACTTCCCAGTGGGAACTGCACTATTGTCAACCTTGCTGTTGAGATAACTGCCACCTTTTAGTAACACAGATCTTTTCCAAAGGATATAATTAACAATCTGACTTTCATTTCAACTCTGTAGCTATTCAGAATTTATTTCTGTTTCAGTAACTGGGTAATTTTTTCCACACCAAACATTTTTCACTGCAGATTTTAAAATACTGAAGAAAACTTCTCTCCACTGACAAAGACTACATCAAATAGAGATTCATGTCTGCACTTTTTCACAGATAACACTTAGACTGAAAAAACATGAGAAATGCCATGGACCTGGATCACTTCTGCAACCTGCAGAATTAATCAATAGAGTCCTAAAGACTGAATTCCTTTTAAATTCAAGATCACAGAGCAATATGAGAAATTAAAAATGGTTGCATTTCCTTAGCAACAGTGTTAAACTGCCAAAAATATCTCATTCTGGTTGGCATTAGTGTTTGAGTATTTCTCATGCTTCTGCATACACAAAGCAGTGCACACAGCATACCAAAAAACTGAGAATGCTTTCTGCTTTTTTTCTTCATTTTTGGCACAACGATAGTTTTAATATTTTATGTTTTGCTTCAAGCAGCTAGTCAAGCTGTCTTAAATGTAAAGGGAGCAAACATTTCCAGGTGATTCTGTATCAGAATGTTACAGAAATTGTCAGTACAAACCATTATACTTAACTTTCCACTGTAATCTTATGATATTATTCTGTAAACTTATACATTTATTTTACTCAGTAAAATATTTTCAGTGCATCTTAGTTATTTTCAGTGAAACTTTAGATGCTAATTTGTTTTATCCCCACATTTATCCTAAGAGGCAGTGAAAAAAGTTCAGGTTTGTGTTTTCAGCTCTGCCTTTTGAACAAAGGTAATGAACAAAATTTAAACTTGGTTAGTACATCTCGTAGAATGGTTCCCGTAAAGCATAAAGCCTTTGGCTTAGAACTGTCAAAGTGTTTAAATATATGAAAATTATGTCAAAGTTGTCCAAATGAACCCTTAAACTGTATATGTAACATTTTTATAATAAATTAAAAAAGAAATTAACAGTGCACTTTTAAACTAAATTCTTGAGGACCCTAAAAACATGTCTAATGATTTCTTTCTTCCTTGAATTTTGTCAGGCCTTCTAGGATTCTGAAGCCTTATGCACATTTAAAACCACTGTGACTTTAAATATTTTACCCCTTAACTCAATTTTTCAATTAAAATAAAATTTATAAAATTTGTCATAAGAACTTAATTTATATTGAACTAAGCAAAGGTATTGTTCAATCTACTAATTAACATTTTAATAAATATTAAAAATTTATAAAATTCCTACTCTTCATATTATAATTAAATCAATGTCTTCCTATTTGATTCTATCTGGCAATGAAAATAATTTACTAGTTGGTCATATAATCAGGTTTAATTTTGTTAACCCCTTTTTAGCACTAAAACAAACAAACATGTCTATCAGCTGATCCACATTTTTAGAGCTAATTCTACCGAGCTTCCTCAGACAAAATCTTGCCTGTGAGTAACAAACTTTAATAGAATAGGGAAGTGTAGGGAATAGTGTAGTATTTAATAGTGTAGGGAAGTGGCTTAGTGACTCCTTTCAACAAAGATTACTGATGGAAATGACCAGTCATTCTTCAGAATTTTAAGGACAATGTATACCTAAAGGAAGGTGCTACAGATATAATAATAAAGATTGGAGAAGTCCTCAGAAGTTTAAAGATAATTAAAACTAGATACTGAACATTTCCTTGCAGTGCCTTCAATGATGTAAGACTGAATTTTCAGATTCTTCCAGACCAAATAAGACCAAAAAACAGTTTGTTTTTTTTTTTTTCTTCTCAGCTAAGGAAAAACATTCATCCCATCACTCAAATGAACTGGCTTACCAAAGAATGTAAATAGACAATAGCAAAAAATAGAATTTAGATTGTTTATTAAGACAATTTAAAACCACAACTCAACTAAAAGAACTAAAACCATTGAATTGATAGAGGTAAGAGGGAAGTTCTGCAGTAGTGGATAGGGCTGACCAACTAGGAGTAGCAAACAACAAAGACTTCTTAAACTATGTTTGAGCATAGAGACATGTTTCTCTGCCAGAGGACCTAATGTGCTACTGTGCTATAGTCTTGCAATATTTATATAATTTATACCCAAATGATTTTTGGCCAAGTGAGAGAAACTACATCAGAACTTCTGAAGAATGTGACCATGCATTCCTTGTCACATTCATTAAGAATTTAAACCAGCCTCAGATAGTAAGTATTTAAAGTTGAAGAGACCAAGAATTGATCTGAAGGGTTCTAGTTTCCCTTCAGATAGAAACATACAACAATAATTATCCCAGTGATAACTCCTTGCTTTTATATAGGGTTGACATTTATACTTAAGTCCTTACAGATTCTAAAAAACCCAATTTTGTTTAAAAAATAAACTTTAAATAATGAATTGCAATGATTTTGTGCTAAATTGGAGCACATCCTTTACAGGACAAACTGTCCCGTCAGTGAACCTGGGTCCTCTGGGACTCTAATATATTTGTAAAAGCCCTTAACTGGTTACTGACTGCGTGATGATTCCTCTCCTAAAGAGGACGTTTCTTTTGTTTTTACTTTATACATTTTGCCATGGGAATTATGTAGATGATTGGCACACTGAGTACAGGAGATTGCCAGCCAAAAACGTGGAAAGTAATTTCAAGACAAGTTTTGTAACTAATTCTCACTCTACTGTTAAATATTTTTCCCTGTAAAAAAAAAATATGAAACATCTATTAGGAAGAACAGGTTTGTTATCATTGGCAAACTTAAAATCTTTAAAAGAGAATTCCAGCTAACTTATGCAGTATTTCAATAGAGTATTTCAATTTTTTCCTTTAATCAGTATTGCTCTTCCATTTGTCGATGCCATGGAGGTGAGGGAGGAAGGTTAAGTGCATTATTTAAAGAATACAAGAAAATACTATCTGACTAAAGGTCAATCTAAAAAAAAGTCAGCTAATTTTATATGTATTTGTGCTAACCTATAACCTTTATATAAGAAAATCTGTATTATTACATTTTCATCCTCTGAAAATGCTATATTTATATTATATTTTAAATTTATTAATCTTTAACCCAGTGTGGTAACTTTTCAGCAAGTAATGGAAGATATTCTTGTGTATATAGATGATATAATGGATGAATTAACTTGCACCAGGAGACCTTTGAATAAAATAATTAATGTATAATCATGCATCTATCTTGAAAATTGTTTTGTTTCCTCTAATAATATGGCAATAATTCTACATTACATACTCGAATATCAGCTTGATACCCTGAAAAAAAATTTCTTTTCAATTCTCTTGTTCAATAACTTCATTGCATTAAAAATCAAATTTGATCAAACACTTTGTGAATTTTTATTTCAGTCGGGGAATCTCAAACCACCATGACTAAAGGAAAGACCAGGGGTGAGATCGACTCGCCAGGGTTCAGGACCCTCATCACGACCCTTGGTAGCCAACCAGGCAATGAGGGCCAGTGCTGAGAACAACCAAGGGAGATGTAAATGTCTCCAGGGTATGCAGGCAACCAGGAGCACAGAAGACAGGAGTTAGGCAAACGGGTGTGTGGCACGGCAGTTTGCATGGCAGTTCATCCTTCTATGGCCCTCTGCTCTCCAATGTTTTCATAAATGACGTGGACACAGGACTTGAATGGATTCTAAGTAAGTCTGCAGACAATACAAAACTGGGAGGGGTTGCTGACTCCCTTGAGGGCAGGGAGGCCCTGCAGAGAGACCTCGACAAATTAGAGGATTGGGCAGTCACCAACCATACCAAGTTCAACAAAGGATTGCACCAGGGATGGGTAATCCTGGATGTATGTTCTGGGGAATGAGATGCTGGATAGCAGAGCTGAGGAA
Source organism: Leptocoma aspasia (assembly GCA_013399835.1). Lineage (NCBI taxonomy): Eukaryota > Metazoa > Chordata > Aves > Passeriformes > Nectariniidae > Leptocoma > Leptocoma aspasia. The sequence goes on along the minus strand of VXAX01001352.1, from coordinate 1,156,366 downwards.
AGGGACCTGGGGGTCCTGGTCAATGGCAAGTTGAACATGAGTCAGCAGTGCCCTGGTAGCCAGGAGGGCCAAGCATATCCTGGGGTTCACCAGGCATAGCATTGCCAACCTGGCAAGGTTTGGGGAGGGGATTGTCCCCTCTGCTCTGCACTGGGACGGCCTCACCTCGAGTGCTGGGGGCAGCTTTGGGTGCCACAATATAAGAAAGACATTAAAATATTGGAGAGAGTCCAAAGGAGGACAACCAAGATGGGGCAGGGCCTTGAGGGGAAGCTGTGTGAAGAACAGCTGAGGTTACTTGTTCTGTTCAGCCTAGAGAAGAGGAGACTGAGGGGAGACATTGCAGTCTTCAACTTCCTTTTGAGGAGAAGAGAAGGGACAGGCACTGATCTCCTCTCTGTGGTGACAGTGATGGGACCTGAGGGAATGGCCTGAAGCTGTGTCAGGGTATGTTTAGGTAGGATATCAGAAAAAGGTTCTTTACCCAGAGGGTGTTTGAGCACTGGAAAAGGCTCCCCAGGGAAGTGGCCACATCATCAAGTCTGACAGAGTTCAAGAAGTGTTTGGAAAATACTTCTTTTGTGGGCATGTGGGGTGAATCTTGGGGATGGTCCTGTGCAGGGTCAGGAGTTGGACTCGATGATCCTTGTGGATCCCTTCCAACTCAGCATATTCTGTCATTCTGTGATTAATGGTGTTAACAATTGTGAAATGCAATGCTTTCCTCTTTCTATAATAATAAACCCCCCAAAAAATAGAAGTATACATCAAATGGGGGAAAATCACAACAAAATTAGTTTTACTTCATCATACTAATATTAGTGGATTTTTTTCCAACCAATAAAATTACAAAAGCCACAATGAAACACAGTTGCATTTCTCAATTTCCTGAGCTTGAATTTCATCATTTTTTTCCTGCACAGACATCAGCAAATAGACCTCTGTCAGCCAAAGGCTGTGAATGCTAGTCATCTATCAGTTTCTTTTTTGAGACTCAAGCATATTAACAGTGTGCTCTCTCTAGATCAGCACTTCTGAAGTGTCAAAGATCCTGAGGGAAAAGAAGAATTTTAGTTTGGAAAAAATCTACCCTGAGTCAGCGTCTGTGTAGTTTATAGTGTGAAAAGCTCAGGGAAAACTTTTATAAGAAAATGTAAAAGACAAGGAAAAATGTAGCCATAACCTATATTATCATCCATATTTTTATGTCTCATAAGTTATACAAAAGGAATTATAGCAATAGAAGAAGACTAGTTCAAATTTATATAAAGGGAAATGGAGATTATCAAAATCTATGATACTCCCACTGTGTCACAGGGAGATTTATACTAGCTTCATTTTAATACAAAATCAGGAAGGAGACATTCAGTTTCATTATCTTTAGCTGGATATATTTTTATATGCCAAATTGATTAAAAATATTGTGTATCTCTTCCAAAATCAGGAAGGCTGTATTTTCAAAACAGCATTTTGCCAACAAAATAGAAACAAATTTTCAAATATAAAATTCCCAGCAGTATAAATAAAACGCAAACTAATAAAACACTCTTCCATATAATTATCTCCCATGTTGCTTTGATATGATGCTCCTTTTAAAGGCCCTAGCTAATTCCTCAACAAGCAGTCAGGGACAGAGTTACAGCTTTTAAACTTTCATTCCTTCGGGGGTACAACTCCTTTTTATGTCATGTGTACACAATAAGACAGGGGCTCTACCTGTCAGGCCTTACAGCCCTGACTCCCTTAATGAACCATTAAAAGCACCCACTTCTTCCCTTGCCCAGGCAGCTGGATTTCCTGCTGCTGAAGGGTAAGGAGGGACAGATGCAATTCATCTGACTTTCATGCCAGGGGGAAGTCAAGAACAAAGACCAAAACCCAAGACCTAGGAACAAAGCCCCACAACACATTTCTCCATCATCTTTTTCTCCTGACAAGCTGAACTGCAAGGTTGCACTACATGTTTCAAGGACAGGTTCTCAAATTTTTTCCAGATTCCCATGGAATTTCTTCCCAATTTGACTCTAGAGAAAGCATATGATTTATACAACTTGGCACCTTTTCTACAGGGGCTTTAAAAATACCACATATGTCAAATAATCTCTCCATTTTTACACCCTTAATCTTTCTTTCATGAGACTAAACTACCAATTCCTATGAGCTGCACAGAAATCTTGCCAAAGAACTTCTATGAAGTACTTCATGGTCTTGGAAGTCCCCTTTTACCAAGCCAAAAATTATTTATTTTCTAAGATGATTTTCTCTAGTTCATTTGGTTTTTAAAACAATGTTCAATACTCCCAGTTCAATAATAACACTTTAGAATTATTTAGTTATTTTCATTAAGGGTGAAGAAAGAAAAATTAATCCATGCACACAATGAAGTTCACAGCAAGAGAGTCAGAACAGAGTACAGAATCTCAAATGCTATCTATAATACAGATATATTTCCCAGGTTTTTTCCTTTTTGTTTCTTTACAAAGATTGAAGTTTTTCGGTTTTCCATGCTTTATACCTTTCAGGCATATTTTTAATGTTTTTTCACTATCTGAGGTGCTACACTCATAATTGTCAGGACTCCCAGCATTGTCAGGATGTAACACAGATTTTAGTAGATATTAATGCAACAGGCTGAATCTGAGATGATTTTAAAACAGATTTCTACATGAGAAGAAGATTGATATTTATCTGTAAGGACAATTTACCTTCTTCTGTATGACTGCCTTGCATGAACAGTTTCAGCCTTTGCTTTAACTTTCTAAGATGCAATAAATACCACAGCCACCTTTTAAGGTTGAAATGTATCTTTTATTGTGTCATATCTTCTTTTCCCTAATGTATTGTATAATACATCTACCAGTTCCCTTTTATTAATTGAGACTCATTTGGAGTCATTCAATTGTACCATGCTACCAGTAATTCATTATATCTGCAGGCTCTTCTAAAGCCCTAAGTGAGAGGAATGATTGAATTAGGGATAAACTTTCTTCAAGTATTGTAAGAGAATTATAAACACAATGGAAATTTCACAGAATTTAAAAGTAAAATCAAGTTCTGCACAGTGTGATTAATTTTGAGGATACCCTCCAGAAAATGTAAGTAATCAATTTCTTAGTGTTAATGACAATGGATTACAAAACTTTAATTTAATTTTCAACTTTAGATAGTTTGAATGACAAGTCCAGTCACAAGTGGTAGACTGCTAATAGCAAAAAAGATTTTTGAAAGTCTTTCATTCAGTTCTTTCACATAGATTAGATCACAATGTATTTTATTATCTCTGGAAGTGGAAGAAGAGATGCTGGCTTTGCTTTGCTGTGAGAGAATAAAGGCACACACATCAGTCAGTCACTAGTTGACTTTGTGATGTAGATGCTTTATCAACCAAAGGTTCCTTTGTGCTCAAGTATTACACAGAAATTCTAGGAGGTGTAAATAACTAATAACAGTTGTAGAAAGACAGGTTCTAGAGTTGGCATAAGTTTCTTTATGCTGCTTCAGATACAGTGACCTTGTGTGCACTGTGCCAGTTATTTCTGATGGTCTCTGCTTACTACAAAATGGCATTTCAGTATCTGTATGTGGCAACGATATATCTGTACTGTCTGTACTTTGCTGCCACCTCAAATGAGGAAATATTTTTTTTATATAAAACTGCAATTACAAGACAGATGGTAAAATCTGAATCTTTCGAACTTTCCGAAACAAAGTAAAGCGAAACAGAAAAAAACAGCAGTAGTTTCTTTTCCACTTTATCACAATAGTATCAAAGAACCACAGCCCAGTGTTCTCACACAGCTGGTGAGAAACTGGGTGAAATTTGTTTAATTGAACTGTGTAATACTTTTTGAGACTCAATATACAGCTAGTATCTTACAGCTAGTAATTACAGCTAGTAATACTTACAGCTGTATATCTGTGACTATCCCATACACTAACTGATTTTTGGAGAAGAACAGAATTTACAATATATATATATGTGTTCTTTATAATTTATTGCCTGAAAACATTAAATTACCTTAAAATACTTCATTCACTAGTTCAGAAAACTGGGACTATAATTTTTAGTTTACTACTGAGATAAAAAAAATCCCAGGTTTGTTTTAAATAATAATAAGTAAAAATCAGCAGGGAATACTGGTGCTTCATAGTGCATAGGACCCCCTTTGGAACTCTCTGAGGCAAGCTCTTCCTCCATTTGTCTAGCTGCATGTGAAACATAATGGTCAAATATAAGGACCTCTGCCTCACTTCTGGCTTACTGAAGATTGCTTACAATTGCTGGCATTTTGCTAAGTGTCAGGGTTTGCAGAAATGCCTCTGAATTATTAAAATAATTTTACTAAGAGTGATATAACAAAGAATTATATTTCAGACCAGTGTCCCTGAGCTGACACTGCTCCACCTGCTCTGGATGCCTACTTGTACATGGATTTCAAAAGGTTAAGACAAAGTTGCATGGCAAAATGACAATATATATTTGTTCTAATTGCTACATTATAGTAGAAAAAATACTTCAGCCAATATATCACTTTCAAGCATTCTTTCTCGAAACAAAACCAGCCTTTGTCACAAAGCCAGCTGTTTGTTCTTTAAAGTTACAAACTTTGGATGTGTGAAAACCTGAATTTCATCATTAGTCTGAGTTTTTTAGAAGAGTAACATGAATTCATCTGTCAAACACAGAAAACAAAAATAATTCTGAATGCTTCAACTCATGGCTGTGGGGTTGGGACTAGATGATATTTACGGTCTTCTCCAACTCTTAATATTCTGTGATTCTATGAGCTATGATTTATAACTGTTTTCTCCTTCAAGAACTCATTTCATTCTATACCTACTGAAATGAAACAATATATATGTTCCACATCTGTAACACAGGATTGTCTAATTTGGGAGCGAAAACTGATGTTTCTATATGATGAAATATTGTCAGAAACAACAGATTATGTAAACATTTGATCTCTTTATCAGCTGAAGAGTGGAAGGAAGGATTTTTCTCTGTGGCTGATCTGTTCAGAAATTTATTTTAAATGTTGTTTCCTGATTCTCCTGCTTCAGTTCTCTTCCCCTAAAAAAAGATCATAAACCCTCTAAGATAAATAAACTGTTACTTTCTGTGCATTACTGGGTATATTGAATCCACACTGCCTGCTGTGTCAATTTTTGAATCACTGAGCTCAAAAGTTATAACTGTCTGTTATGTCACAACCATTTCAAGGGGGTTTAATGCTCATGTATCTTGTATGTACCATAATTTGAATGCCTCTTTGGGTTCTCTCCAAGTTATAAACATATAAATTGAAATTGTATGAATTCTTAATAGTCCACTTCTTTTTGGTTTTTTTTTTTTTTAATAAGGTGTGAGACTGTTCCAGAGAAATTAAGAAAACCCAAATTTGAAAAATTTTCTTAAAATTTCAGTACCTGAAAAATCTTATTCACTTTTCATCTCTGTTGCTCCTTTTTAAGAGGGATTCTTGGGCTTTTGCTTGGTGCTCAAATCTCTAAAGTATAACTAGCTAAATGTAGTTTTCTCCTTTTCTCTTAATTTATTATTTGCAAGATCTCCTGACCTTCCCTGAATATTTCTGGCCTTTATGATATCCTTGCTGAATTGCATTTGCTCTACAGGGTCCTGAAACCACAAGAACAGACTGCAGCTCCCCTTACTCTTTTCCTCGAGGAACATATTGCGTTAATTTAAAATGGGTTTACTTCATCTTCTGAGCACAATAAATGGTATTGTTGTAAACCTATGAAGTTCTATATAATCTGGAGAGCAAAATTAAATATTTCATAGTGTAGTTTCTCTTCCTATATGTCACAACAGCAGCACGTCAAACCAAGGATATCCAAGAACAATTATGCCTCTGTAAGTCAAAAGCTACTAAGCAGGGAAAGTAATTTCTCTCAACAGTCTGAGTCCAATGTAATTTATGAAATTATTATCTCACTGCTTTGAAAAAAGACAAAAAAATTTAATTGCTATATACAAGTATTTTCAAGTCAGAACAATTAATTAATCTATCTTTCATTACAATCTACATCACAGAACCTTAAGCTAATAACTTCTGAAATGGTCTCTCTCCCACATCCCTTAGGCAAACCGTGTTCTTTCCCAACTAGTCAAAATGAATTATATGTATCAAAATATCAGTGCAGGCCAAGATTTGAAAAATAACCAATTTCAAGTGTAGGAAAACAAAATATAGACAGAAGTGAAATATGGAAGATTTGTTCATGAAGAACAACCTTAGTCACATGAGTTGCAACATGTTACATTCTTGTCCATCTTTGAGGATTTGTAAATTTTGAGAATTTTGCATTTAACAAGATTGCTCTATTTGGAGAAAGTGCGTAAGTTCTTCAGGTTTACAGTTCAAATTAATTCTTGATGTAACTTCAAGTTTCAATATACTAATTGCAGGTACCACATATGAGCATAATTTTCAATGTCTTTTGGAAGAGAACATATTTCCAGAAATACAAGACTTCAAGTACCAAAGTACTGCAGAGACAAAAAAAGAATCTATATCCTTTCCTGGCTCAGGGAAGATACTTACAGGGAATATACTTATAAAGAGCTTTAAAAGTACACGCAGAAGATGATATTGCCTTAGCTAAGGCTTTACTATATGTATTAACATTTAAAGAACCATCCAGCTCTAAGTATTACCATTATTATTATTTCATGAGGACAGGGCATACACTGATTTTTAATGCTAAGGCAGTTGCCTTCCCTGTCATTCTAGTCCCTTGAATTGCACAAAAACTTTCAATCTGTTAAATGACTCCATTTTATATCACAGATTTGCCAAACTCTACAAGGACAAGGTCTGGTTGTTTTCCAAAGAAACCTGAATATCCTTTCAGAACAACACATGGACAGATGGCCTTCTTCCCTGCTGATGTTACATTAGAAATGTGCTTGGAGGGAAATTCTGTCAACTTCCCTGAGTCATTTTTTTACCTTATTTAGTTTGAAATATTACATAATGTGATAAAGTTCATTAGTACATATTATATTACTCTGGTAATGTTCATCAATACATGCTATATTACTGTTCAGTGTAATTTTATTGATACAGAATGTTTTATATTTCTCTTTTTTTCTTTTTGCAGGGAAAAAATAGCATGCAGCAATCTACCAAAGTAAAAAACTTAAAGGACCAGTATTTTATAGGCAATTCATAAACTATTTTCTTCAATTTAGTTCACTTAGAATAAACACTGACATCCCAGATACATAGATGGTGCTGAAAACATGTACTCAAAATGATTTTAGCAACTGGAAACTGATGGAGATCAGGAGTAGTCAGAATGGATTTATGAATAAGAAATATCTGACCAAACTGACAGCCTTGTACTAACTCATTTAACACACCTCTTTATCTTTCAAATCAGGACCTGAAGCTACATCAGAAAGCAATATCAGTCAACTTCTACAATTACAAAAGGCAAAAAAAATTCAAAATCTTTTTCACTGTACAGAATTTTTTCCTCAACCTCGCACCATGCATCCACTGCCAGGCAAGTCAGTCAAAGTTCCAACACTCTGTAATCATTATTTCTTAGCCACCCAGACTGGTTGGGAAAGTTATTTTCATTTCTTGCCATGCTTTAAAAGCATGAGAACCAGGAAAGGCTTCCCCACTTATTCTGGAAATTCAAGAGGTGCCTGGAGTCAAACTAGTTATGAACTGCTACATAAAACAAGATAAGTTTTTGAAATGGAATATTTTTTAATAAAAACCAGAAAAAAGAAAGAAGCATCACCTTGGAGACCACAGTCCTCTTGTCTTAAGTCACCTTTATCAAGATCAGAGAGTTGAATATTAATCTTGTACAACTCTATGTCTGTGACAAGCATCTCTTTCTTCCACCTTGGCACATGTGCAGAAGTACATGCACAGGAGACTTAGAAATATTTAGATTAATTTTTCTAGAGGATAATGATTAATTCTCATGGAGGACAGAGAAAAAACAAACCAAAACCAAACCAAACTTTTCATAGGGAGAGGAAGGAAAGTCATAGGGTACTTGGCTTCCGAAAGCCAGCGACATCTTCAGTTCCTCAAACATGGTACACTTTACATACTTGTCTTTATGATCAAACTTTATTCACTTTTCAAAGGAAAAAAGCAAGTCCTGTGAAAGTGTTGTAAGATGTGATGCTGCATTCCTAATTAATTTTTGTAACAAATATGGTATTATGATGTTATAAATACATTTGCTGAGAGCCAGAGCTTACTTGCATTATTTTGGAAGGAAATATTTGAGACAAGAAGGATGAATTACATCTTTCCTAGTTTTCCATCTTACTTTGACAGAACTACTGCTTACTTTCATATTTCTAGTGTTAGTGGTCTTTCCTGCAAAACATCTCAAAGGATGAAGATATTTGCTAGAAACAATTCACAATAAAACTTCTTATCCGTCTTCCCAATCAGGAGAAATATCATCATGAGTTTCATCTTTCAATGGGGACATAGTATTAGTAGCCTCATTAGTAAAACTGTTTAGCAAAGCAGTAAAATAATGCCAGGCTCTACTCTTTACAGCTTCTGATTATAAAACCCATTACATCTCATGAGCAATTTATAGCTCATCAGTCTCAAAACACAAAGGAAATAAATTATAAGAGAAGGATGAGCTTAGAATGATGCCTACAAGCCTGATCTTCAAGACAGGAAACAAAGTAATATTTGTAATAATAACAGAGGGCACTGAATATTAATGGATGATCTCAGTATGCTTGATATAGAATACTCCACATCAATAAGAATCACTTCTGGACTTTTTATTAATACCCCCATTGCCTGATGTACTTATTTGCTTATGTTGTCTAACAGCACACACAATCATTTTAAGTATGTAGCTGATGACCTTCTGTGAGATAGGGACGTGCTGTTAGCCCTGTTTTGCAGACAAGAAATTGAGGTGCAGAAACCATGTTGTTTGAAATGCTGGAGAGAGCTATGGACTTTTAGAAATAAATACTGATCCTAGTTCTGCTTCTCCTAACCTTTGTAGTCCATCATCACACAAAACACAAATGGACAAAAGGTAATAAAACTAAATTCTAAGCATTCATGTATTGTCTAGAAATGGTGCCTTCTGGTCTCAAAAACAGTATGAAACACGAAGACACTGAAGGGCAAGACATTCTTTGTAGATATCTTTTATCTTTAAAGGCCTTTCTCAGTCTAAAAAAGGTTAATTTATTTACTGGTAGAGAGTCTTACCAAATTTACCCTTTGTTCTTGTGTTAAAGAAGTGGAAAACCAAAACATATAAAAAGTGAAGCAGATATTTGTTCAGTTTTCCAGCTTTTTACAGTAATTATTTGGTTTTTAATAACACATATTTTATTTTGACAATATCACAACCAGTTTAGAATGGCATTTATTTTTGTACCAAAAAAAAAAAAAAATGCAAAGAAGTAAAACATTGAATCACCAATTATTCCAAGATACAGGAAGAAGACTGAATAAAACTAGAGGCCTAATAAACATGTAGGTTGGCACATATAGCAAATTCTCTGTGATCCTAAACACTACAGCGATTTGTAAAATAGATTTTTAAACACACTTCCTAAATGTACACCAAATACTTGAAGATTCAAAAGTGACAGAATTAAAAAAATAATAATAATAAAAGAAGATTAAATATTTTAGCAAGGAAAAGATGAAATACAAAGGTACTTGTGAAATTTCTGAAAAACCCTGTGCATATGCACGGGGAAATGTGGATTCTAATTCTATAAAGATTCCCTGCCTGATAAAACTTAGTTAAAATAGTTTCTTATTTGTACAGGAAAGCCCAATAGGATCATAAGCAAGAAGACTAGATAGTCAAGGTCTAATATAATTAAGACATTTAAGAAAGTAATGAACTTCTAAAAGTCAAAAAAAAAAAAAAAAAGTTTTTTTTTTCATTCTCAGTTTAATAATTTCTCATTTACATTTTTGAC